>OX243876.1:21650000-22250000 GCA_945859645.1 Amphipoea oculea
GCAGTGTTGTCGTGTGTCAAATTGTAGTTTAGTTAGTATGGAATTAGAAAGTACTATTGGCGTAGAGAAATATACATTAATTCAGTGAGAATCCGCAATAATACATAGAACGCCAGTGGTCTTTCCCGTTTGGTTACGGGAGGGACGACGGAAAATTGTAAGGTGCATCCAGATAGAGCGAGGCATGCGCCGCAAGTGCTTTTTTTGTGTTAGATGCCTCAGCCTGAGGCAACCGTACATATAAAAAAAAATCATTTGCGGCACATGCCTCGCTATGTTTGGATGCCCCCTAAGGTGAATGCGCAGTGGTAGACCGCGAAATTTAAATTTTCTTAAGTTTTTTGCAATTCGCAGGTCAGTATCCTGATACTGACCTGCGAATATATATACATTTTGATCAAGATACAACCTGTTGTATCTTGATCAAAATGTATATTTATAGAATAGATATGACTTATCTTATCTTATGTATTTACAGAATTATAGTCATTAGAATCATTAATATATATATTTAAGTTAGATTTGTTCCCTAAGAACTTTTCCATAAGAGATTTGTTCTTATGGAACAAATCTAACTTAGAAAGATGTATTTAATGATTCTAATTCTGTAAATACGTACTTGTTATAGTCGCGAATCATATTTTGATCAAGATACAACCTGACACTGACCTGAAAATTGCAAAAAAACGTTAGAAAAATTGAATTTCGCGGGCTACAACTGCACATTAATCTTAAGGTAATACATTTTAGTTCATTTTGGGACCAAAGACAATTCAGACTATTAAAAAAAAAGTGAAATATGGCTCGCGGAATCCTTTTGGCATGAAGTCTCTGTGAAGAGATTAAAAAAAAAACGCACTTCTCCGACCTCCGACTAGTAAATTAAATAGTTATCTGTGGAAATAAAGCACAAGTACCGTAACGTAAAGAAAAAGCACGCGTTTGTAATACACTGCATTATGGTCCTAAAAGCGGTGCATTAAGAGTCATTTTACGAGCAAGTGTGTTGAAAATTCATATGTGTATTAGATGCGGAGCAAATTGGCTGTGACAGACGGACAGACAGACAGACACGATTGATCCTATAAGGGTTCCGTGTTTTCATTCGGACGTACAGAACCCTAAAAACGATGTAAGGGTTTTCTTAAAAGACATAAAATATTACCTATGGTACATAAATATATTTTTCAAAGGACCTCAATACATCTAGAGGGTTGTGTTTTTGTTTTACCCAGAGGGGCAATCCCACAAGGTGGACCGACGACCTTGTGAAGGCCGCAGGAACCCGTTGGATGCGAGAAGCACAGAACCGGTCGAAGTGGTGGTGTTTGGGGGAGGCCTATGTCCAGCAGTGGATGATGATGATGAGAGAAGCAATTCCCGCATTTTTAAATAAGTTCGCATTTCAATCAAATATTTTTATCAAAACATTAAATATTTCAATCAAAACATTTCAATAAAATCATTGATTGTCGCTGAGATGAGATTGCAAATAGATTTTGAACTTTCTTGAATACGGGAATTATTCTTGTGTTATTTTATTACCATTTCTTTAACTTTGTTTTCATTTTCATGATACGCAGCTGAATAAGTAACAAATCCTACAACACAAGTACCCTATGTTACCGCTGTGAAGCCATCATCATCAGCTACAAAACAGTGACATCCCTAAGAGTGAGTATTCTCTTAACTGATAAAAATCTGAGTTCTTGTGAAGTTAGTGCCGCTGTGTGCCGTCGGGACGCTAATGCCGTTCGCGCAGTGACGCCGCGGAATTCTAAGTGAGGTACGCAAAAACATAGGGGTAGGTCAGAGTTGGGATTGGCATCAGAGGGTTCTGCGTTTTTCATTTGTTTTTTTTGTGATACCTACCTAAAGCTCGTTTTACACGATGCCAGTTTCTTGCTTGTGGCACACAATAAAATTGAAGCAACAAATGACTTGCAACGTCAAAATATTGGTTAGACATAGTTTTATTGTTACCCCAATTTATGATATACCATAGTCAAATAAATCGCACCGTGTAAATCATACTCCATAGAACCTATAACTAGTAAGTCCAACGACGGTAATTAGAGTGAAAGATAAGTAAAGAGATTCTATGTAAAGTTTTACTAGCATGCATGTGTTTGAGTTGCCCATCTAGTCTCAATCCTGATTAAAGTGTTCATCATCAGCCGAAAGACTTCCACTGACATAAGCCTCCCCCACGCACCAAACTTCGACCGGTTTTGTGCTTCTCGCATCCATCGGGTTCCTCCGGCTTTCACAAGGGTGATACATCTATGTCAAAAAACTTCTAAAGATAAGAATAAACAGTAAAATTCTTCCCACTCTCACATACGGAACCCTCAAACCATCTATTTTTTCCGGCGGATCGTTTCGAAGGCTCGTTTAATTTGCTGAATGATTTACTTTTAGACGAAAAGGAAAAATCGTCCGTTTATACTTAGTTCGATGTCGACAAACGGAGACGAGTTTGCATTTTAAACAAGTTTCTTTACGCCCTTTTGGGTAGAAGGAATTGTAGAAATTGGTCCTGCTGAGAGTAATTGCCGCCTCTTTATACAGCATGTATCAAAGGTTTGGTCTTTAAGGGCGTCATTTAATGGAAACGTAAAAGCTTTCTCCATAGGACCAATGTTGTAATCGATAAAAATTAATCAGCCGTCTCATATATTTGGATCGAGTAGGTATTCGAAGGTTGAGGAGATCGTGGAGTACATGCGTGTGAAGACCAACTGGACTTTGAGGGTCGAGAAGTTGGAGTTGCGTCACAACACGAACTTGAAGTCGTTCGTGGTGCGTGTTCCAACACATCATCTCGAGAAGTTCCTCAAGGAAGAGTTCTGGCCGAAGGGTGTTGTGTACCGCCGGTTTCATGGCCAGATACATGACACCAGTCAGCGAAACACGACGCAGACGCAACGACCATAGTTGTTAGTGTAATTATAATGTTGTACGTATTTATAGTATTTTTATGTTATACTAGCTGCGCCCCGCAGTTTCACCCGCGTAAATATTGATCCCGTAAAAATATTGGGATAAAAAGTAGCTTACGTGTTAATCCAGGGTGTCAGCTACCTCTATACAAAATTTTATCAAAATTGGTCCAGCCGTTTGAGTGTGAAGAAGTAACAAACATATAAACACACACACACACTCACAACCTTTCGCCTTTATAATATTAGTGTGATAGTGTAATAATATTAGTGTGATGTGATTAACAATGACCATGGAGAAAGTGGTTCAGTTTGATGGTTTGTACCACACCTTTCTAATACAGCCTGTATTATGTCGAGAAGAAAACTGGGAAAAGTGTAATCAAGACATTAAAACTTTTACAGCACTACGAAGATGGCTTCAATACTCAATCACTGCAGTTACACAGCAAAACTTTCTAGTTTGGTCAATGAAGCATAGTGAGTATTGTTACTAAAATGACCTTAAAAATATTAAAAAACAAAAATATAGCAAATGAATGTAGTAATGTTCATTCTAGCATAGCTAATAGCAGACTGCAATCCACGACAAATGAGCATTGCTACATTTTTAACAAATAAATAATAACACAATCAGTAAAAAAATCGACACTATACGTGCAACTTTTTAAACTTGTGCAAATTGCAACCATAATTCCACACAACCTTGCAAAATTTCGTAGAAAAATGCACACAAGCAAAAATCAGCTAAACACACAATACACCTGAGCAGCTCAATTTAGAACAGCTTGTTCGACGGCTCAGTCGGGGCAGTCTTTTTGCAGGTAAAAGCACCTCGATTCCAGAGCAAGAAGTCACAAAAAAGTGTCGTACAGAAGGACCACGTAACAAAAGACGCAAAAACAAACTTCACACATACATAGACACTGAACTGACTAACATTTGCGACAGTACTCATTCTAGAATATACAATTTTACTCACACTTAAGCAATAATGTATGTATGAGTGCTTAAACAGCATTAGAATCAGAAGGTCTTCTGCAAAAATTTCTACAATTTCGTTGCATGCAGCTGGCGGCACGTAGCGCTACGGCCCTCGTAGCCTCGTAGCCGCGTAGACGCGCTACGAGTAGTTTTCAATACAAATTGCTTTGAGTCGAGTCTGGTACAGAATTTGCGCTACATTGCGATGGAAAGTTTCATTTCTATGTTTTGAACGTTTGATTGTTGGATTAGTTCTGGTTTACTGTGGGGACAAAGAGAGCCATGTTATTGTACTCTTGCATACTGAAGCACATATTTGTGCGTCTTTGTTTGGTGCTAATGAAACATTTTTTTTTTCCAGCTAAAATAAGAAATTAAAAAAGCAAGATTGTATACTTTAGAATAAGCTTTAAAAGTTCCTTCCAATAAAAAAAATTGAGGCAGTCTAATTTTGATCCATACATACAAAACAGCTATATATCAAAACCTGTATTGTCACACTGCAGAAAAAAAAGGTAATTTTCCATACATTTATATCTTCTAATGTGGGTCAGTCCTTTCGGCACCGCAAATTTACTCAAAAATAGGCCAAACTCAATACCCGAGAAACTCCTCGAAGACGAATGGCGGCCCGGTAGCTAACAAACACCATATCACGCCCTCATCCATCGAGTCCGAGGACCAATACACTCCGCTCCTACACACTACATGTGATAAATTATTACAAACCGGTAAACGAATATCCACCATTCTAGTCACGACTTTACTACTCTTTAAATAGGTATGTTTCTTTCTTTCCTTAACTTATTTCTGGGAAGGGGTTATTTGCGGAATCCGAAATGTCACAACTATCCTCAATTTAAGATATTTCATGTTTATATTTGGAGTCTTGACTTTGTTGTCCAAAGATGATTTTGTGGGAAGGAAAATTAAACTATAGTCCTGACAATATTGATAGGCTTTTATAAGTGTTTGACTTACTAATACCACCGCTTCGGATTTGATAGCATCAATATAACCGTACATTGAAAATTACGGTTAACTATTCAAGATTATTTGCCAAGTTAACAGTTAGAGGACATTATGATGAGCACTTTATATTGGCCAAAATTAATATGAACTATGATTACTGTTTTGATTTATAAACATTTCTATTACGTTGTATTTAATGTTTTTTTTTTTTACAAAACTCATGGTTTTTGCTCACATTCCGCTTTAAAAATTCTTATCAGTTTGCAACCAGGCCAGCAGAAGGATAAAGAAGGATGCATAAGCGAATACCTGCAACTCGTCACTTTGTCAGCTTTCCACAGCGAGGTGCACACGTACAGGGATGCTTTGAAGAATTCCAATCGGACCGGGATCCAATAGTTCCAGCTCCTGTAAAATGTACGACACAAAGGACTACGGGCTAATCTGCCACAGCCCCAGTAGCGAAAAAAAGATAATATTTATTTATTTTTCTTTAATGGCCAGCCAACATTTGTTTATATTGTTACAATTTTAAAATAATGCTTTATTTAAATCAAAGGCTAATGTGGAAATTTCATACAGGTGTGCACTGCTACCCGCTACCCCATAAACGTAATAATTGTGCCACAAGCACTAATACTATAAAATTAATAACTAAGTAGGGAACACAAAACAAACAAGTTTAAAGTAACGTCAGATATTAAGAGTTTAAAAATAACATAAAAAGTCAAAATAAATAAAATTGCCCTTAAACACAAAACATAGAGACACTGATAAATACAAGCCAATGGATAGTTACGACGATTTCTCTTATTTGTTAGTGCGTTTAGAGATACTATTACATACTAAATGCGAGTTATTAAGTAACACAAAATTCTACTGTTTGGTCAATAACTTAACTTTTATTAAATCTGAGCCTTATGAACATTGAATGAACTAAATGGACTAAAAATTGTTAACACAAACATTATCTTTAAAAAGCTCTATCGATTGGTATAAACATAATATATTATCTACTGGACAATGGAGCAGGATCCCATGCTTCGTAGCTCATTCTCCTTTAATTCTCCGTCGGACAAACGTAGTTGTGTCGGTTTTATGTAACGACCTTCCATGACGGGGATGGGAGGATAGATAGATGGATTAGTGGGATCTACAAAGGTTTCTAATGTACGCAAACTGATGTTGAACATTAAGATTTTATGATTTGTTGAAATTAAATGAAAACTGTGATTATACTTTATCATAATAAGTCTTTTCATTTAGAAATCCTTAAATTACATTGCATTTGTTGTTAGTAGTTAATTATTAGTAGTTTTATATATATTTAATCTAGAAAGATTAACATCTAAACAAAATAACTAATCTGTACTTCTTCTAAGAAGAATCTGTACTAACGTAGAGTTATTTTGTCGGTCATGGACAGTGGTCCATGTCCATGATAAAGTTGGTGGAGGCATTCACCCGAGGAGGGCCTCGGGTGAATGCCTCCACCAACTTCTTCCATGTGTATATGTCTATTTCTGTCAAGTCACCAGCCCACCTTCTTACCGGGCTGCCAGCTCTTTGTTCCAGTTGGTCCCTTCCATCGCGTAATTCTGAGTGTCCACCTGCTGCCCGTACAGCGTGTTATATGACCGGTTCGTTACCATTTCAGTTTTACGGCTTGCGTGAGTGTAACAGTTGTTATTTTTGTTTAATAGCCTACTTAACTAACTAACTTTGTTAACTTTGTGTATTTTCCTTATATTGAATATGCTACTCTCCATCGCTCTTTGTGTTGTTCTTATCTTTTGTTTCGCTCTTCGATTAAAGTATAGTAAATTATGACGGTAAGTTATAATGTTCAAGTTTTTGCACTGAATTGATGTAAACATAAATGGAATTATATGATAAAATATTAAAAACATGGATTTTTTGGATTGGATCCGTCAGCCCAAGTTGATGACTCTCTAACGGGACACCATGGGCATCCATTTGGTGATAAACTTCCCATAAAAAATAATCTCAGCTTATGGCTATGTTATCTCACATACCCTGGCTCCCCCCACTATCTCGCGCCCACTATATCAAGTATCTATTTGAACATAAACCGTTTATCGCCAACTATCGCTCGGACAATAGCGGCCGGGGACGCAGGGGCGCGGGTGAGGGGCGCGGGGTGACATCCGCATCCGACGGAACCGGAAATGGCTGATATGTGACTTTGTTTTGCGCCGTTTGTTGAGCTTCCCTTATTTACCGTCAGTAATAGCTGTCAATATATTTTGAAATATCGTTAGATTTTTGTTATGAGCCAGGATGTATGATACACGTACTGTAAGTATCTATTGTGTAACTAATGGTTATTATCGGAAGTAGTTCTTTTAGGTCGTGGTTGAGAATATATTTTCAAAATAATAGGGATAGGTAATGGGCGTTTGTATCAGTGATACATTTTTGTAACTCATGTTTATAAGGTAAAAACGGACAGCAATAAAACTATAGGCAAATTATCTGCTAAAGGCAGAGTAAATAACTATTATGTTAATTTATTAAGTCAGTATAACACTGTTGTATAAACAAAAACTCATGCCAATTAAACATTATATTCAAAGCTATAAAATTATAAACTGTAGAACTTGGGAACTGAACAAATAGGATTAGATCAAATATTTAATATCGTAATTGAACAAACTAATAACGTTCAAAAGATAATAACATTATTTTATTAAATGATCTAACTATAATTGTTGAAACTAATAATAGTTTTAATTGAATAGCCAGCATTATGAATTATACTAATTAATCCCTAGACATTATTAGGCATAATTGTTTAATTTATTAAACGATTTACCCCCTTATTCATAATCCTATTTTATCTCTATTTTAGCTAAAATAGGTTTATAGAACGTTTGTCTTTATCTGTCACGTTGTCATTTCTGTGTGTAAAAAAGAGACAAACCCCATTTTAACTAAAATAGGTTTGATAAGTTTTATGAATAAGGGGGTTAGTGTTTTAGTATTTAACTAGAAACAAAATAAGCATTTATAATAATAGGTCTCATTATTATTAAAGGTTGGATGCGCTTATTTATTTCATAATTTAATATTTTAAAGTAACATTCATTATTTTAAAACATTTAAAGTAATAAAAATATAACCTCACCTGCATCTAAATCAAGGTCTAAGCTACAGGCGTTGAGGGTGTCAGAAAGAGGAACCTTCTAACAAAGGCGTACCGGTTACTGTACCCAGTCCTTGATCCAACTGCTTAATGAGAGCCTTCGCAGGAGTAATCATAAGCAGTGCGGTTATAGAATGCCTTGCTCGTGTCGATAAGGCATGCTCAATAATTGTCCATTTTAAAAATTATGATTAAAAAAACTGTCTCTCTTCTTAAACACCATATTTTTTGTCTTTGCGCTTGTTTCATGATTATTATTAATGTTTATATATATATATATATATATCTATCTCTCTTCTTCTGTCTTTATTCATCCAAAGGTTGTCTTGAAAAGATCGCCCTTAGCGATAATACCGCCCATTGTGTCACCTCTTGTAAAATGTCTACATTTATAATCTGGATTTTTTATAGTGTACATAGTAATGAATATTCTATCTATCTCCTTCAGGCAGTTTTCCCCAAAGGTAGAAATCAAAACATCTTGACAACATGACAGAGGGATGACGAGACGTCTTTTGTTTGTATAGCAGACATTAGAGAATGACGCCACTCACCTACTTACTCGTACATAATTCCTTATGTAATGAGCTTTCACGACTCCCACACAACGTGAATAAATTCCAATGTTCTATTGTTTTTGTAAACATACAAGAACACGTGCCAATTTGGGCTTAGTTTAGCTTACGCGATTAATTAATTAATTATCGACTACGAGTAAAACTTTTATAGTGCGTCACCACAGGCAAGTTGTTATTATAAAACTTTAAAACTATTTGCTAGTCAGCCAGTAATTAACTTAGTTTATAAACGATAGTCATTACATATAATATAAGAGCGTGGTGAATATAAGAGCTATGATTTTTTCTCCTCTCACTGAGAGCACCGCCCGCCATGTTCCTACCGCTGGGACGCAGTCCTCCTCTCGGTGTGAGGGAGTGGGCCTTAATCCACCATGCGGGCCCAGTGCAGGTTGGTTGATGTCAAAGTCTTCGAATTTTGATTTAAGAACATGCCGGTTTCTTCACGATGTATTCCTTCATCGTTTTGAGAGCAAAGGTGATGAAATAATTTACACAAAGTAAAGCGCCTGTCTGGTCTCGGACCTTCGACCTACAACTCGTAAGGCACGGTTGTTACCATTGGGCCACCACTACTCCACTGCTCACAGTTTCAATTTGTTATGATAATATTTGATGGCAGCATAACGAATATATTAACTAAAGTATTTTACGTTTTAAAAATACTTTTTGAAGCGACTCCAGCCTACACCGCCACATAACAGAGAGATTCGTATTATAGAGTACGCATGCAGGTAATTACGAGCACATGAGACATGTCAACTTTGTCTATAAAATGGCAACACACTTGCGATGCCTGTGATTTTGCGGCCACTTAGGTACCAATTAGATGGTAAGTGGCCGGCTCTTTTGCCACCCAATAACATAAAAATAAAACACTGACGTCACTAAATGATAATAAATTGCTTCCTGTGAACAGTATAAATTGAATACTTGACGCATATAAATTATGGCCACATTCCGTCACGTCATAGCCACATAGTTACACTATGTCGAGGATAATAAATCAAGCTGTGTTATCTCTATAAAGCTGTCTATAGGTAACATATATTTTAAACTTGTCTGACTTTAGGATTGGGTGGGGCTTTTTTGACAGCGGGGATGAGGTAAGATAGTTTTGGTTCTAGACATTCTAAGCACTTTGAATACTGTTAGCTCTAAATAATGGGCGATGGTTATTGAAAACTATAAAAAAAGAAGTGAAACAGGTAGGTAGAATTCAGTGTAGATAGATTGATTGGCATCTTACGATCTTCTACGCCCTCCGACCGACTGGGGCCAATTCATATATTAACATTTATCATCGACTTAAAAACAGCATTCAAATAAAAAATAAAATAAATAAAAATAATCTAACAAAAAACGTGTGTAGTGGGGGGCTTACTACAGCTTCAGCCCCTTAAAAAGCACGAAAGCGACACCCATGATTACAAATTAGAATTTTGTTAGCCCCGCCATCTTGGGTTTTTATTTAGGCCTCACTATCGGCTTCAGCACCCTCGATAACCATCTCTGGCGTGAGGCTTAACGCTTTTTCGTTACATGACGATTTCAACCAGTTTGCCTATTCCTACCACAAGTGGTGTTAAAGAAATTCGTTCCAAAAAAGGTTTAAAATATTAATAAGGCACACCTTTTCTACAAACCTTTCTCCCGCTTCCACTGCGCCCCCACATTTAAAACCACTCTCACTCAGCTCACGTCCACATTCTAAGATAAAACGCAATATAACTTGCAACAGAACGTTTCTATTCAGATTAGTTCTAACAATAGAATATCGAGTTCTTTGGTTATACCCTTTTATTGACGCCGCATGGTACCTACCACCTACCTACGTGACGAAGCTTGTAAGCTTTTTAATTCGTTAAATGGGATTTTTATTGACTTCAATTGGGAATTAGGTCCCCTAATGGTCTAGTGGTATTAGGCAATCTGTTTTTGGGTTTTTCCATTATGCCATTCTCAATAGCCACATGGTTCTTTACATTTTTATGCGAAAACTAGTTGTTGCCCTCGACTTCATTTGTGTGTATTTTATCATTCTTTGATACAAATATCCAGGATGAAAAATAGCCCATCTCGGTCTCCAGAAGGCTACTTAGGTATTTGTCTTTCATAACGACCGGTACAGGGGCTTAGGCGTGAAAAGCTAACATTCAGGCAGACAGACTGAGTTGCTTTCGCATTTATAATTTACTAGCTTCTGCCCGCGACTTCGTCCGCATGAAATTTCACCCTCCCCCAATTCATCCTCTTAGGGGTGGAATTTAAAAAAAAACCTTTCTTAGTGGATACCTACTCTTCACTAAGAACACACCCTCCAAATTTCATGTCTCTAGGACCAGCGTTTAAGGCTGTGCGTTGATATATCAGTCAGTTAGTCTGGACTTTGAATTTTATATGTATAGATTAAGTATGGACATATATTATTAAGCAGCTAGTCTAGTCTTTATAATTATTGTACACCAATACTTATAACAAATACTCATAGCATAATCAGCCTATAATGTTCCCGCTGGGACACAGGGCTCCTCTCTTCGAGACGGAGTGGGTTAATCTACCACGCGGGCTCATTGCGGGTTGGTAGATGTCACATGTCTTAGAATTTTTGGTTTTAGGACATGCTGGTTTCTTCATTATGTATTCCTTCACCGTTTTGAGAGCAGAGGTGATGTAATTATTTACACAAAGTTAAACGCCTGCCTGGGTTCGAACCTACGACTCGTAAGGCCTCAACTTACTTTACCAAAGCTCAAATACACATAGAACTTATAATAATAACTGATAAAATGTGCGGGTTATCCCCCTGTCTAATACTTCGAAAAATTGTTCTTCCACATTTCGCCAGACAATGTTTTTAACGATTCCTTACAAAAAAATTCTCATCTTCCGATCCTCCCTGAGAAAACTGGCGTGGGTCTTAAACCCTGTGTGGGCTGACTAACACTGTGTAGTGAGCAATTTTTCAGCTGCCACCTCAGTAAATGGCGCCTCTCGAAGTATTTTGTTTGTTTGATAAATTGTTTCACAGTAAGTTCAGTAACCTGAAATTTTTCCACCGGTAACATGGTGCGCTGTGTAGGTAAGTTCAGAAGTGAGAAAATGTAAGTAATGATAAATAGAGCCACCAATGTTTATATAGAGTGATTGGTAATTAGTGATCGATATTTAATTAAACACTTGATTGTACTCATCATAACAAACAATCATTTTCCCAAAGAGACAATTTTTTTTTTTATTTACCAAATACTTGACCGCAATCACCCCAACTAAAAAATTACATCAGCTGTAATTTATGTTAACTTTACTAATCCCATTTTAAAAACAAAACTATTCCTCTTTTACCATGCATTATTCTTTTTCAGTCATTTAAGAACCTTACGGACATGCTCTTGGGAAATTAAAAAAAAAATGGTTTCTTTGGGAAAGTTGTTTGTTATGATGAGTACAATCATATGTTTAGGCATATATCAGTAATTACCAGTCAACCTATATGTGTGTCATATATTCCTACTATTGCCTAAGCTGTGAGCTAGAACTGAGTCAATATAATTATCATGTACCTACGTCAGCGGTTTTCTGGTCACACGCAAAATGGGACTTCAGGGATAAGATTATTTTTTCGTTTTGTCAACCTTCTTGACAAGTGTCTCCCCTGTTACAAGTTAATATGCCTATTAAACAACTTTGACAAGTTGCTTTTTTCCAAAGTAAAACTTATGCCCCAAGTGTTCACTATGTATATTTTCCAGGATAATATGGTTTACAAATACTTAACACGTGTAACTGAGTTGGCATATTGCTGTGAACAAAGGTTTTAAAGCAGATCATATTCAGAAATTAATTCGTAAGGACTCTTAAATAGATATTTTTACGAGACTTCAAAGTCTTTGACCTAATTTATTATAAAAGGTACAGTCACCAAAAACCAGGGTAGTCGGATATAGTTGAAGTTTAGTAAGAAACCGATGGATGTTTTCGAATTAATATGATAAATAAACTGTTTGTTTTGTATTAACTAAAATTTAATTTCATTTGAAAACATCCATCGGTTTCTTACCAAATTTCAACTATATCCAACGACCTGGTTACTTATCTCCTTTGGTGACCGTACCTATTATGAAGCTATTTGAGTAATTCTGAACTAGGATATACGCTTAGTTAATTACTAAATTAGATTTAGATCGTAGGATAACCGCAGGTACTGTAAGCTAAATACCACTACACAGGCAGAGCCGGGTGATCTTCTGGGAACGAGCCCGTTACCCTTTCTGAGAAGTGTTCAAACATAATATCATATCTGTTTCCTAGAAGGGTAGGCAAAGGTGTAAATTACACCCACATTTTGCAACTTATATGTAAATGCCGACCTAGCTCATTGCCATAATCTGAACTTGGGCTGCTACTGAGAATTTCCTAGTATAATATCACTGTCTAATTCGGAATTTGAATCTAAAACAGTCAGCCGCAAAATATACATATAACGTATACTTAACGGGTACTTCATTGTAGCTACACGTTTATACAATATTATAGAACACCGATTGTAAATAATCAAATAAATTCTTGTAGGTAACTAACCTATTATTTGTAATATATTATTTTGTAAAATTGTGCTTAGAATAAGTTAGATTATAAGATACCTACGTAAATGATAAGTCCTCTTCTCCAAATATCTTTCTTTTGCTGTGCCCGACAGGGTCCATGATTGTTTCTTTTGGCAAGTATTTACCACCTAAGCCTACATTGTGGAATGCAATAAAGAATTGAGTATTAAGGAACTTTTTTTTGAAGCTGATTGCTCCTCACGCTCATCACCTTTCAAGCAATGATCAGAAACCAAGCAGTCGTAGTATTCTAGCATTTCATTACCTTACATTCAATTGTTGAAACTCCTAAGAAAAACAGTTTGCATCTAAAATTTAAAATCATAGCAGTGAAAGTCAACAAGAGCGCGCTGAAACGAACAAAGCCGTGTTTTAAAGCGCTTTGCGCTGCACCAACTACATATTTACGAAGTAAAAACTTAAGGCGCTTTATTGTGTTAGACCTCGCGCACGGTTTATAAGTAGGTATGTACTGTCAATCGCACGTGTTTGTAATAATTAGACATCATTGAAACGCCTTTTTTCGATGTAAGAAAGGTGATTTTCGTAGTCCAAAAGTTTTACCACTGACAAAATTACTTTTGAGGAAACCTTTTATTTCCTGCTGGGCTAACATGAAAAGCGTGAGAACGCTCTCCCTTGTTGTCGAATCTGTCTGTACGTCATCCAACATGACCAATAAGTTCAAGTAAACTCGAAAAGGCACTTTGACACTTCTTTATCTAGCGATGAGAGACCGATGTAGCAAATTATTAAAAACATATAATTTCTATCATAGCAACATTGGCGTGAGGTTAAGTCTCATCCAGTCGATTTTACAGATAGTGCCATTCACGAAGACGCGCCCCACTCTTCTTGCTAATGACTAATGAATCTAGACAAAATCAAACTGGTTGCTAATTTAATTGTAATTTTTTTTATTCTTTTTTACATTCATTACTCACACCCTGACTTATTACTTGTATTTTTTATTTTTTTTTAATTAAAATCGTTTTGCTTGTACTATGTTTGTAAATATATGAGCACCATGTATCTATCAGATAATTAATTTATATGTCATGGTTTCGTTTTTAATTCTTTTACCTATTGTGGTATAGTAATTTTATTTTAGATGCATCGTCCTCACATGTTATTATATAATTAATGTACCCATACAAAATAATGTACCTAAAACATTTTAAAAGAGTAACGGTGGAGTTTCTTGCCCATTCTTCTCCATACGAAAAAAACCTTTTGGAATGGGCGACTAGAATCAATTCTATTTTAAGATAATTTTTGACGTTCAAAAGTGCCTTTTATGTGCCTATTTGAAATAAATGCTTTGACTTGACTTTGACTTTAATGCTTACAATACAAGTGTGCAACATTCCGCTAGGGTTTTAGTTTAGTCGATACACACTCATTAAACACTAGCTCTGACATTCTTAGTTTCTAAATATCATCATCATCAATAATTTCAGCCAAAAGACGTCCACTACTGGACATAGGCCTCCCCCAAGCACTGCCACTTCAACCGGTTCTGTGCTTCCTGCATGCAGCGGATTCCTGCGGCCTTCACAAGGTCATCAGTCCCCCTCGTGGGAGGGCTTTCGTCTTCCGGTACGCGGTCGCCACTCCAGAACCTTTTAGCCTCATCGGCCATCTATTCTGCGAGCAAAAATAAATACAGGTTTTATTAATGAAAAAGCGAGATAATTAAAAACATTTTTAATAAGCATTTTCCAAGAATTCCGAACAAAAATCTCCACTTAGTTAAAAAAGATTTTTGCCACACAAATTATAAATTCCCGATGAGAAATTCCAATAATTTAAAGACTCGAATTTCCTAATTATTTTGTAAAATCCTTTAATAAATTAGTTTAATTAATTCGGTACTGCCGTTACAGTAACCGAAATAAACAGTTTGAACAATTAACAGGCGATGTAACGAGTTCCTGCGGTTATTGTAGCGTTAGATGAACTGTGAACGAGATTTAATTAATATATGTTGTGCGGCGCGCATGGGATGCGGTCCCGAATGAGTTTGGGTGCTCGGTTGAAAGTAGGTACACACCATGAAATCTGTGTTTTTTTAAAGAATGATAAGGTAAGTGTAAAGATTAGTCAGTCAGTTTGATTAACCCGAAGTAGGTTAGGCGTTTTAGGTACGTCCTGTACATGTCCATAGTATTGTTGTTTCTTTTAACTAAATTCTGGTGTTTTGGAGTATACAGGGTGGCAGGAACATCGATACGTAAATTGTTACCATGAATTCGGCTCATGAATCTAGACTTTACGTTGGTTATCAAAAAAAAAATCTGCTGATTAATAGAATAGTGCAAGATCTACGCAGTATACTGAACAGCCCGTTTTTTTTTAAATAATCGTCGAAAAATTTCAACGCCGGTTTTTCAGAATCATGTACTGGATCCATAGTAACAGGTTGTGCGTTGGTGTCCCATCCTGTACAATATTTCATCATTCGGCATGAGTACCGGTCTATATCATTAAGGATTGTACGTACTGGACTAGTTACTGTCGGACATTATCGTAGTAGTAAAACAAGCACGATTTGGGACAATACAGATCTTAGGCATAACCTAAAAAACTCCTCACAATAAAAACCTATTAGCTCATCAACCAAGAATAACAGCATTACTAAAACCTTCATAAACCCTCACACAAGTTCTACCGATAAGTCCTTCACTTATAGTTAAACAAAACGTAAAGTGAAAAGGTCGTAAAACGTTAAAGTTTAAGGTTTAATCAGTTGTAGGTATGTCGCCTGTAACGTGCCGTTAAAGTTGCTCTATTTCCTATTGTGTGTTAAGGGGTGGTTCCAGTAAACACGACTGTGAGTTGCGAATGACTGATGGAAATTATGGTTAAGATTTAAGTTTATTATATTTCAGTTAAGATTATGGTTCAGGTTACAGAGAATTTAAATGATAGCGATCGATTTCACACAATTTTTTGAGGTGCCGAAATTGAAATTCTCCACAAAGGGGCGATTCTGTAAACAACAAGTCTCCATTATTATTAAAACGTATGTTAAAAATTCCATTCCGATTTTCTTAAAAAAAAAAAATTGTTAATCTCAATTCTCAATTCAGATAGTCTCAATATCAAAATTCTTTGATGCTATTTGAACTAGCAAAATCTCTACGTGAGTCTACAGCAAAAAAAAACTAATCTCATTTCCCCATGCAAATTCCAATAAGGACCAAAAACCTCCGGTCTCGCACAGAAAGACCACCCCGTAACAAAGTTAAAGCGCTCACAATTAGATAGCGCCATCTATTACCAAGTTCCGACTATGTGTAACTAACTCAATTACTTACTGGTACAGAAATAGGCGGCATTTGACAATTTGGGAGCAACTTGTAGGTACGGTATCAAACTGAGGTGGGCCAGATGTTTCCGCGAGTATTTATGGTATTTATGGTTTGGAGTATGAGACGAGAATAGATTAAGTTGGGATATTTTTTGTCAACGTGTATGTGAACTTTGTCAACTTATCTTTTATTCATTTAAAAAAAAAATTGTCGTTATAGAATAAGATGCCGTACCCACATCTTCTTCTTTATCCAAGACTAGCCGAACTGGTGAACTTCATACCGCCTCAGAACCATCAAAAAAGCCGTTCCATACATAATGTATGAGAAAATGAATTATCTTCATTATTTTTACAGTTATTCTGCTATTCGGAGCGGAGACAAATATAATAAATCAATTATCATAAAAGTTGGTACTTTGTTTTATTTATATAGAAGATAAACAAGAAAAATCAATTTCGAAGGCCACTAGATCTATTTGTTCCGAATCCAAAAACTAAAAGTCTCACAGAGAGTGTACTCTGCCTATGCAACAGTCAGCATATACTTATCTGCATGCCTAATGAATACGGCATTATAGAACCCATTTGAGTTTGAAACTATAATAATGGTATGGGCCCCGCTTGCTTCCTACTTTTATTTAATTTAAAATAGGCTTGTTTTTAGTTTTTCAGTTAGTTTTAGATATGGTTGACGTCGGGTTTTTTAATTTCTTTAATTACTTTTTTTTTATTTCCTGCTTTTTAGTTTACAAATGTGAAAGATTTAAGTGGTTTTTTTATTTAGAAGGGATTATAAAGGAATAGCATTTATTAGTACTTAGAGAATCCCCAGCATAGGGGATCGTAGTGGAACGTTGAGTGCTGTGTAGTCCCCTAGGGGACTGGTCTAGGGGATTTTAGTGGAACGACTTGACGATTTAGTTCTTGGTACGTGTTTTTTACGATTTGTCACTTTGAATTACTTTTAGGCATATAAGTTGTATATATTTTTGTATTCACCTTTTAAAACCCTTTATTTTGATACCGCAATTGATTGGTTTTGAGAAAAAAAAAATTGAAGGCATAATATGGCGCCAAAAATCCGCTATTTTGTTTTTTTTTTTTATTTTGATATACCCAGTATCACTCTCACAATAAATATGAATCTAACGACACGTCTCACGCTAAAATCCATCGAGCCGTTCAGGCCGCAGAGCGTGCCAAACAATTATACATACATACTCTCGAAAAACATAACCCTCCTTCTGGCGCAGTCGGGTAAAAAAAACAAGCACAAAGCACACACACACCCATGAAATGATTCATCTCTACACACAGACATAGCGTTGAAAATTAATGATAGACCTACAAATTAGTCAAACACATATCCTTGAAAGTCTTTACCACATAACTCCATTGTCAATTAACTCCAATTACTGATAGGAGTCGGTAAGCTAATGAACATGTCCAAACTCGGGCGAGTTGAAAGGAGACCTGTTCACTGTGTTCACACTGTTCCAGCGCCAATTACGAACAAGTTGGCACATGTTTGAATCAAACATGATTTCTGCTATCGCTTAGTTGTTTCGGAGTTGCCCGAAGTTTTGGGTAACTATGTAGGTTCGTCGGAGAGCAAAGGCGGTACCTAATTATTTTTTGGAGAAGTGGATCTTTGTGGTGAAGAGATCTGTTTCATGGAGTCATCTTTTCTTTCCTTACAAAGATACTGTAATCATAGTTTTTATTACATCTTACTTACAACTTCCAGGGCCCTTCACTATGACCACTCAATAATTCCTTACTTCAAAACTACGTCAATTCTTGAGCTAATCACGCCAATTTCGCGCGGTTTCATGCGTTGTGTCATAGAAAACACGTTACCAAGTTGGCAAAGGTAAAATAATAATGAAATTTTAATCGTGTATGTTTGCACAATACTTAGCTTTGAGACATCCCTATCCAAGGCTTTGATGCCATTTTAATTTCCAAGTTTTTGATTAGACTTAAATTATTTTATAATAATTATATAAGAAACTCAATTGTAAATATTGATAAATTTAACATCAAGTCTGAAAGTACAATAATAATCAAATCAAACTATAGTAGGGACCTAATATAAATTAGAAGTTTCGAAAGGACAAATTGGGTTAAATCAAGAGACAAGAATTGAGACAAACAGAAAGTTTCTGAGTTATATCTTATGGGAACAATAACAAAGTATTACAGTTCCCACTTTCATTTACTTCTTGCTATAATATCAAAAAGCCGAATTGAGACCAATTTAGGTTTCGGTCCACTTCGTTGTTTTTACTACCTTTTTAAACTTTACCACTACCTAAAGAGGAAAAATATCTGGTTATGACTAAAATAGTGTCTTGTATTAGACAAAGCGACATACAGAAAAGAACTTTCAGTATAATGGACAAAAAGGCAGAGTATATCATCTTCAGGTCTGATGCCAAATGTCTATCTACTGTCCCTCCTCTGTTACTTAAAGGCCACCCAATAAACAGGGTGTATAAAAAATACTTGGGCTATCTGGTAACAGATTCCCTGAAAGTCGATTCAGATTTGGAGAGGGAGCGCAGAACGTTGTCAGTCCGGGCGAACATGCTGCCCCGCAGATTCTCTCGATGTACAGTCGCAGTTAAAATAGCCCTTTTTAAGGCGTATTGCACGACACTGTACTCGGGGGCCCTGTGGCTCAGATATCCCCAAAGGGCTTGCAATGCTCTGCGTATTCAATATAACAATGCGTTCAGGGTGCCGTTGCGACTGCCACGCTTCTGCAGTGCGTCGGCGATGTTTGCCGATGCGCGCGCTGTCAGCTTTGACGCAGTATGGCTCAAGAAATCTGCCTCCTTACTTCGCAGGTTGCGTGACAGTTCCAATACCATTCTGGACTCGATAGCCGCCCGGGCAGATAGTCCGCTTGTGTGGACGTTAGTTTAATTATTAAGTACTAACACAGGCTAAGTAAGTTTGTTACTAACACAATGGACCTCATAAGTAGTCAGAACGAATAAATGATTATTATAATTCTCACGTTGTATCTTAGATATTTCAAGAGTCCGTATATATCGTATACAACTATACATAATATTCTGCCAATCCAAGTGTGGTCTATTTCAATATCTAATAACTAAATTGTAATTCTAAAAGGTTTCCAAAAGCATTAAATAATATAGGTAGGTGCAGACCGGGTTGTTCGACACAAACAGAAAGTTTCGCCACTAGATCTTATGAGTGCTATGACAAAGTGCTATATCGTTTACACGTTAAATTAGTGCTCGCTATAAAATCAAAAAGCCGCCGTTGGCGGCTACATTTACACCGTAGTGTAAATTCCTAATTACTTACGTTTAAGATATCGCGAAGTAATTTTGCTTTTTAGAGTGTAGGTCTAAAATAATATAGTAAAATATACTTTTGTATACTAGTAGATTTAGGTTCAGGTTCTTTATTGAATACGGGCCTCTTAATGACAGGTAAGTCCAAAGTTAAAACGGAAATTGCCAGACAAATTCATTGGTGATCACAGTTTGTTAGTTGCAGTTGACAGTTGAGATACCGCTGCTGCCCATCCCGTTAATGTAAGCGTTAAATCAAACACGATTTCCTCAAAATGATAAGTTTAACGTTTGTTTGCATGAACCAGCTACTTTCAGGACTGTTTAAAATTCTGCTGATCCGATAAACCACGCCCGCGAGAGGCGATCAGCCAAAATACATAAAACTCAAATATTTAAACTTGCGAACCGAATTTGATTTCTCTTGCTAACACTCCAATTTTATATCGTCGGCACACAGTAAACTTTTATGTTTACCCATAACATTTCTATTTCGAGATAATATAATTGAAATGGAGTTTGTGTATTGTTTTAAACAAACGATGGTGAACAAACGATCACTCAATTTGTGAGTTGCTAACTGGATAAGGCCGAATGGATGAAAGCTTTTATTTACCTAGGTACTATATTTTCGAATTTACGTGGATTTAAATGCTACGTTTATACAGTATGACTACAAGGGCAATAAAAAAGGCTCTACGTAGGTTATACTACTTTCGAAAAAAATATTGTTTTTTAATGCCCACTAAAAATATGTAAAAAGTGACATTATTTTATACTATTTACTTATTTGTGAAAACGGTGAAGGAAAACATCGTGAGGAAGCGGCATGTCCTAGAAACAAAAGAAATGTGACATGCGGTGCATGATACGCGAGCGCAGCGCGGGTTGGTACCAACCCGCACTGGGCTCGCGTCATGAATTACGGCACACTCCCTCTTATTGAGAGAAGGCCTGTGTCCCAGCAGTGGGAACATTATAGGCTGATTATGACTTACTTGCGTACACACGACAAATCGTCTATTCCCAAAGTTTTGGAAGAATATTTACCAAATTCGCTACAAACAATAATCCTGTACGATTCTAAAACCCATTTGAGATCGTTTCGGTGTGAATGTAGTCCGCCCCGACAGCCAGTAATTCTCGATCTCGGCCAACGAGGCAAGTTTAATGAAATTCTTGCTGCCCCTATCTCCGTACTATGCTTACACCGTGTTTTTAACTTCGCACTTTCCTACTGCTTGTTTTGCGGGTAGATATGAAAAGTGTTGCGGAAAATACATGGAATACATGGAATTAGTATGGGTTGAGTAATTTTGCTGGCAAAAGGCCCATATTGGTTTGATTTCTTGGTCATTGGTTTCGGGTTTGTCATTGTCTTGGTACGCCTTTGGTCGCAGGTCGCTAGTGCTACTCATGTCATTTCAATTCATTGCATTTTAGCCAAATGGCGTCCACTGCTGGACATAGGCCTCCCCAAGCATCGACACTTCGATCGGTTCTGTGCTTCGCCACTCCAGACCTTTCGGCCCCATCGGCCATCCGTTCTGAGAGCAATGTGCCCTGCCCACTGACACTTAAGTTTGGCAATTCTTCCACTCATGTAAGTTGTTTTGATTTCCTCTACTAAGGAGCAACTTATAGTAAATTAATTAAAGTAAACACATAAATAACATCATTTTGAAAAATAATCGACTAAAAAGAAAAGCTCTCGTTTCAGGAGTGAACTACTTGGTTAATAGAAAAATATTTTTAGGTAGTGCGCGAAATTAAATTTTCATGAATTCTTTTAAAATTATGCTTTCATTAAAACTAAAAGAAAAGTAAATATGCCCCATTATTCTGTTGCACTTGAAGAATTCAAATTAAAACCAAACATAATGAAAAGACCGCACTCGTTTCTTTGCATAAACTAGTTCCTCAACTTTGCATTCATCATCATCATCATCATTTCAGCCGAAAGACGTCCACTGCTGGACATAGGCCTCCCCCAAGCACCTCCACTTCGACCGGTTTTGTGCTTCTCGCATCCAACGAGTTCCTGCGGCCTTCACAAGGTCGTCGGTCCACCTTGTGGGAGGCCTTCCAACGCTACGCCTTCCGGTACATTGCTCGCAGAACAGATGGCCGATGGGGCCGAAAGGTTCTGGAGTGGCAACTTTGCATTAAAACATCGTAAATGTTTTGACGGTGAATAACTTCATTAGGTTTATAAAACTCAAAAATATTACGACGGAATAGCGACCAAATTGGATTCTTAGAATTTCACATTTGTTTCAATATAAACTCTATAGACATCGTACCTTTTCATCTACCATGTGGCACTAACTTCAAAGGTAGAATCCAGGAACATAAAAAATCATTTAGATACATTTTGGTGAACCAAGGACCAACTGATTTGGAGTCTCAGTATCCAGAATCTCAATATCCATGATCTTAATACCCAGAATCTCAATATCCGGAGTCTCACTATTTATTCTATTTCAGAATCTCAATATACAGCTGCGAACAGGTTTAACTGCAGTCTAAGGCTCATTGCCCACGATGCTACTCCAACCACCATTGCAATTATATCTACTAGTGCTGTGAGATACTGGCTGCTCATTAGTCTGGTTACTCATCAGTGATTTGTCTTTTGAGTGGCGTAGCGCTTTAGTTAACAAAAAAAAATCGAAATCATGAACTATTTACATCACTTAGATACATTCGTCAAACAAGGAACTCATTATCATTATCAGCCATTTCTGTCCCACTGCAGGGCAAAAGCCTCCATTCCCTCGTTCCACTTATCCCTATCCAGTGCTGTTACACGCCAATCTTTGTGGAAAGAGTCGAGTTCGTCCCGCCATCTCATTCTGGGTCAAACAAGGAACTAGTAGTAACATATTCAAGTTCCTACCAGAACCTATATTTTCCTATTTTTTTGTATGTGTACACATGTTTGATCAAATAAATATATCTTATCATATCTTAACCTTGATCCTTGAACCTGGAGTCCTAAACCTTTAACTCAGCCTTATTCTCAGGAAAAATATATCTGCTTTTTGTCTTTCAAAAATAATATTTGGCACATTTTCCGCGGTGCGTGTCACGTCAATATAGCTTGTCACGTCTACTAAAGGTATGTTAACGGCCCTTCCAAACACGCGCCGGATCTTGTTGCCTAGCGAGTTTGTAGACCAGTTTCATGTTCTACTCTATACAATATTTAGTGTTTTATGTTTGGGTTTTAGGAGTAGTATCTTTGTAACTGAAAACATAATAGTACGCCTGTATACTCGGAACGGGTAGGCAAAGGTGTATATGTCGTGGCCAGATCATAGAATTGATCATTTCATGAAGTGTTTGGTCATTTCATGAAATAGTTGTGCATCATGAAATGGCCAGCTAAGATTGACTATATCGTTTAAAGTCAACGTTTAATGATATATCATTCGACGTTTGGCCATATCATGAATTTAGAGTTCGCATAATACTAAACGACGTCAGGGGCACCCCGAGGTTCGGTTTGGTTAGTTTCCTTTAAACCCTGCAGACAAAAATAGGAGACAGAAGTAGAGTAGAAATAGGACCTGACGTCGTTAGGAATAAAACGAGCATGCTAAATTTATGCTTTAGAATATTATGCTTAATCATTATTATGATTAGAGAAATTATGCGTAAGCTGTTATGCGAAAATATAATTAGGAGAAACAAAAATATGGCAAGTTATATTAGGTCTTAAAATTTTATGCAAATGGATAGGGAACCCACAGAGGAAATCGACATCAACGCCTCTACCGGCGGATATTCTAATTATTTTACGATATGATCACTAATGTTTGGCCACATCATGAAGTAGTCGTGCGTTTAACTGTTCATATCGTCAAACGTTGAGTAATCATTGATCTGGCCAGACCACATCATGGTGTGGCTAATAGACAGTGAAACATTTCATGAAATGCGACGATTTCATGAAATTCTCGAGCATTTCATGAAGTGAGCAAATCTATGATATGGCCACGACATATACATAATTCACTCATTTATGTTTCAATTCTATGTAACAGGAGGCGTGCCTGTTGCCACTAACCAGGTACAAATCCACACTCCAGGCTACTTCTAAGAGATTACTGATCGATTTGAGACTTGCTGTCAGACAACAACATTCTGAGTTAAGCTTGCCTTTCTACATAATATGCTGTTCTTGTGATATATTGTAACAATGTTTCTGTAATTTATATGCACAATAATTAATAATGAGGATAATTTGCAGAACCTAGGAATCAAATTTCGGCTTAGCATTCGTACCTACTTACTTGCGGTCACTTTACCATGGATGTAGTCAAGTAGTCAGTTTCAAGATCTATTGAGAAGAATCATTACTTAACTCTATTTATGATCACCATTTTCTTATATTTCAGATGGTATTTTTTCTAATATTCCATGTAAACTACTGGTCAGCTTCATCTGGTTAGATTCGAACCCGAAATAGTTGGGAAAAGCCTAGGCAGATGATGATGAAGTTAGGAAGAAAAACTGGCTCAACAAACTCCTCAGCAACACGTCTTTCTCATTCATAAACATATTCTAACATTTATCACATCTTTGCCTAAATTCCCACGTCTCATTATCACCCTTTTTCCAACCAACATTATCACACCAAATTGAATCGATGTGAAAGCAATGGCGGCCGCATATTAATTGGCTAGTTACACTATAATTAATGCGATTATCAATTGATTACAGATGTTGAGAACATTCAATTACTGGCGCGAGTTGGCTCGGTGTGCCAATTGAATTAAATGTAATTGTTTGTTTGTTTGTATGACTGTTTTGGGCCATGAAATAGCCACTACGTTAACGATTAAGCAGTTATTGGTGACAATAGTATGGGAATGTTCGGAAATATGATGGTTAGAAGGTATCATAGTATACGTATACCAGTCCAGTCCAGTACCAGTTATTCTTGTCTGATCCCATGGCACTGTTTGTAGAACAAATACCTCTTCTTATTGAAAACTTTGATTATCGTGTGTTTTCGATAGCAGGCCGTCAATATAAAGGTTACCTCACTTTGTTTTTTTCTGTATTTTTGAGATATTTCAGATTCTCTGGGATGAAACTGGGGCGGGCTGTTAGTTTATTTCTTCACAAAACAATTCAATATTATTATTATTGCGTGCAGAAAACATTAAATTAAATACATTTAAAAAGCAATTATCTTCTGGTCTGGACCAGACTGTTCAAAAGCTGTTTACGTGTAAAACGCAGACGAACCGTGTCACGTTATCACATACACGCGAAAAACTCATTTAAAAGACTTTTTTTCAAAAACGTTTCTTGCTTGCAACAAAACCAGATCTATCATAAACTCATGTATTCCCCAATATCACGATAAGAATCTTATTTATTATACAAAGTTATAGGTATTCTCTTTGTTATTATAAATTCTACTATCTGAACATCCTCTAAGTGGTTAAGCATTAATTTTAAACAGCTCGTGTGAGTAATGCACCTTAACTGTCGCTGTAACACCCACGGGCGTGGTTGAATAACGACTTAACTCGATAATTCTGCGCTGAACTTAGTTGAACTAAATTATAACATTAGAACCAGCTTTGACGGTAAAGGATCTCGGTTGGACATGTTGTGGCCGTTAGGAGTTGGAATGTTTCATTTGTTACTATTTGCATTAAATATTTAGCCTATTAATACTCAACTACAAAAAGGGGTTATGTTTTTAGCTGTAGTAAAATATTATTTTTGGGAACAGTGGTGGCCAAGTAGTAACCGCCGCGACGCGGCCGCGACTTACGAGTTGTACAATCGGTTATACCAATTAGCTGACCCCCCTAAAAATTAAACGAATTTGAACCTTCTGCTTGTTAGCAGTAAGCTTATCGAACTAGAACAACTGGTTCATCGTCTACGATTAATAAAACAGTTATTCGAATTTGATATTTAACACGCAGTGTTAAGGTAGGTATGATCTTGAATATTGTTCTAACTTGTAATGTATTATTGCTAATTTCAACGACATTCACCATGTTCGTGTGGTCTAGTGGTAGCTGCAGTGAGCTGACAAGAGCGTGGTTGTGAGTTCGAAACCAATATATTTTCTGCTACGCGTTTTGTTTTATATATTTTTTTAAGTTATAAATAGTAAATTATAACTTTAGCAACAAAAAAAAAGCTGAACAGAAATAAAAAACGATAGTGATGGTAAAAACGATTTTATTTTATAAATAAAATTATTATAAGAATAAAGTAAATATAACATTTACCTGCTTACAAATAACGTTGTTAACTTCACAGAGTTTAATGTAGTGAATCAACATGTTATAATATTTAGAAATATATAGGTATATATTTCTATTTCATAACAATAACATCACCACATTAAATATCATTGAACTAAATAAAATAGCATTATACGTTGATGTTTTACCTACTAGGTATACTATACATATATCAATTTGTTTTGTAAGTAGTTATGTTTAGTTATATATAAGGTTTTGATAAAAAACTAGGTATGCGAAATACTTCGTTAGAAATTATAACAATAGTTAATTTAACACACACACTAACACGTTAGTATTGTTTGTGGCCAACACTGGTCACTGAAGTCATTCAGTGGAGCTTTTCAATAGCGAAGTGGAGGACCATTTTTTTCTATTACTTGTTGCAAGCGGTTTCGCATACCGCGCACCATATTTCAACAACAATCACTTCCTCTCATGAATTCCCACATTGATTGAGTAGGCAGAAATGGGTGTTCAGTATGCCTTCTAACAATTGCTTGGTGACGTTCTCACACAGGAGTATACACTACAGGTTTTGCTCCAGGACGATCCTTTTAAATATTCCCTGTCTCTTCAAAACGTCTTAGCCACAATCTGACTGTATTTCTCTGAAACAACACAATAAGCATAATTTTAGTAACGAAGTAAGCATAATTTTTCGAATAAGTTTGTAAAAATACCTTTAGATAAACCACATTAGACCTATAAATGATCTCATAATGAAACAGTTAATTTTCTATTATTCTACATTCACTGGCGTTTTTAAGCCAACAACGAATTAAGGAAGCATAAAAAATAATACACTTACCGCTATATTAAGTTTCCTAGCAATCGCTTTAATACCAACATTCTCCACATGCAAATATATTATTTTGTATTTTAAATAATCACTCAACTGAGACATTACGATTAAACTATCAAAACCGATAATAATATTTAATAAAAAGGAAAAAAGGCGTGGATTTTCGCAACTTAGTAAAGCAATATAAAAATGTTCGCGCGTATTCACTGCTATTAGTGCATAGAATGTCTTGTTCAATTTATTCTTCTACCCCATATTCCTAATATCATTTCAATAGCAGTTTTTGTTGAATACGCATATTGACGTCGAACTACCCACTTATAGAAAAAGGTGAAACGTTTATCGTTTATCAAATTAATTGATGTGCTTGTTCTTTACAATAATGCAAGAAAAACTTAAAGAACAATTTATATATTGAAAACAAAATTAAACATTGAGACTGGATTTGAACTCGCATCTTGCACGTCTCAGCCTTACGCATGAACCACGACACCAGGTTAACTTGGGTAAGACAGATGAAATAAGGTATTAGTTGCAATGACACAAATTATCACAACACTAACCTAACCTTTAAGTCTTGCTGCATAAAAATGAAAATTGCGTAACAAATACCCATAATAGTAAATGACCTAACACCAACATCTTAAAGCTCAAGTTTGCGTATCAAAATTATTTATTGTTTCTGTTCATCGAGTAGTGTTAGTCCGATAAACTCATACTGTATATTGAATAACCTTTAATGTTATGAGCCGAGGGTGCAAAATCGAGTAATTTTTAGGGGGGTCAGCTAATTGGTATAACCCGCTGTACGTCGTAGGTTCGAACCCAGACAGGCGCTTTACTTTGTGTAAATTATTTCATCACCACTGCTTTCAAAACGGTAAAGGAAAACATCGTGAGGAAACTGGCATGTCCTAGAACCAAAAATTCGCAGACATGTGACGTCTACCAACCCGCACTGGGTCCGCGTGGTGGATTACGGCGAGAGGAGGCCTGTGTTCCAGCAGTGGGAACATTATAGGCCGATTATGTATGTTATGTTATGTAAAATATTATTTTTAACGAAATAAATGGGTTGCTCTGCCCTCCCATTCCAATGAAGCGCGAACATTACGAGAATTTCATTGAAAGTTTATTGTTGAGACAGCTCAATGTTCAGCGGTATCTTCATTCATTGCGCCAAAAATTATTTATAAAATATCTCTCTCATATTATTCGTCATTGTAAAATTGAATGCAAAATAATTTTTAAGATGGACAAAAGGCCAATGTGTATGGGAAAAAATTGTATTGGTTACCTGGTAATGTTAATTCTGACAACGCGCATAAAGAAGATAAACTTGTAAGAATGTATGATTACCTATGTATATACATTTTTAATATTCTGTAAGTATATATACATATTTTATGTATTAGTATTATATGCAGTTAGACCCAGCAATAAAATAATTTAATTCAAATATTTCTCTGCTTATTCACGTCCAAAATACTCCACATGCTACTACTGTCCCAAGAAGATTAAGACCAACAGACATAAGTACAGAATCTATAATATGATAGAGGCACGTTGACTGTACTTGCTTAGTTCGCTCTATTTGTCCAGAATGTTTGTCGAGTCCCTGTGGTGTTACTATTCCTAGTTTACAACTTGTGCAAACGTTAGGATTAGGTATGTGTGGGCGTGTTGGGCCAATGTGCAATGTTGAGGAAAATATTTGTTGTTGGTTTAAGAAGTCTATTTAGTTTAATCAAAATCCGTTTAGTAGTTTTTGCATGAAAGAGTAACAAACATCCATCCATCCATCCTCACAAACTTTCGCGTTTGTAATATTAGTAGGATAGGAATAGTAGGATTTATTTATTTATGTAGAAGTTTGTAATTTTTGCCAATGGAAAATATGCTCACTGGGTACACACGAGCTTGTATCTCAATAAAAATGGGCATTAGCATAAGAACAACACCTCAAAAATGTTTGCTGATTGCAGTTATCACCCTCTCGTGATTTACTTTTTAATAGGTCCTAATAAAACTGATAATATTCAAATGTTACCATGCCATGATAATGCGTGAATAAAAACCGCAATATCAGTGACCTCCAAAATAATAACATCTTCCATGAACTAATGATTAATGTAACACACTATAATCACATTATCTCATCACATCACACTAATATTATGCAGGCGAAAGTTTGTGAGTGTTTGTGTGTATGTTTATATGTTTGTTACTTCTTCACGCTCAAACGGCTGGACCAATTTTGATAAAATTTTGTATGGAGGTAGCTGACACCCTGTATTAACATATAGGCTACTTTTTGTCCCAATATTCCCACGGGATCGACATTTACGCGAGTGATACCGCGGGGCGCAGTGAGTACAAAATATAATCAAGTAGTCGATGTTATACCGCCTCCTAGGAACTGTATATTTACATAAATGGTGCTGCTTCAACCAGCGCCGATCGTAAAAGTTACCACTGTATACCTCGTCAACAATAACTGAATTGTACATCTTATGACTTGTGGGAATGTTGGAATGTATTCAGAAGCTTTTGAAGTAAGGAATGGTTATAGTAAAGTTGGTAGACCCTTGTTAGTAGACTAAATGAAATTAAAGTTGTTTAACGACTAACGAGCAACGGACTGAATAGGGAAATTCGCCATTCAGAAAAGTGAGTCAAAATCTCCTTTTGTTTACTTACTAGTGATCCGCCCCTGCTTCGCACGGTTTTTACGGCAAAATATTTATTTATTTATTAAAACTTTATGCACAAGTAAAAAACTGTACAAAGGCGGACTTAATGCCTTGGGCATTTTCTACCAGTCTACATTAGGGCACATTTCTTTAATATACCTATGTAAGTTTTCTTTAAATCATGATGAAAACCGCATCAAAATCCTCTGCAGATTATAAAAGAACAAGCACACAAAAAAATGTCAAAAATCAAAATATTTTATTTTCCATAAACCTGCACTTATGAAACGTTAGAAGCTAGGTGCACGGTTCCAATTGGTCGTTTCTTTCGGAGAAGAACCGGCAAGAAACTCCACGGTTAATCTTTTCAAAATAATTTGGTTTTTACAATGACATGTTTTCAAATTATTATATTAGGTATGGGAGGACAGTGTAAGCCTGTCAACAAGTACCAGGTACTTAACAAAATAGAAGATGGTCTACAAATCTACAGTCTATAAGGCCTACAACGCAAATTCTTAATTATCATGATAATATTATTTACATAATATAAGCTAACATTTAAAACCAAAATAATCACATGTAGGTACATTTTTATGAAAAAATAAGCAAAAGAATCATAGGGCATCAAAAAATTCGTCCGCATCGCTGTCAACAGGAACAGTGCCCAAAAGGCTGGCACCATTGCCACGTTGTATGGCGATGCTAATTCTTTGGCCAAGAAATAGGCCAGTCCTCTGGTCTAATGAAGAGTCGAGTCAACCGCTTGGCGATATTTCGAAAAACCAAGTCGGCACTCGGACCCCATGGCCACTAGTGTTTCAACCCCAAAACGGCTCGTAAGATAAATAAAATAATAAAAATAAAAACCTATTTGGCAAACTAAATGGCATGATTGCCATTAGAACTGTAACAATAACTGAATTAATACCTTGTCTTGTTGTTTCTACTTAATCCTTCGGAGCAAACAGGCGTGATGATATGTGTAACTTATGTTATAAGGAGGTTCGCAAGTTTTTTTAAAAAAAAAAAACAGGTATAACGTTTAACATGCTGAGATGATTAAAAAGAGTGATCTCAGCCTGCCCACACCATGTTCGTTCTAAACAGAATCTACGCTATAACTTTAATTACATAACTTCTTGGAAATGGTCTAATTTGAATTCCTTCAACTTTACAAAAAATATGCTGTATTCTATACGCCAGAAACTTAATTATAAAGCTAACCATAATAAATATACTGTTGCCGAAACTATGACAAAAAGCACACACAAAAAAAAAACAAAAAAGTTTAAAGTATTCTAAATTCAAACGAAAACTAAAATTCTCACGCCACAATTTTTACCCGCGGATGCGACGAACGAAACTGTAAAGCCGAGCCTATGGCAGTTAGTTGCTGTCAATACAAACTGTATGTTGGACACCCCATTTTTAATTGGTTTTAGGCCACGCTCGGTATAAAAACGTAGTGCTAACAACGTTTGCCAATCGTCCACCTTTGAAACTAGGCCTTTTATAGTGAGGGATGAACGACATCAAATTATGAAGTCACGAACTGATTTGAGAGAGAACTGTCGTTTTAGGAAATGGCGCGCATTTTAGCCAAGTCCATGAGTTGAGTGGTTCATTTTCGCTCATAGTTTTATGTTGGTTGTTTGAACTGTTAAAAACCTTTTCTATAGTCTGACAAAATGTCGAATTGGTTGTCATTTATAACTAATCAAAAATCATTTTTAATGTAATGGTTGTGGAATTGCATCCGTCCAGGCATCTAACTTTGCGTGGACATCAGATATTTAAAAAAATAGTTAAAATTCAAAAGAGTCTAATTCCTCATGGCGAGCACGTCCAAGAGTAGCTCTCAAAGCCTAAGCATTAACAAATTTATCGACTACCCATAAATCAATCCAAAACGAACCAAAGTTGAGGATTAAAGACGTTGAGAGCCGTAACATATGAGCTAGGGTTCGGTTTAATATAAGTTGTGTGACCTTGAGTGCGATGGCGTCGCCGTCTGCCGGTTACGACTGAACCCAGAAGTTGGGGGCGATAAATTACTTATATAATAGAGGGTGGGGGACAATTTTTGGATTTTAATTGGAAGCCGTTTGTGATGATAGTTGGTTTTTAGCCGTTTTGAATGTTGGTTTGTGTACTGTGATTCTGGGAAATGATCTGGTTGAATTTAAAGTTGTAGGATTACCCGTTATTACTTCAATCATTTGTGAGTGACGCCTTGCAACCGCCACAGATGAAAAATCTGATTTGCTCGTAAATTTTATCAGTCTTAAAATTATTTTTCATAAAAGAATCTTAGAAAAAGAGTTAATTTCTACTAATCACAAATAATTGCAGCTTCAAGTTTACTTAGACTTCGAGTGGTCCTACTCATAGACTTAGATTTTTCTCACTCACGAAAAATGAATTTAAGTACCGAAAGACGTGATTTTTCTCCAAATATAGACGTAAAAAAGAAGTCTGCACCTATAGAATTAAATAATGCATAAGCATAATCCACCTTTCATGTTCCCACTGCTGGGACACAGGCCTCCTCTCTGTGAGAGGGAGTGGGATGTCACATGTCTTTGATTTTTTTGGTTGTTGCACTTCACCGTTTTAGAGCAGTGGGGTTGAAATTTAATACACAAAGTAAAGTAGCCTTCTTTTTTTTTTCTCGCGGTGGAGACATCCTCATGGACTTTATCTATCGTGGGGGTGACAGAGGGGCATGCCAGGCTCTTACCGGCTAAAACCGCCGCGGTGTTCCACCTCTACCTATGGCCGGGGGTGCGGGATTCGCAACAGCATTCACCGCTCCCAAGTAAAGTAGCCTGGGTTCGAACTCACGACCTACAACTTGTCAGTCGCTGCCGATACCACTAAGTCACCACTGCTCCCCCTGATAAAATAATGACATGTCCTAAAATAGCCACCCAAAAAACTCATAAACCTAAGCATAACGTTACCTTAATTTAATATAGGACACAAATTAATGCGGGGCTGCCAACATTGAAATAAAACCCTTATTAAATTATACTGGAATTGTAAACAAGTCAACATGTGTAATTTATTTAACGTACAACTCATGTGGACGGTCGGTAATGTGTGTTGAATTAGAAACTTGAATTATACTGTGCGTTTCACTCGAATCGTTTCGGCCATTTTGTGAGCAGTTTGGATGTTAGGAGTTACTGCTGTAATATTAATACAATTACCTCGTTAGTGTTAGTTATTTGTGATCATTCTGTTTATAGTTTACTGAATTTCGGAGTAGCAGATGAATGGTTATTCGATAATTGTGTCGTGTTAAATGCTATCAGTTTTTGTTTATTGGTTTATTGTCAGCATATAAGTAGCTTGCCATTGACGACCAATTTGGTTTGGTCGTCAATTAATAGAGAGACTTTCGACATTGGTGTCGAAAGTCTCTCTGCACTGCTACATGGAACTGAAATGCCATTCCTGACAGAGTACCTATACCTACAACTAGAGCTTTTCATGAACCTAGGGTATGTGAGAATCGTAGCAGGTGGCGTTCTGTAGTGTCTGCCTATACGTATGGGAACAAGGCGTGAGTTGTTGTGTAAGAAGAGGTCGCAGCCCCTTGCGATGGTCCGATCAGATAAGCTCTTCTCTTGACATGAAATTCCATGATGCGCTTCACTTGGCCAAGAATAGACAGAGATGGCAAAACATCGTCAGGGAAAATATATTTTCAAGGGAGGATCACGACCCTCAATGAGGAGTACGACTTGAGGAGGAGGTTGTGTAAAAAGTATCTTGAAAGTTTTAGACAAACCTAATCCTTTCCACTTGTGTAATTATTTAAAGGCAAAAAACAGAAACTGAATACTAACAATAAATAAGGCCCAAACTTCACTCGAAATCAGAAACACAACTTTACATAATTTAATTCTGCGTATTATTACAAATTCCCCGAGTTCTAAAACAAGAACCCTATTTCCTAGAATTCCATAATAAAGCTTATTTAGCGTCAATAGAACAGTCTTGAACAGTTAATTAGGTAGGTACTCGAAAGAAAGTTCTTCGGAAGAGTTTGAAGCGAATTCGTTCGTAAACTTAAGTCGTGGGATCGTGCGATTGTCGCAATTGTCGCGTCAATCGACTGTCGCCAAATTAAAGGTCCTAAGGCTCGCTCTAATTTGTAGTTCCTCTCGGGTCTAGTGTAGGGCTGGCAGAGAACTAGTTCTGGGAAACTTGTGCAGTTTAAAATCGATATAATCATTTTCTTGTTCTCACACAATTTATTTAGGGTCAATGCAACATGTCTTTTTCTTCCATACATACTTTAATATTAGTCGTCATCTCGGTAGTTACCCGTTTTCTAGCCTTGTGGCTAGTTTGTGGCTGAATTCATGGTTTTAGTTAGGACGCGCAAACTAAAACCATAAATTCAGCACGTGATTTTAGACTCCCCTAGCGTAAAACTTTTTCTACAGTTATGAAAAAAAGGTTGCGCGACCATGTCCATGCCACACTGTATAGTCGATAAAGGTGTAAAATTTTCTTGAGTTTTAAAATGGGCAAGGAATAAGTAAATACGTTAGCAAAGCTAGAATTTAGGCGTACAACACGCCTAAATTCTAGCTTTGCTAACGTATTCCCACGCGATTTATAAGATTTGTAATTTTCCCTTACAAAACATTCAATTGAGTAATCATTATATCGGTTTCTTGAGAGATTCCATACCCGCCCTCAATATTCATAGGACCAATATTTGGTGCTACAACAGTTTCATCCACAATTTTTGTGTCAAAGCCTTTTTTTATTCTCTTCTATTTTTCAAAAGGTTTTCCTGACCCAGTTTGTTTATTCTTTTTTCTATTCATATTGACGTCTACTGGCAGCCCTATTGAAGTGTCCTTCCTGGAGCAGTTAGCACTGGACCGGAATGTCATTCGACGAAAATACTCGTTTTTTGGAGACGAATAAACGTTTGCTCCATTTACTGTAATCATGTTAGCTTGAGGAAAATTAAGTGTGGGTTCGATTTTTGGAAGAAGGTTGAAGTCTAGAGAAAAGGTCATTATGTGGATACCTAGTAACACATATCTTAGTAAACTGAACTTCACTAGTAAAATCATTTTATTTCACACAAATGAGCCGTCAATGCAACATGAAATGTAACACAACGTCTATTCGAATTTGTTTTGTAACGTGTGTTACATTTGATTTGACGTTTCTGTACTGGAAGGTATCTAGTAGCAATATAGACTTTCGTTTCCAATACAAATCTTTACTTATAATAAATCTGTAGAAGTGAAAATTCTGTACATTGAAAATATCAAAAAAATTACAGGGTGTTACTAGACCGACACCGAACCCAAAAATGTGATTAATTTTTTTTTTGTCTGTCTGTCTGTCGGTCTGTCTGTCTGTCTGTCTGTTTGTTCAGGCATCACGCAAAAACTACCGGTTCGATTACGATGAAACTTGGTATAATTATTCTTTAATATCCTGGGAACCACACTGGGTACTTTTTATCCCGGAAAAGTATCTTATTTATCTAAATAAATGATAAAGATCATACCTACACACATTTTCGAAATTTTTTGAAAAAAGTACGAATTTCACGCGGACGAAGTCGCGGGCAGAAGCTAGTGATTAAATAAAGCATCATACCTATTAGGAAACCACAACAAGAAAGAATGAAAATTAGTTTATAAACTAAGCTGATTCAGCCAATTCCTGCAAAATATATCGATTATTGACAAAATATTGATACCTCTGGCGTTGCGAAGTATCTAATCCCCAATCACAATAAGCACTAGTTTATTTACTTAGTGAAGTGTCCACCATGGGGGTGGAATGGGGAGCAGAGGGGGGGGGGGGGACGTCAAAATAACAGGAAATAATAACGGCACGGACGTTTTTATTGCTTTTTTATTTTTCCCCCTGCGACCTCTTTAGATGAAAATCAATGTTATATCCCGCGGATGTCCCCAAACTAGCGGTTTATGGGTGTCCCACTGCTGTTGCGTCAGTTTACGGGATGACCCATTTTTCTTCCAACCTATTAGATTGGACGCGTTGATCAGGAAATGTGTTTTCTAAATGAATGTTGCCACTGATAATGAAACAAGTCGTTCGGAATATCATTGATTTTTAGAATCGTGAGCAACTTTTCCGTAAAACTAAATAAAGAAGGATATATTTCTTACAAGGGCAAATTGCTTGATTTATTTATACTTCAGAGAGCTTACAGTCAGTATTTGGGTAAAAAATGTATAATTAGCAATTACAGTTGCCATTTACAAGCTCCTATAAGTTAAAAACTATGTACCAAAAGATAAAAGAAACAAAAATACACACAAAAATAAACTATAAAATAGAATCTTCTTATACAAATAAAACAAAATAAATTCCTCTTCAAGACGAAACTTAACAACTACAATAAAACAAAGAATAAAACAATATGCAATTACATGTGCTTTAATTAGAGTAATGGTATCGCGGTCTTTACTAAAGTACCTATTCTATGATTGCATACAAATGCAAAGCGAACAACAAGTGTTAACTAACAAACTAGTTTAAACTGAGATTACCAACAAATAAGCATAACAGCCAGTTATAAACAAACACAAACCTACACAAATAACCTTTCAGATTCAACAAGATACGAATGCATAACTATAACGTCTTCAAGTAACCCTGAACTTAGAAACACCTACAGACTACTTCCCCTAATTGACCATCGCATCGACAGACCTAATCAACGGAGTCTGCGGTTTACCGATAATTTATAATTGATGCCGTTCAGAAACCGCAATGATAGCCGGCTCGGCTTATTAACTTGACCATGCAACTGTCGAAGTTCGATGGCTATACGGAAAACTTAGAAGTTTTATGAAATATCGAGTTTATGTAGCAAGATAGGATGGGATATAAACTAGATTTTTCTTATAACCTCAAAGTTAACGATTATTCGGGCTTTTTCTATTATCAACTATTTTGTGACAGTCATATAATCAACTGAATTTATTCATGTTTTTAACCGACTTCTAAAAAAGGAGGAGGTTCTCAATTCGAATGTTTGTATTTTTTTTTTTTTTTGTGTTTGTTCGCGCATAACTCCGTCGTTTGCCAACCGATTTGAAAAATTCTTTTTTTGTTAGAAAGGGTATACTTCCCAAATGGTCTCATAAAAATTTTATCAAAATCGGATGAGCGGTTTTTGAAAAATCAACAAAAATCTAAAAATTCATCTACATTGTCTACATTAACGATCTTTTTGTTTACTTTTTTGTGCGGTAGGTACAACTAAAAAGTGAAAAATAAAAACTTTTTTACAAAAAAAAACAACCGACTTCAAAAAAAACACTACAAAGTGATAAATAACTTTAATTTCGGAAGTCGGTGTCAAAAAACGAAAATGCGGAATCAACGACACCGACTTCCGAAATTAAAGTTATTTATCACTTTGTAGTGTTTTTTTTGAAGTCGGTTGTTTTTTTTTTGTAAAAAAGTTTTTGTTTTTTATTTTCAAAAATTGTCTGAACGCATCTTCATCAGCTCTAACAGCATCAATAAAATTTTACCATTGTGTGATATAACATGATTTTTTTTTTATTTTATGGTAATTATTAAGTGTATTTAGATATTTTCAAGGGGTTAGAAGATTTTTGTATGGAGGGTGGCCCTAAGGTCGGTCGCCATTTTGATTTTTTTTCAGAATCGCGGTGCACAACAAAAGTTATATATTTAGATAGAAGACGCTTATACAAACAAAAAATGTTATATAACATAATATCCTAAAGCGTCAGGTTTCGGAGTTATTCACCAAAATATAATTCGAAAACAACAAGGATTTTTTTGTTTTTTTTTCCCTCCAGGTAAGCATATTGAACTATTGAGGTAATAGAAACGTTATGAAACCTTTATGGAGAACAAAAAAATGAAGAATAGACATTTTTTAAATAAATAATTAAAAACGGCTATTTATAGTTCGTTTTTTAATCCCAGAGACTAATCTGACATTTAAGTCTTTTGTGTTTTCGTTTTTTTTTAGTATAGAAGTTTGACATTACACTTGTCAGATTAGTCTCTGGGATTAAAAAACGAACTATAAATTACCGTGCTTAATTATTTATTTAAAAAATGTCTATTCTTCATTTGTTTCTTCTCCATAAAGGTTTCATAACGTTTCTATTACCTCAATAGTTCAATATGCTTACCTGGAGGGAAAAAAAAAAACAAAAAAATCCTTGTTGTTTTCGACTTATATTTCGGTGAATAACTCCGAAACCTGACGCTTTAGGATATTATGTTATATAACATTTTTTGTTTGTATAAGTGTCCTCTATCTAAATATATAACTTTTGTTGTGCACCGCGATTCTGAAAAAAAAATCAAAATGGCGGCTGATTTTAGGGCCAAAACCTTCAAACCCCTTTAAGTCCTTCAAACAAAAATATACATAACTTCTCAAATCTTATGTACAATGAAGTCTTATCGTTTTTATGTTTATTTAAGTGCGCAATATTGTAACTTGCTTCCATGACTGCAATCAATGATTGCAGAGCAAAAATCACAAAGTTTTAACTAAAATCCCTTCTTTTGAAATTGATTCGTATTATTACACGATGAAATTCAGTGACATCAAAAAAGCAAATCAATAAATCTGCCTAGCCTGTTTCCAGCTATGTGGGGGTCGGCTTCCAGTCTAATCAGATGCAGCGGAATACCAGTAATACCAGTACGTGGAGCGACTGCCTATCTGACTTGCACAATCCAGTTACTGCGTAACACGATACCTTTTGGTAAGACTAGTTGTCATACTTTTGGGCGTCTGACTACTGTCACTGATCTACGAATGACAGCCGGGGTCAACAGCTTAACGTGCTTTCCGAGGCACGGAGGAGTTTCAATATGTAATGTATTTTTGTTTCATTTGTAAGGGTTAAATGCGTTAAAACAAACATAAGTAAGTATATTAAAAACAAATGGAAATAGCTTAACAATAAACTAAACAAACATACTACCGACTACATTTTTCACAAATTACAACTCATATATTTGCTAACTGAAGGCAAACGTAACTGTAGTCAGAGCAAAATTAATTATATGAACAAAATACGAGTCGGTAAGCTAAACGTAACTAAACAAAACTTTTGTTTGTGTTGTATCCTACGGGCCTTACAATAACAATAATAACTTGCTTAAGCATACGGAGTCTACCGCTGATCCCACAAGAGTTTTAGCAACATTACTATTTTAAAAGTATTTCGGTTAAGAGTTAGTATGTCGATTTCACTAAATCGCTTATTATATGTATCGACTAAGCGATGTAACGGCAATTGCACACCAACATCGGATTTACAGAAGCTGATGGTGCAATCAGTCTCCTGACGCGCAACTCCCGCCCATGCGCAGTTTGAGGAGCCAGGTAACACAATCTGTTCACCAAGTCAGGGCAATCAAACTTGTTTCGGCGTATTGTATAGAATCATTGTCGCAAGCAGCGTGTGTTTTGACTGTAGCGTAGGTGGGTCATATTTTTTTTAACCGGTCAAGCGGCGCGTTTCGCCCATTTGCGACGAAACAATAGAAAATCAATTGTGTCTCATTAGCGGAGCTTGACAGATTAAGAAGTGACATTGTTATGATGCTTTTTTTGATAACATATATACTGCATAGCACGAAGGTACTTCCGCTGAACTAATTTTATAATTTCATTACATTTAGCATAATAAGGATTCCAAATCGTATTGCGTATTCTAATTGCGGTCTAACTTTGGACTTATACAAGTGTAAGAAAGTGGAGGAATACATCACAATACCAAATATTTGATATGGTGTTATCATTTAGCCACCAGCCCCACAAAAAATCTATCAAAAATCTTAATCAAATCAAAAGCCATTTATTCAAATTAAGCTGAGAATCAGCACTTTTTGAACGCCGAAATTACATGAGACTGTCCCCCAAAACGCCCGCTTTTCACCAATTCCTAGTGCTTTAGCTGGGAAAAAGTGACGCAACACAAGTTAGAAGAAAGTGGTTCTATACAATAGTATGCAGAGAAATTATAATTACGACGTCGACGTCATAAATAAGATAATAATAAAGGGTATTAATAATCATTTTTTTTGTTATGTTTTTTTTCTGGTGTACAATAAAGTATATATTATAAATAATAATTCAATAAGATAAGGCAGTTTATATATTTATTTTATTACGCATATTAAGGTTATGTTTTAGGTAATCCGGAATAGTTACGTTCTAAGGCAGCTGTCAAAAAACGGTTAACCTAGTGGACAGAGTTTAATCATTTAATCATTAATAACATACACCAATGATAAAACAGTCCTTTTAACAACTCCTCACCTCGTGACCTTGACAACCGAAGGTCAAGCAATTTGTCATTGATTAGGTGTGGGTGATTAATCAGCCATGTCTGCGGTTTGTCGGTAATTACCACCAGACAATTAACTCTGATTCCGGATGATCTCGAATTAACTTGTGGTATTCACTCCTGAACTCTGATTGGTAATCTGTTAATGTCTGTTACCTAGTTGCAACCTGTCGAGAGTTTGTTAGTATACAGAGTGGCGATTAGTTATAACATTAAACAGTACAGTAGTTATTATAAGTTGTTATCAGTCTGATAAAATAATGAAAAAAACCGAGTGTGCTTATGAACACACGACTGAAGTGAAACTTCAAACGTATTTGGCTATGAGAGGAAGAGAGAAAGGAAATGTGCGCGCGCACTGCTTTCTCTTGCTTATATCCCCCACTCAACTCCCGTTCGCCTCGCCCGACACACTTTTCGTAACGCTTACGTCACGCGTGCGCCAGCTTACTCCCCAAGTCAAGCCCAAGTAAAGAAGTTTCTCTTCAATAAACAATTTTACTAAATATAGAAAACTGAATTTTTAAAACAAAATAATTAGTTTAAAAATTGGCACGAAATAAACCACCCTTGAAAATAAGGCACTAGACACGCGCGGAGTAATGGCATCAACAATCCAACCTAAACTGTATGGTATTGTTACCAAAAAAACACAAATTATGTTTAATGTTGTAAAAAAACGAAAAAAACGGATAGAATGTTAATTGTTATAAATTATTTTAATTGTGTATGTTTAAAATACATCATCTGCCAAGCCTTTTTCCACCTATGTTGAGGTCGGCTTCCAGTCTGTTATGCGTACCTATGTTTAAAATATATGATGCAGATTATGTGGTTTCAATTCATGTGATAACCTAATCGCTATACTGTATTAGTATTGGGGATCGAGGAAGGGGTGGGTGGAGGGGGTTCAGGGGTCAAACCGGAATAAATCTATAATGAATAGATACGTATGTGTTGTATGAAAATACTGAAGGGAACTCAACGGTTTGACTGAAACCATTCACATCTCTTACCTTAATATAAGTTTCATTTACTACCCAATTATTTAACACTTCAATTTACACACCTACCGACGACTGCTATGGGAATAGAGACATTACAAACAAATACTTTCTACTACCTAGCGAACTCAATCAGCTCGTAAACATCACAGCTTTATCTCGAGTGAATTAAAGACTGCTCTTTGTGAAAAAAAATAAATTCACAAAGATGGCCCCGATATAGAACCCATTTAGACAGTAAACTGCTTTCCATTTAGTCGAAATAATAGCTTACAGCCTTCCGAGGCACCTTATTTCACTTATCGAGCAAACCGTGTTGCTTAGCTTCGCTTTTTCCGCTTTTTTTCGCTCTTTTCATCTCCTTTATCATGGTAAACACCTTTGTCTACACTCTATTAACTGACAAGTGTGTCTTGTCTGTTAAAAAGGGTTCTCTCTCGATTTTTTTGCCTCTTTGTTATGTTAAATTCGTCTCTAAAGTTTTCTTTATGCTCGTATCGGAAGTCGAATTTAAGGCCTTCGGTGATTGGTTTAGAAAGACGACATTGTGTTGGTTGGTGATCCTGATCTGGGTTGAGTTTAGGTACTTACCTATATGTTTGAGATTACTATCTATGTAGGTATGTGTCATGAAAATAATATTGTAAAATGCAAATTTTTCTCTCTTAATGCTCTAAGTTTGATTTTAAGATCAACAAAAGTTTGACATTATAACGCAAAGTATAAGCTAGTAGCCGCATTTTCTACGATCACAGTTTATGAAACAAAATAAATAAATAGTTATGAATAAAATAACGGTTGAAACTTTCCAAAAACTTTTAAAGATTTGAAGAAAGTTATTTCAGGATTGTGTGATAAAGAATTTTCATTTAGGTTTAGGTTTTAGATCAAAAATATTATTAAAAATAGAAAAAGCGAAACGTTCACTAATTTTTTTTTTTCAAAAGATAATGCTTGCTTGGCTGCATAATATATAAATCTGACCTTTACTGTTCATATTAATGCAGACTAAAAAATAAGCTAGAACTACAGTAACATTAATATGCAGAAACATTTTGACCTCGCCCAAGCAAAGACAAAACAAAACAATACAGTTATTCTTATTTATATTAGTTTCCAAGTCCATTCTCAGTTTGTCCTCAATGTCTTAGTTTTTCTGTAGTCTGCATTATTCATTCACTTTGGTACTAAACTGGGTTCCGCAGACTACTTGGCAGTTTCTCATAAACGATGAAGAAAAACGCTGTCAACTTCAATAGTTTATAAGACTCCGTTCGTGAGAGGTCGGGAATAATCTGTTGTGTTCTTGTTTTATTGAAATATCTTAACAGTTCGGTTAGGGGTTAGCTTTGAAAGAATTTTGCAAAGAAAGACGGTATATATTATAGGTACACATTTTTATCATGTCTAACCCAAAAATTCTGATCTTATAAAAGTTGTACGTATACGGCTTTCACTCAAATATTATTAGGTCCTTGAATCCGTTTAATATCTAACTAACAAGAACTAGATATCAATCGGATCCAGAAGTAAGGATCAGTCCTTACTTCTGGAGATGCCAAAGATGAATAGGTAGTTACTGCAATCTAATTGTAATCAATAATATAATAGCTACTATTTCTCTTTAATTATAAAATGTTAATAAATGCGATCGTCACCCTGTTGTTTAGAAATAATTAAACTACACCCTAATCGTGAATTTGTAACAATTGCCACATTCTCTCGCTAGGTACGTTTTATACCTACAAGGGATCCAAAATGGATCTAACTCAGTACAAATTCGAGTCTTTGTTCTCAGCCTCCTACATTTATTCTGAACAATTCACCGAAAAGACAATGAAGAAAGCACGAATAGACAATGCCTACAGAAGGTTTAGATACACAATGATTGTCGAAGGGTAAAGAAATAAAATATAATAAAGCTGTCTACGAATGATATTGATTACAACAATGTGACGGAATTTGCTATGTAATGACGATGTAATGTAACTAATAGGTTTGATTAGAAGAACGCAAAATATCATCTCATTGAGCCACTTTCAATATATTGTTTTAATATACATAATAACCATACATTCTTGTATCTACCCAGAATTGATTAAGGGCATTAATTTTATTGGTGTTTTGACATAACAAGGCTGCAGAACATTTCAGAAGCAAACGGCTAACTGAACTTTCTGTTCATGCTTTGAAGCTAAGACTGGTCCTTTTGTACAATCTTACATTAACTTAAGGACCACCTAAAATCTTAATTAAATTCACCACCTAGACAAACGCCACAACTCTATGTTGATCTTAAATTAAAACAGGAACTATTGTGTATAGTTTCGGCATAACTTATGGGCTCTGTAGAGATCTAAATCATCTCTGTGACGCTGTAGAATTAATTATTCCACGCAGTCGTCCGGCGAGAAGGGTTAACAAGGATGGTTCTGTGGTCAAACCTGAGATACGAATGCCATGGAAGCAGAAAATTTAAGGTCCTTTTGACCTGTATGTGGTGTAGATGTTTACGCTAATTGTTGACTATGTGAGATGTGTTGTAAATTGTGTAATGTGTATGCTAATATTATTTTGCAGTATCAGGCCTATCGTCCACGACATTACTCAAAAGTAACGTGTTATCATCTAAAATTAAAAATTTAAAAAACCCTCGACGAAAACCTGAAAACGCCAAACAGATGAGGCTCAACCCAGCAATAATTAATGTAGCTATTGTAGAAAACATAACTGCTGTTAACTTCCAATTTTCATTAGCCATCCCCCGACGTGAGGAAGCTTGGATCAAAATATTTGCTGCAACTTATATTAAACTTAAAGGGCAAATGTATATTATTATTTTACTTTTCAGAGGTATTTGTTTGAGTCGGGGGTTTTTTAAATTTAACTTTTATTTCTTGCTTTTTAAACTTTATAATATTATATTACTAGTAAACATGCTATACGATCGACACGTGACTCGCCGAAATCTGCACAGCTGTGCGTATTTTTTTACAACAGTGCAGGAAGCAAGTTAGGTACTTGTGGTCGTTGGCGTTCATTCCATACTAACATATTCCTCTGTGAATTCGCCATTTGTGGTGGCGGCCATCTTGGATTTGAAATTTGTAATAGTGTATAGTATTCTAATTGTCAAGCCCTTTCATTTGATTTGATACCCATATTGAGGGAGTTGTGAAAAAATATGTAATCTGCCATTTTGTGGCGGCGGCCATCTTGGACCGATTTTCTTCAAACATAGCTAAAAACACTCGCGACTAATTCACCTTTCAAACAAAAAAACTAAATCAAAATCGGTTCATCCGTTCGGGAGCTACGATGCAACAGACAGACACACACACACACAGACACGTCAAACTTATAACACCCCGTCGTTTTTGCGTCGGGGGTTAAAAATCACCAATGAGTAGCCAGATTGTCACAGCACTAGTGTTTGATTGTTGTCATTTACCTGTGTCGCAACCTTTACTCAATGTATATTGTCTTTGGTCCCTGGCCCTGATATCAAGCAATGGACAAAATTGACAAAATTTAATTGGTTGAATACGAGGCTTTTTGCTACTTTGTATGTGTGTGTTTTATGTCTTTTTTTTGTAATGTGCGGTTTGTTTGTGCAGATTAAACAATTTTTCTTTCTTTCACTACTATTTCAATAATAGTCACAATGCGAGTTTCTAACGTGTTATTAGCTAGCTTGTGTTTCTGGCTACTGATTAGTGATTTAAGTTTGTAACACGTTAATTTTGAGTAGCGTCGATGGGCCTTTCATTCCGGCCATAGTCAACAGCCACACCAATAATTTTCCAACGCATCTAAAAACAGTCATCGTAAAAAAGTCTTCGTCGTTTAGCCCTTTTGAAATAAAATGAGTTACATGGACACGATTAAAATATCAGTCAGGTAGGTTAAAAATACTAATCAATAGGTAACTTGTCCCAGTATTTTTTTTAATCTGTTAAGCACTGCTAAAGAGACACAATTGATTTTCTATTGTTTCGTCGCCGATCGGCGAACCGCGCCGCTTGACCGGTTAAACTAGGTACCTATCTCAGTTTAACACGTAAGGTTGTTGCCAATGTTGTCCTAGGAAAAAACTAGGTCTCCGAAGCCAAATATCTTCACTAATACTAACGACAGTAATGGTAACAAATAAAGAGACATAAAAGCGATATAGAACGGAGTGAAACGTCGGCGGACCGGCTACAACGGCTAGCAGCGGCTATGATAGCCACTTTCTAATGGCCGAAGTGTCGCGTGTATCTGTCACGGATTAACGTAATAATGGAATGGAATGTGAGGATAGTTGAATATCCTGCTGGGGTCGCGGGTTGTTCGAAAGAGATACCGTGGCTCCTGACACAGGCAACTGAAGGAACACGGGTGGGTTTTAGTCAGTAAAAGTCTGACACTCCCTCTCGCTCCGCCCAGAGCGGGAGAAGTTATTTGATAATTTTCACACCCAAAAAAAAAAAAAGAATAGTTGAACGTTATACTTGTGGAAAAATTGTAACATAGTAAGTAAATATTGAGTGTGATGAATATGATGATAAAACGACTTCCATATGATACTGCATAAGACTTTCATAGATTATACAGACTATATAAACAGTACAGTGGCAGAGATAGTTAAAAATATGTTAGTAAAAATGAACACCATTAACCTGGCCCTTTCGTTACTTATTCATCGTAATAAGGGTTACATTATGCAGTGAATGAGGGGTTTGATATTGCAAGAAAGTAAGTAAAAGAGGCTTAAGTGCAACTAAGGGATTGCAGTAGATGATACTTCTAAAGTCAATGTGCTTAAAAACAGAGCTGCTGCCAAAGCAACCCAATCCTTCACAAATGTTCCATTCCAGCACTAACTAATCTTGGACAATAATCGTTGAAGTTCAGAAACAAAACCAGTTTGGCGATACTCCAGTACAGAGCTGTAATGAGGGCTTTAAGTCTAATGAATGAAACTGAAGTTGAGCACTTACAGACATACTGGGGCTGCGCTCGCGTGATAACGACTTTCGTGATATTATGCTGATTGTAAGTGGCCTATTGTTTTAATTAGTTCGCTGTTTTAAAGATTTTTGGGGAAGGCTCTGTAAGAAGGATGGATTTGAAGTTTATTGGTGAAGGGATTAACTTTGGATCTAAAATCTTTGACTGAAAAAGTGAAAGTTTCGAACATAGATCGATCAATGAGCCTATAATTACAACAGTGACAAAATTGAAAAGCGGTGATTCGATAGTTTGGTCATGTTGAGAGGATGAATGAAAAGTGACTAACAAAAGGTATTTACAAGGCAGATGTGAGTGGAAACGCCGGGAGGGGATGCCCTAGGAGGAATAGGAAATAGCGACCACAGATATAGATACAACTAGATAACGCAAGAGCAACTACTTCGTGTGCCCAGCTTACGCACGAAAATCGTTAGCCGCCACTTTAGCGCTCAGTCCTGAGTACTGCTGGCTGGGCCTGGGTGAGCATCAGCGCTGGCGCTAGGCCCCGGGGGTGGGGCGAGACGGGTGTTGCACGCGGCGCGGGCGGCGGCTTTGAATCGAATTGATTTTCCCATCACTAAATAGTGCTTGTGACGTCATAGTAGGTAGTCAAAAAATGCACGCTTGGTTTTCATACAGATCGTGATACTTGCGTCATCTATCTATACAGAGCCCCATTAAAATATATGGACAAATTTTAACACAGCGCTCAGTACGTGTAACCAAAGATATCCAAGCAAAAAAATCACTGATTAAAGTGGTTTTATTTTGACCTAAAATAATAAATTGCCGGCACTTTAGTGTATTTTCGTTTGCTGATTATTTTTCTTGAAAAGTATCGAATGCGCTTTTCTTATATATTTTTTTACCATCGTCCTTATTTTGGTGGGCTGAATTATTACTAAAAGTTTGTCCACCTATTTTAATGGGACCTTATATATGTGATAGCGACCTTATTGCTGATGTTTTTCAGAATGCTCACGTGCGTAGTACTCGCAACCGGCGTACGATATGACCAGATGTATGAACATAAACGACGCAAAAGTATGTAAGTTAGGTACAAAAAACTTTAAAGTTATAGTATAAAATCAGCAAATAATATCAATAATTTAGGAGAAATGGCTGTCTTCTTTGCAATAAAATTTCACTTCACTGCATCGGACACCGCCACCTTTCCAAGAAAACAAAGTTGCTGACAAGATCCCTTTCCCAACTCAGCATATAGAATTGGTATTATTTTTCCACGTTCTATACGAGCGACCTTATCTGGCTCTTCGCTAGGTATTTCCAAGCCAGTGCACACCAAAGGGACAAAGGGTACAAAGCCCTTAAATGTTCTCTATAAATATATACGTAAGGTCCGCGGAGATTAAGGACAGAAGTGTCATTTTATATCTTCGGAGGAAAAGTCAAAGTGATGTCTGTTTCTGAATAAATATATCTCGAGTCATCAGACATTCATGACACTATTCCAACACACGAATCTGAAACAATACCTGCCTTTGTACCAACTTATGTTTTGGAATGCTCATCCTCTGTAAATTCATGTTTTAATGAATATGTATTATCATGCCATGAACGTTCTTAAATCAGTTCGTCTCTCATCATCTCTTTTCTCTATTTCAACGGTTTTAACCGACTTCAAAAAAGGAGGTCCTGTATTTAATCATTTTTAACCAACTTTAAAAAAAAAGGTTCTGTATTCGACCCGTATGTATGTATGTTTTTATGTCCGCGATTATCTCAAAAACTACTGAACCAATTTTGATAATTCTTTCATTAGTGTGATCTACATTTTTCAGAAAGGTTTTAGTATATAATACATTAGGTAATTATTCTTATGTACGGCGTTATATGCATAAATGTACTGCATCTCCGGCATTTCTATGCGAATTTTGATGATTCTTCGAATCGTGTTTTAAAGTCTTCAATGCACTAGTGTTAATTGAATTTGTGTGGGGTAGGTACAACAAAAAGTGAAAAATAAAAACTGTTTTACAAAAAAAAAACCCCACTTAAAAAGAAAAAACAACAAAGTGAAAAATAACTGTAATTTCGGAAGTCGGTGTCAAAAAACGAAAATGCGGAACCAACGACGTCGACATCCGAAATAAACCTATTTTTCACTTTGTAGTGTTTTTTTTTGAAGTCGGTTGTTTTTTTTATGTAAAAAAGTTTTAAGATATTACAGTACTTACACTGTGATTCATTGCAACGTTAAATCTAGTATATTATATTTTATTCTAGTAAAACAGTGGTGGTCTAGTGGCATCGGCCGCGACTTACGAGTTGTAGGTCGTAGGTTCGAACCCAGCCAGGCGCTTTACTTCGTGTAAATTATTTCATCACCACTGCGCTCAATACGGTGAATGAAAACATCGTGAGGAAACCAGCATGTTCTAGAACCAAAAATTCGAAGACATGTGACATCTACCAACCCGCACTGGACCCGCGTGGTGGATTACAGCCCACTCCCTTTCGAAGAGAGTAGTAGTGGGAACTTTACAGGCTGACTATGTATGTATGTATTCTATTCTACTCTTCGAAATAGAATTCTTCTAACTGAACCTTCTGTTTCTCTCTATGCTGTGTAACATTACAAATGGTATCATGTGGGACCGTCAACGAACGTGATTAACGTTCAGAAAAGATGGAAATTGGGACGATTAATATTAGTACCTACGTCGCGTGGGCTGTGGGTTATACACGGCTGTTTCATTTTGTTTAAGTACAACAAATGTGCATGATACAGCGGAGATATTTATGGTAGTATAAATGTTCTAGTCAGTTCTTGTAAAGCTCCTGAAACAACGTTATAGAAAATTGTAATAAGAATAAGAACAATTTGTTTGTAAAACATAGGTAATTTCATACAAAGATCTTAAAAATTGGTAGTGCACTATGATTAGCCAATATTAGCATACAAATGATGTAGGATTCTCATTGCAGGGTTTGGTACAAATGCACGACCCAATGTCATTACTGGTTGCTTACAAATTAGTTAATACGTAGAACCCTTTATACCGACTTCAAAAAAGGTGGTTATTTGGCGTTGTCTTTGTTCTCTTCGTGTGCGAGTCCGACTCAAAGATCAATAAAAAGGAAGGTAGATGTTAATCCCGCAGATAGATTTTTCTGAAGGCACTTTTCAGAACCTGTACATCAAAATCTTAACAATATTTCAAGAAAATTATTAAAATGTCTGAATATTTTCCTCCGTAATAAGGACGAACGGGTTAGCATCTATCATTATTTATGAACTATTGCAATCTTGCGTTATAAATAATGTATACCAAGGCCTCAACCACTTGGGAGTTTCTTGTGGTTTTAATACCTTCCCGTTTGCCTTGGAGATGAAAAATTGTTTGTTTGTTAGAACACGCTAATCATTGAAACTACCAGTCGGATTTGATAGCCCAATTCTCGAGGAAGGCTATAGGCTATTTAACATCACGCTAGAACCCTTAAGAGCCGCGCAAAGAGAAATAAATTCAGAAAGAACGCTAAGCAGAAACGAAGAAATAGCGCGGGCAGGCGATACAATGCCGGGGGGTAGGTCGGGGTAACATGAAATTTCATGCAGACCAAGTCGCGGGCAAAAGCTAGTAATATCGTAAATTTCCTATTTTGAAATTAAAAATAGTACCCCAATAACAGACCTTATCCACGTAACATTAAAAGTTTTATTAAACCCCACTTTCCCTGACAACATAATGCTCTAAAGTACATACAGTTTTAGTATCATACATACCCCCGGGTTGGAATGTTGGATTTGGGCGCCATATTTACGATATTTATATCTATAAAATTCAAAGTCCTGACTGACTGAAACGAGTAGGTATATCAATCCACAGCCTAAACCGCTGGTCCTAGAGAAATTAAATTTAGAGGGTGTGTTTTTTGTGAAGAGTAGGTATCCTCTAAGAAAGGGTTTTTCAAAATTCCACCTCTAAGAGGGTGAATGGGGAAGGGTAAAATTTCACGCGGACGAAGTCGTGGGCAGAAGCTAGTTTTCCTGCACATAACTAACTAGGAAGGTTTTAAAACGCTCGTGTGACAGTTTTATAACTCGTGTTTTAATAACCCCCTGTTTTGTTACAGTTTCATAAACTACTATCATGATAAAAAGGTCTCTGACTCCTACAAAATGAGTCATTAAAAGATCTGTTACTACTTAGTTTTAGAAAAAATGGTTGGTTTATTCTTCTTACATCTGTGTATCACAGCCTCGGCCTCCCCTACATAATTTACACTCACTCACGCACATCTCGCAACACTTTTTCCAGTAATTGTTTGCGTAATTATCTCGTCTGCTCGACGTCCGTTTGCCTGACACAAATGCTGAGCTGGAATCCCATTAAATTTGGTGCAACCTTGAAACGCACACCGCACTCTGTTTGTTTTTATTTTTATTTTACACTACGCAATATTCAGGGCCACTTTCCCTAAATCAGGATGGTATAATAAGAGAAAGGGAAGATGAGTCTTCATTAAAAATACACATCACCTAAACTTCGGGCCCTAACTAACGTGTATAAAATTAGGGGTTTTACTGCGTCGGTTTTGTCATAGTGCTACCTTCCACACACCGCACGATGGTTGTTCTTTATTTTAATATGTCATACTAGACTATGTCATAGTATAACTTGTTTTAATTTGTTTTTTTTTTTATTCTGTTTTTGCAACACCTCGACAAATCGTACCTGTATTTTTTTTATTATGTAGGTAGGTACTGTTTATCATTTATTTTATTTTCTGTGTTCTCCGGTCAAGCAGCGCGCGTCGCCCATTGGCGACGAAACAATAGAAAATCAATTGTGTCTCATTAGCGGAGCTTGACAGATTAAGGTTATTTTGGCGTGAGACCAAAATCTGAACTAACGCTGCCATATTGCTGTGTGACATTTCAGAAAACAATTGCACAAATGTGTACCAACAGCGCCACCCTGTCAACGTCATTCGAGTGCCAGAAAATCCTTGTAGCAGTATAATGCCGCGTTCCCACTGCCCGTTAACTGACGCCAATCATTCCCACGGCATGTCGGCCTGCTGCGGCCTGTTGGCCGCTATTCCAACCTGTCAAGTTATACAGAGCCCATGGTTGCGTGTGCAATTGTTGTGGTTTTACTCAGTGGTCTACCTTTGATAAAAAAAAAAGCAAGAAGAAACGCGGCTGTACAGGCCGTACAGGCCGCGAGAGTCGCCCACGCGCAGCGACTCGATGCGCCTTTCTACTTAGCTACTTCCGACGGATCGGACGGGCGAGACAGGCCTCCACAGGCCTCATCAGATGTGATGGTTCCCATGGCCTGTCGGCCTGGTTTGACGCGATCTGGCCTGTTAGAAAGCGGGATGTGGGAACGCAGCATAACTACGATTTGGTGAGTTGCTTTTTTGTGTCTCAATAAATATGTACTTTATCTAACTATCAACTATCCCTACTACTATTTCAAATTATTCGACAAGAAAACAAGACTTGCTCTATGTAACTTAAATATTGTGCCATATTACATTTCAGCCACATCAATGTTATGCTAATATTCAACATTATCAATCAATAAATCTTTTGACTAAGTGCTCTCAATACTTGTACATAATATGTTTATGTAGGTATATGTTTGTTGTTACTCTGTTCTACTTTCAGGTTATAGAATTAATTTGTAAGCTATCCCAGAATGAAAATAAAATGGCGCTGATTCTGCTAAGTGAACACATTTAACTAAGTACATAGGTAGGTTTTCAGAGTAACCTTACAATTTTTTGCAGCTGACGAACGTGTTTGGTAAACGTGGACGATGAAAAACAAGTACCTACCAATGGACAAAAAAAAATTATTCGCGCTATATGACGCGTCAAGGTAAATAAAATAGACCTGGGTAGAATATACGTTACATCCGCAAAAACTTAAAAAATAATCATTATCATCATCATTTCAGCCAAAATACGTCCATTACTGGACACAGGTCTCCCCCAAACACAGCCATTTCGACCGGTTCTGTGCTTCTGGAGTAGCGACCGTATATCGGAAGATATAGCGTTGGAAGGCCTCCCCACAAGGTAGACCGATGACCTTGTGAAGGCCGCAGGAATCCGCTGGATGCAGGAATAACAATAATAATTGTATAAAATATAATACTTAAAATGGCAACATTCCGTTGCACCGCCATCGACGCCCCCGCAGAGGTATACAACCTGTAGAAAAATGTGTATCTAATTCAAAACACTTAACTTTGACACCATCCTACGTAAATGTCTATTTAATTTTATTAATAGTAAACAAATCTCGGTACAATTTCATTATTTCCGTTTGCATTGGTATAATGTATTGTGGCAAGGAAACCCAATTTTCCGACAATATCCTTTATTTTCTATGTCGATTTCAATCGTTTGATCTTTGAGGAACTTCGGGATGAAAGATGTCAAATTCGCAATGCCTTTGTAGTTTGTAAAAGTGTATTACTCTTCTTCTTAGCGTATCGTTGGTGCCATCAGTACTAGCCATCAATACTACCGGTTTGGCACAATCAGTAGCGTCCATCAATTCCTGTAGCGTTCAGACAAGACACTACGATATCAGCGATATTAGGTGTCTCATTGTTTTTAGAACAGCACCGCGTGTTTGTACTCCAGGCTGGAATCCATATTTTCATACTAATCCATACTAATATTATAAATTCGAAAGTAACTCTGTCTGTCTGTCAGTCTGTCTGTCTGTCAGTCTGTCTGTCTGTCAGTCTGTCTGTCTGTCTGTCTGTATGTTACCTTTTCACGCCTAAACCACTGAACGGATTTCGATAAAATTTGGCAGAGAGATAGATTGCATCCCGAGGAAGGACATAGGATAGTTTTTATCCCGTTTTATTCCCACGGGATCGACACTTCTGCGGATGAAACTGCGGGGTGCAGCTAGTAATTATTATAAACGCGAAAGTAACTGTCTGTCTGTTACCTCTGCACGCCTTCACTTGGCTCAACAGATTTCGATGAAGTTTGACACACAAGTAGACCGTGATCTGGGTTAGGGTATACAATACTTCTTAACTCGGTAGTACGCTTTCGTGGAATAATTTCCGACCTCCATACGGGCGAAGCCGCGGGCAAAACCTAGTCGTCCATAAATCCACCACCACCTATCACCTGAGCAGGTTGTCCATGCTTCAACCAACCTGAGTTCGGATTCTATTTATATATTGGCTGGGTAGCCAAGGCAACTCTTGTCCAGGTGATTTTCAGCAGGTGGAACGAGTGGATAGGGAAGTACTACCTCGCCACAGCTTAAAGCTTCGGCCAAATCTGCGCGTCATTTACGCGGAACGCGGGGTGGGAGCGTCAACTACGCGAAACTAAACGTGAACACATGAGCAACTACATCGGACTATGAGAGTAAAGGAACAGAGTAAAGGCATACTATAATATCTCCAATGTACTTGGCTAATTGCCATTGCTTTGGACCACCGTGACCGAAATCGGTCGGGCAGATATATAAATACTCGCTGCGATAAGTTTTACTGAGATTTTGTAATAATCATTTGATAGACTGGCGATCTCATTAGTAGGAACGAAAAAATATTCATGTACCTAAATGCGGAAATAAACATCCCGAGCATTATATTTAGTTTCAAAACCAGTTTATTCCGAGTTTGCGTTACTAGATTAAGTCTATCAGATTTACTTTACTTTTTAAATGAATTTCGAGGCAACTGCAGAACTTCATAATATTTTTAGAATATCAGGCTGCAAAAGTTAAAAAGTTCCGCCTTCGTTTACGCTTTTAAAACTAGAGGTTTTAACGTAACAGGATGAAACAGCTATGGCGTGATTTACATATAGATTATGAATATATTCGTAACATGTAGGTATGAACGTGTTTCATGTTGAATTATTATGGAGTTGGTAACACTAATTGAATCATCCACTTTGTAGGGTAGGAACAATACAAATTAAATCCAGCTCTTTGATCTCGTTGGGTTTAGATGATTAGAATCATATCAGTAATGAAATAGCATTCGGATTTACATTTTACTTACAATAGGATTCCCATAGTTCCATTTCCTTACCGACAGCCTTGAGGATATCGTAGACATTGAGAGGGAGCGTAAGGTTCCAGCGGTCAGAGGTAATATGTATGCTGGCGCGCAGATTTTCCCGTTAGTCTTTTTTTATAGTTTCAGAGGCTTTTTAAAGGTATGGGATTAATAAGCGAATTATAGGTATTAAAAGAACATCTATCATCAGCGCATATTGTAATGCATGCTTTGCTTTACTATAAGTAATGAGGCGCTTAGATTAAAGTTTGCAATGTACACATTGTAAAGTGACAGTGTACTCATTGTAGAAGAGCCTAATCACACTATCACAATAATATTATAAAGGCAAAAGTTTGTGAAAGGCGAAACAGTGCGAAAGGCGTGTGTGTGTGTGTGTTTATATGTTTGTTACTTCTTCACGCTCAAACGGCTAGACCAATTTTGATAAATTTTTGTATGAGGGTAGCTGACACTCTGGATTAACATACAGGCTACTTTTTGATCGATCGGATCGAGTCTAATGCGGGTGAAACCGCGGGGCGCAGCTAGTAATAAATAAATACACATCAAATTAACTACAAATGTATGTCTTATACAGTTTTTAATTATCATGAATGTGAGGACTATGTAGGTATTCTTTTTTCTTCTTGTTTCATTCCTGGCATCATTATTTCATCCAAAAGACGTCTACTACTGCACAGAGGCCTCTACTTCTGGTCTTCACGCATCCATCCATTATTTTCAATTTTGAATATACCTCAACACTAAACAAGCAAGTCCAATCATTACTCTGCAAGACCGAACCTGTATGGCAACTTATTCTGCTTCGCTACGACACATAGAAGGTTAAGACCTAATCCTTGATTAATCCATTCTACAACTGAAGTGTGAAATGGATGTCCGTCCCCATTTTACTATCCTTTAAAGTAGTTTAAAGGATATACTTACCCATCATTTTTATTTTCTTTTATAAAAGAATTATTTACCCTTACCAGGAATTTTCCTATAATCATAAGGGCGTTTACAAGCTAAATGCAAACAAAAAAATGCCCGGAACCACAGTCTTGGTCATAATAAAATTATTTGTTTCGAAAGGTAATCAAACCTGTCACCCGTAACACCGAAAGCAATAAATCGCCTGACATATAATATTTTTATAAGTATATATAGGTAACATAAAATAAAAAGCGGGGCCCGTGGTTAAACAATAACAGCCGCACAGATCGATCGATCAGGTTAAGCTACGCTTGCCGCGGTTGATCTGTGGACGGGGACCTTTACGTATCGAGACCCCTCCGTACCTCGGAAAGCACCTTAAGCCATTGTTCCCGGCTGTCATACGTGGATCTTTGACAGTCGTTGCGAGTCTTTGGTCAACGAAGTCCGAAAGTCTGACAACCACAGTTACTGGGTTGTGGAGGTCAGATAGGCAGTCGCTTCATGTAAAATACTGGTATTCAGCTACATCCGGTTAGACCGAAAGCCGACCCCAACATAGTTGGGAAAAGGCTAACTAACTTTGTGGTGCAAAAGTCACGGTACTCTTATAAAAAAGATAGAAATCCATTTTCTTTAAAAGAAAATTATAAATGAAGATGTTTCCCGTTTTCAAGGTCATTTACTTTTTCCATTCTATATTCTGTACAAAATTGGTTCCACGTTTAAAAGAGTAACGAGGGTAGGCACAGCTTTATAGGTACTCACATATCGCTTAAAAAAACATGACAGGCGAAATGGCGGCTTAGGCCTTATTACTACGAGCTACCTATTGTTTTTTTTTTTATATTAACCAATACAGTTCAGTTGCTGGCCAAAAGTCTCCCCATACTTCACCATTCATCTTTGTCTGCTGCCTTTTCCAGCCAATCAGTCAAGAATGAACCTAAGTCGCCGCGCCAGCGTTTCTTCGGCCTGTCTCGGTGACGACGCCCGTCTTCGGGCACTTTAATATTAACTGAGCATAAATCAAGACTGAAACAACTAAGAAATTAATAATAATTCAACCAAAACCAGCGATAGATTCCCAAAACCAACATAATCAAGAGCCCAGGAGTAGGCAAAGTTAACACAACTCCAATCGAGTTGCCTTTACTGTCGACGCCATATTACCTGGTGTAATATCCCTGGGGACAGCCTGGAACCATCCTTATTTTTATCCCCCTACACACCACTTTCAACCCTGAAACCAGCAAAGTAAGGTTCAGATTGGTTGCTTGTGTGAAAGAATTCAGGACTGTGATTTTTGCAGATAATCTTTATGTTAAAATCTGTAGTATACTGAAATAAGGCTGTGTATGGCTTTGTATAAACGTTTTTTTTACGTAAAATGGTTGTTGTACAGTGTTTTCCGTGCCGTTTACCTGTATAGGAAAATGAACGTTCACTTAGCGGAAACGATACGCATAACCATAGATATCCGTGCGCATAACATTCAGTTCATGTTGACGTCGACAAATTGTTTGTTTTATAGGAATTATAATAGCGTCATGTGAGTGTAACATAATAAATACTACGTCGAAACTAAGTTGAAGCTTTTCAGAGTTTTACGAAAACTGGTTATCGAAAAGCACTATAGCGTTACATAGATTAATTTCTCCAATGTACAGCTACAGTCAGTAACATTCTACATCGTCTCGCTACCAAACGCAGCGAAACCCAGGTGTGGTTGACGTCACAGGAGCTGACGTAGTAACTTTGTGCACTCCCCCTTACACCCCATACAATTTAAAGCGTGTGTTCTCGCACCCCAACATAAAGCACGGCGCACACTACACTACAATTTAGCGTGACTCGCACCCGCACACGGCTAATCCCCGCCGAGCAGGGTGGCCATGTTCTCTGCAATTTCTTTGAGATATTAGTTTTTTTTTTTATTATTGCTTCATGGTATCTTGGTCTCTCCAAGAAGTGGAGCTTATACATTGCACCATGCTACAGCTATCAATAAACCTATACCAATGTCATCAAAATTATGTAAGATTGAAAATCATTGAGAGTACAATTCATTTGAATATTATCCAAACTAATATTATAAATGCGAAAGTAACTCTGTTGGTCTGTCTTTTCTTCACGCCTAAACTAATGAACCGATTTGTGTGAAATTAGGTATAGAGATAGCTTGAGTCCCGGGAAAGGACATAGAATATTTTTTATCCCGATATTCCCACGGGATCGAAACTTATGCGGGTGAAACCGCGGGGCGCAGCTAGTTAACAATAAATCACAGATTTTGCTTACGATAAATTGATGACCAAATACAGTTTTCATTATGAAGCCACAAAAAGAACCTATGTATACTTGTACAGTAACAGTGATGCGAAACATACACATCACACAGCAAAATTGTACCCATGTACCTAAAGTAAGTACCAAAATTGCACATGAAACCAAAAATTCCAAAGCAACTCCGAAAGCGAGGCCACAACACTGCAGTAGGGAGCAAATCCGTGCAACGCGTGTATGTTCACGACGTAATCTGATGGGGCCAACAGAGGAACTACGCGATTACATCAAATTGAAACTAAGTGAAAGAAAGACGGAGTTACGAGACGCGGTAAACTTCACAGAATGTTTTTTATTGAGTAAATGAAGTTATGAACTTGCGCCAGAGTGGAAAAAGATTTACGTGGTGCAGGATGAACAAATAATCCTTTTGGGAGGAAAATGGAGAAAGAGCTTAAGTGATGGTATGAGTGGTGATGACGAAAACTGAGATCATTAAATAAGAATGATGTTTACAGGTTAAAGTTCCCTTATACAGCGTGTTACAGAAAGGGTATATCCATACAAATGGGTTGAAGTGTGTATCTGGTCTAGAATCTCTGTACAAAATTTCAGCTCAAAAGCATTAACTTTGAAAAGCTTCATATTTTTTTATTTCGCACATCACGACGCTGCACTGTCGCGCGGCGGCGTGATGTGCGTGTACTAGGCGCACAGACACACTACAGATTTTAATAATGGATAATGACCCTCGTAGTGCGGTAACACGTTTGTTATGATTTCAATTTAATAAACTCTCGAAATAAAAAAAATATTAAGCATTTTCAAAGATACTGCTTTTGAGCTGAAATTTTGTAAAGAGATTCTAGACCAGATACACTCTTCAACTGTTTACTGTTTGAGGAGTGTGTTTTTAATGGGTAGACTAATACTCATTAAAAATACACGCAAACCTAATTTGTTCAAACAGAACATATAATTAATTAACAATCAATTAGCATACGAGTGTAATAACTCTGTAACGATAACAGCAATTCTAAAATAAAATATAGCTACTGTATAATCAAACGATGGCGCTGTAAATGTTCAAATAATACAATATTTATTTAATAAAATTGAATATTGAAATGCGCTCGTGCAAATCTCTGGGGCGATACGTTCAATTTATTTATATAAATTCATGAGCCAATGAATGTAAAATTTGACGAGTTAAGTGACGTATGCGACACGTTTTATGCGTTTTGGAGTGTTTTAGTTTCGATCCTACGGAGCATAGCTCGGAGATTTTTTGTAGCAGGCCTAGGCGTTATGTATGTTAGATTTTTACGCCATCTGTAAATAGATACAGATACCTATGAACTTGGTTATGACCCTAATCAATCGTTGCGAACGATTTTCAATCGAGTTCATTCTAATGATAGTGAAATAATTTCTGTAGGAGCTTTTTTAATTGCGTTGTTGGTTGCTTATTTTCCGTTAGCTTTATACTTTGGATGATGTTTTATTACTGCTACTATCAATGTTAAAGTCTATATAATTTTATCGGGTTTTGTATAATTTTATCGTGAGCAATCGTTGCGAGTTCACTGTAATGATACTAACAAACCTTTCTCCCATGCATTTTTCGAAACGAAATAAAATGACATGTTTTTTAAGTAAGTAGATCTTTTAAGACACGTCAATATTTTGTTGTCAATATTTTAAAACTAGATGGCGCTGGCATTTATTATAATTTGAGGTCCATGCAACGTGCATAAATTAACATCATTGCCCCAAAATGACACAACACCCGTTGCGACAAAGATCCCTGAACGTCGAAATATTCATTCAGTAATAACTTTCATCTTACCTGGTGTAATTTCCTGACTGATGAAACTCTAAACTATCCAGCAGATTGCGTTGCGCTCATTCTGCAGCGGACTGAAGTCCCACAGGAACTGGTGTACGGATTGTTCACATTCACAATTACGTGTACCTACCTCACACCAGTAGGAAGGTAACTAGATTAACAAAACTTGTCATACAGGAATTTAATTCTCTTTGGAAGGTCTTTTGCTTCGTAGTGAAGATTATTACGGTACATTTCAACAAGAGCACAAACCTATTAATAGCAGTCTAGGTACTTTATGTTTGAAGTATATGATTAGATACCTTTTGCTCAACAGACTCAGTCTCTTTGATTTTGACAATTCAACAATATTGATTCCGTTAGGCAGACATTTTATTTTATAAACAAAATATGAAGTAACGTGTAATTAATCCTCTTTAAAATAAAAACGATTGTGATAGTAGGAGTGTTACGCAAAATGGGATGCTGGGATGCTAGGTTTACGTAGTCGGTGAATTATACAGAGACGGCGCGCGGCGTAAGGTGAAGGCGCGGCGCAGGCGCTGCGCAGGCATGATGCCGCTTCAAAACGTTTTCATACAAAATGTACGAAGGCGACGTGCGCCCGCGCCGCGCCTTCACCTTACGCCGTTTCTGTATAATTCAGAATCAGAAATCATTTATTTGCATTCACGTCTTAGACATTTTAGCGAATTTCTCGACAAAAACTTCTACCTCACATTTTTTTTATATTGTCAGACATACTCTCTCTAAAAGGACGAACATTGGTCCGCATATACTTCTGTCCTAAAAAATAATATTAATTAAAAAATTAGGATTAATGGCATTGTTCAGCATCAACATTATCTTCGTTTCATTGTGCAACAAGCTCCAAGAGTAAACATCATTGGCCATGACAGGACAGGAATCTGAAGAAGAACTTCGAGGTACCAAGATCATTGCTGAAGTTGGTTAGCACAGCGCCGCAGTCAGCACCGCCGCACCAAAACCAGCCGTTGGAAATCGCCATATCAGAAGAATACTGCACAACAAACGCATTTTCTCGACGGCTGGACTGTAGCGGTACTTAGCACACTGGACATGCTGGACTGTTACTGTTAGCCTGCATCATCCCACTGCTGGGCAAAGGACTTCCCCAGGTCCAGATCCAGGCTAAAGTGGACCACTGGTCATTTGTTTTGTCCAGGTCGTCCCGCCATCTTCTGCGAGGTCTGCCGCGACGTCTTCTTGCTGTGTCAGGGGTCCACGTGGTGGTTATTTTGGCCCACAGCTCATTGGGCATACGACAGACGTGGCCAGTCCAATCCTGCTTCAGTTTAGCGGCTTTTTGACCAACGTCAGTAATCTGTGTTTTGGAACGCAGTGTGGTATTGCGAATATGGTCTGTCAATTTGACGCGTAGAATACTGCGCTCCATTGCACGTTGGCAAACATTGAAATGAAATAAAATGAAATTTCTATTAATGTAGGTAAGTAAATCTTTTAAGAAACTTTTGCAGGTTTTTTGGTCAATATTTTACGTTGACGTTGATGCCACAAACCCTTCTGGGCAGTCAAACCCACCACAAACCACGCAGGTTGATTCAGTTCACCATAGGACACCGCCTGGGTTGCCGTGTTAGCTGCCTGCTAGCACCGTGTTCATACGAGCGAGTGGTGTGGTATGCGGGGTCCAAGACTAATAATTATAGTTGTGTCCTACTCAATTTATGTCCCAAAAGAGACATGCCACACTACAAAGCATCAATGGGGACAACGGAAACAGACCCTACTTTTCGCCCCGAGATCAGTCCAGTTGTGAAATTCCGAAACATCGACAATTCTATTCCAACTGTACCTAGACAAAATTTTCCCGGGAAACTTGTTCTGAGCGAGTGCAAAATGCAATATTGTAAGTTGTTATGATTCGTCCAGGGAATAGTTCCGTACATGCTCTGTTGCCGAAATTGTCAACTTACTCAACGTATATTAAACTTTATCGTTTCAAGTTTACGTTTTATTATTATGGTGTGTTAGTGGAACGGTTAGTAGCGGCTTTGTGGAGTTTATTTCGATGTAAACGTTTAGATTTTTATTGAAGCGTTTTGTCGAGCCCGTAATGTGAGCTGCATTTGGGATTTGTTTGCGAAACGCTGGAATTATTTTCCTTGGAGGATAAAGCGGTAATAATACTTGACTGTTATGAATTCAATCACCTTTAGGAAAACGTGTAGCCACTCCATGTTACTTCAGATTTGGTACAATTCGGTTTCAAATTACTTTTCCCGTTCGGTAATGAAAGATCATTGAAACACATAATTGAATCATAATATGAAACAATTCACTTGTTTACTGGAAATAGACCTTTGAATGACAAAATAACGATAGGTACTAAACATACATCACCTAAACGTTTATTTTATGTTTATTTTATTTATTTGGGAAGACAAACAATTTTACAATATGTTTTACAAAAAAGGAAAGAAAATATAGATAAGACATATGGGTAAATGTACAATCAACGACGTTTCCACAGATTACTTGTGTACATTATTAATTAGGTACGTACAAATTACATTTAAATACTAAGTAGGTATCTTAAACTTTTAGCTTATTTTTTATTTTATTTATTTGGGAAGAGCTTAGCCACTAATAAACTTCTTTAGCGGCGTTGCACACTTTTTTGTAATGGGTAAAAAATGTTAAACTCGCGTCAGGACATCGCGTCAGGACACGTGACCGTCAGGAGAGACTACACAGGGGAGAATTACTACTCCTAACTACTAAGTATCCCCTTCTCTTTCAACGGCGCGCGGCGGCGGCGCCAACCGAAGTGAACCTAGTGACACACGACAATGGATGGATGGATGGATGGATGGAAGGATGGATGGATGGATGGATGGATGGATGGATGGATGGATGGATGGATGGATGGATGGATGGATGGATGGATGGATGGATGGATAGATGGATGGATGGATGGATGGAAGGATGGATGGATGGATGGATGGATGGATGGATGGATGGATGGATGGATGGATGGATGGATGGATGGATGGATGGATGGATGGATGGATGGATGGATGGATGGATGGATAGATGGATGGATGGATGGATGGACAGCTGATGGCTCGACCGTCTGTGTAGTACCTACACTGCTGTGTATTCGTAAAATTCGTGTATAATAGTGTTTAAAATATGGAAATTGAACAAAGTGCATCTATTAATGAAAAAAGTGACGCAGAAATAGTGAAAAAAAATGAGTTATATTAATTCAATTAATAATTGATTTATTTCAACGTTAATATTTAAGTTTTTACTTCTGCCGGCACTCCCGGAGTGCAACCCGTCTTTTTTTTTTCTTGAAAATGCTTTGAGACAGAAAGAACATAAATCTAGATGATAAAAGTGCTTATTATAAATCTTTACTAGCCGACGGAGTGGAGCTCGCTCACCAGCATGTGTTCGGCTAGTTTACGTTCACTATATTGCAGAATCACTGGATCACAATTAGTTTTCAACAGAAACACATGAAATTACTAACTAATCTAAATCTCCCCTATACCTACTTCAAACAAACAACACACATTCATTATCATCCAAAGCTTCTAAACTAAAACCTCAGTATTTAAAAGCATCGCTTTAATCGAGGAATCGTGTCCGCACTTCATTATTTAAGGGCATGTACAGATAATTAATCAGTTCCTACGTAGCACTATTTGTCTTGGTAAGGAATGTCGCTGCAGTTTTTATTCTAAAGTCACATAGTTGTGTTGCTAGCTTTATTTAAAACTTGTAGAAAGCTGGGATTAAGTCGGTCGTTAACTTTATTTTTCATTCGTTTCTTGATTCCTAATCTATATAAATTAATCAAATTTAAGTGTTTGTTTGTAATGACAAAATAACAGGTTTCTACTAAATGCATATTATTATGAAAGTATAGAACAAAAAAACATTTATTTAATTTTTTTTTCTGTCTGTATGTTTGTACCGGCTAATCTCTGAAACGCCTGGTGGTGAAGCGTCAATGCGTTTTTCAATATAAAAAAAATAGAATAATAACATTTTAGGATCTTTTCCTATAATATTATATGTTAGTATTTTAAATTAAATATTTTAACTTCACAACAAACAAAGGTGCAGGCTATTTACACGCCTCACCAGCTGGATTGATTTTGACGGGACTTTTACTGGTCTAGCCTAAGTTACCAAGACTAGATTAGTTGCCTAGGCTATTATTTTATTTTAGAAAAAGAATTAAAGTTCCAGGGAAAAATAATAAAAACCATGAAATCCAATTTGTTTTCTAACATGCACGCGAACGAAGTCGCGGGCACAGCTAGCATACACCCACAGCTGGTATACACACAAAGTATACACGCACAGCTAGTAGGTATACACGCACAGCTAGTATACACCCGCAGCTAGAATACACCCGCAGCTAGAATACACCCGCAGCTAGAAATACACCCGCAGCTAGAAATACACCCACAGCTAGAATACACCCGCAGCTAGAAATACACCCGCAGCTAGTATACACCCGCAGCTAAAATACAATCGCAGCTAGAATACACACACAGCTAAAAGAAAAAAAAAGTTGTTGTTGTTGATCTTTGGTAAAACATATTAGGGGGTCGATGACTCCAAAGCCACCTTACACTATTTTTTTCCAAAACTAAGGCCTGTGACCTAGTTTTTCGTTCTGTCTATTAGTGGTTTCATTCTTTCTAAAAAACTCACCCCATGTAACATAATTTAACCCATATCTCTTTTCATACCGATAACATCTAAATTCTTTATCCCGCCGAATCAGGAAAGGTTTCCAGAACATTCTCGAAACGATTCTCCTTTCCTTTTCTGACCACAATTTTTACAAACCATAGACCGCCATTGATAGATCATTAAGCAAATAATTCCCGTGGGTAAGCAGTGATCGGAATCTTTATGTACTTACCTAATGGTCTGCTAATAACGCTGAGATTACCACGAAATTTTCCTTATAGCAACCCCGCAGGTAATTGTAGCCTAATGGGATCCCAACATTATATCGCGTTATTTGATGGTTGCCAAATTAAGGGGTATCGTAGTTACTTTTTTCCGGGAATTTTTAGATGTTCATTGTGGGATAAAACAAATGAAAGCAGATTTAGAACGTTTATTACCGACTTCAAAAAAAGGGGGTTGTTTCAATGAAAGATTATTGTTTTAGCCGTCACATTATTATAAAGGACACATATCCAAATCCTGTACCTACCTATAGCTACCTAGATTTTCGCTTTAATATAATTCTATAAGTGGAAAGCGTGTCTTTTGACTGCTATTAATTGACTACTATATCTTATAGTATACACGAAATATTAAGTCATAATTTAGGTCAAACAATGTTGACCTTTCAAACAATTTTAGGGCACTTCAAACTAAGTACCGACCATATAGTATGTACAATTGTACACCCATTACTGGCATATCTTCCGTACCCTTCTACGCAGCTCATCCTCTAACGTGTTGATCCCTAGGAGTGGGTGAACTAATAAAGGGTTAGATCGTAAATTCTTTAATTTCCGACCCTCTCTTGGTTAAAAATAAACTTTACGATGTAAGGGATAAACAGAACTTTCAACTGAAAAGTAGGTAATACAACAAAATACAATTTATTAGGCAGGATACTCGTATTTCTTGACGATTTTGGAAGACATTGGATTTTACGTGATGATCAAAATCTCCACGTAATACTTCTAGTTTCGTTCATCAATTTACTATTGACTGCTCAATTCCTCAAAATAAAAACATAAAAGGCAAACGAAACACTAAACAAAAGCGTGTATCCAAAAAAGATAATACAAATAATAGGGTATTGTCACAGAAATTCGTTCCACGTAGCGCTTAGTAAACTCTCCTTCGTCACTTGCCGTACCTTCGTCACTGGACAAAAACGTTAGCACATTACAGGGCCTTTCACCCTACGACGCCGACACTGAGTAAATTCAGTGTTAGGTGTTAGCTAGTCGGGAATGAGCTGCTGAGGTTAAAAAAAATTATGTGAACATTTTTTTGGCGCATGGTTGTTAGGTAATCTGCAATCCTAGTAGGAATATTTGTAAGGTTGAAATAGAATATGGGGAAAATTTCAGATATTATGCTGAGGTTTTGCTAATATTGTATGAGTGCCAAAATTAGGAACAGTAAAAGCTTTTCTAGCATCTCCCTTATCTTGATAAGGGCATAACAGAATACTCGCAGAATACAAGGACTGAGTCGACCAATAATACTTTTCCGTAACGATTTTTGGTACATAAGCTGGAAACCTAGTAGGTACCATTATGATGCTAGATAGGCCTGTCATGACACTGCGAGAAGACGTCTATTTTTTACTTAGCATAACATTGAGGAGATCTAATTTAGCTCCCGTCGCGTCTGCGTCTGCCTGAACTCTAAATCGGAAAGTGTAGGTCACCTTATTTGCTAATGGGGTTACAAAGGTGACTGAAGAATTAATGTCAAGAGGATGAACAGCATCTTCCTACGTTTATGAAATAACTACAAACTGTGAACATTAATCTGGTAATTCAACTTGGATTATGACATTATCCTACACCCCAACACACTTTCAGTCACAGTTCGAAAGATTTTGAACGAAATTGCTAATGCATTACTTCATATGTTTCAAAAATTCGTCTGCTCAACAATGTAAATAACGTAATGAATGTTGTTGAACTGTCAAAATAAAAGTGTGTTTCGCAATTACCCTGCTGATGTTTTTTGCCCATTCAGTTCAGGCATTTTGAGACCCACCCCGTACAAACACGTTTACACGTCAGTCATATTTTTTTAAACTAGATTTGTTGAACTAATGAGGTTGGCGTTTCCTACCTGAGAAGAAAACAAACTCAGAGGTCTCTTTTAAAGTCCAGACATAATCTTGGTCAGATCATGTGAAGACAATGTAGATTGGTGTCTGAAATGGTCTTTTGAGGAAAGAACCACACAGATTTAGTGGACCTATCTAGTCTGAAGGTTCTGAGTGCCTGGCAGGTAGACCATGACCTGGGACATAGGATACTTTTTATCCCGGTAGTAACTTCCCGTGGGATAATTTCCATCCTACACGCTTACGAAGCTGCGCGAAAAAGCTAGTGAAATTACTACTATTTGGTAATTGAAAGTCGTTATTATCCATATCCTGAATCTTTTCCTAAGCACTAGATGGCGATTTGAAACCAGGCACATATCCTGGTTTCATTATTACAAAGATTATGGATTATTACACCAAGAGGAAACATGTATTTAAATATGGTTTGAGATCATCCACCGCAGTGAATTAGCGTCAAGAACCATCTTATTCCACCTCTGAAATATAAGGAATGTTTTCTTTGTGTCACGTCAATTAAAAACTATTAAAAGGAACTATGTAAGGATCGTAGTAGTTGAAGTTCATTAGTATCTGCCTATTCCCGAAAGTAAAAAAGCGTGACTTTGTGTGTGTGTGTATAAAATCACAAAATAAGTTTAAAAACTAAAACCCGACTACTGAAAAGGATGAAACAAGTACCTTCCCGTGGTCGCATGCTACCATAGCTTTGTATTTTAGTACAGCGGCATGCGACCACGGGAAGGTACTTGTTTCATCCTTTTCAGTAGTCTGGTTTTAGTTTTTAAACTTATTTTTTATTTAGTTATTTTGGTGATTATTTCAGTAATATTTATATTTTTGAAATGTGCTAATTAAGCCCTTTCATTTGATACCCAACACGGCATAATTCAAAAAAGAAAATTCTTTTAGGTCATGACTTTATGTCTGCTAGAGGGTGCCATATTCAATTTATTGTGACGTCACATAGCCTATAACTAGCGAACGATCAAGATGCTTCCAACGATACCTGATTTGTCCTATTATGACAAGCAGTTTAAAGTTATGAGGGAACAGATGAACATACATACATACATACCGGTCAAAATCATAACCCTCCTTTTTGCTTCGCCGTAGTCGGGTAAAAAAATAAAAATCATTTTCAAAACAACTGCTCTTAAATCTCTCACACACTCAATACTAATTGTCTCGGGTTCAAACAAAGAAAGTCGTAGAGCTGCCAGCACTAAGTCATCTATCATCGTCAGTACTGGGTGTTTGCAGAGGCCAGCGTTTTAAACCGACCGACCCATTCGTGACACGCTCTGGATCACCGATTCGATGTGAGTTTTTAACCCTTTTTTGAAACGATTTATCTTCCGTAGATGTTGTCGGTATCGTAGTATTTCTATTTGCTTTCTTTAGGGGGTTAGATATATAAGTCTTAATTTGAACCTTATTGATACATATTTGCAGTTTTGGTAACATGAGTTGTGAATGTATCCTAGCCTTATTGGTGATGTTCCCTAGACACGTCAGGTGCGTAATACTTGCAATCGGCGTGCAAGTATAGCCAGGTATATGAACGTTAATGAAGCAAAACCTAGGAGTATGTGAGGAGGAGCAGGTGTTCTGCATTTTCTGCGGGAAAAGGACGTGTGTATGTATAAATTGTAATTGCATACAGAACTTCACTTATTTCACATTGTTTGGTGAAAAGTTCATATCTTTGCTATCGATAAATAATTATAATTATATTATTTTCAGACAGAACTTCGCTGAAAAAACATGCAGCATTCCCTTCGTTCCAAAATCAAGGAATCAAAATTGAACATTTTGAAGATTCACTTATAGTTCTTCTTGTTCCCGATTGATCTTATTAGAAACCATTATCTACCTAGGAACACACACAATATAACAACAAAACCAGTATCTACACCCGTTTATCTCCTAAACTGCTGGCAGACAATTTATTAGTCGAGATAGCTCATAAATAATAGAGTGCCTAACTTAATATTGTATTAACATTCAACATCTATTAATATTCCTGGATTATGGCGAATTAGTTACAAGCTTTAACTGGATTTCGGTTTAGGTTAGATATGTTTAATCCTCTGAATCTAATCATATGTCATGAACATGAAAATGTCAAACGATTCCATAAATAGCTAAAATCAGCAACTCATTTAAATACAATGATGTACTGAATAAATAATTCATCAACCGATAGGAAATATCGTTAAAGTAAAATAAAAGCACATTCGCAAAATGTTCAATTATTTGCTCTTTCATTAACTCGAGGGAAATATAAATGTCAAAATGCACAACATGAACATTTCAAAACATTTAAGCTGTTCATTTTCCGAAACTCCATTTAAATATTGAAACTTTTTCAAATAAAACAAATGATTCTGCTATTAAATTGACTTCAGGCTCTCAGACCGCACCAGACGTCACTTGTCATAATTATTGTGACATTCAAAAGAAAACGCAGCGAATTCCTCTACAAACGTAAAATCTTACATCCACCCAAAGAAATTCTAACCTTTACTTCATCCACATAAGGTTCTGTAGGACTGCATTTGATAACTTAGCAAACAATCTTTCAGAAACCATTCAAGCAAGGGAAATTGCACTTTATTTCGTCAATGGAAAGTTGTAAGTTGAATTTCACGAAAGGTCCTTCATTTTTAAGTACGGTCGCTTTTAATTTGTCATATAAAGCGTGATTTATATTTTAAAAGTTGAACGGCTACCGCGAATGTGTGATTCATACATTTTACAAGGGACATGTTTTAAATAATTTAAAGTTTATTACGGCCGTTTCTGTAAGCGTATTTATTTTAAAAGAATTGCGGAAAGTGTTTATATAGACGTAGTTAACTTATTTACAAATGTATACGTTTGCAAGTGAATTTAAAATGATACGTCTTCTGTGTATAAGTGAAGTGTTGTCTTTTTAATGGTCGTCCGTACACCGTAGCGTAGTTCTAGGTGGACTTCTTTCACAAGCTGTTCGGGTTAACAAGGACACTAAATATAGATCTTTATGTGATGAAGACCACCCGCTGAGTTATTCCCAATATCGGAACCATTTCCTCTAGCTGTCAGGTTATCATTACGAGGACCTATTTTTCGAAGCCTAACATGCGAGCCAAAACTCGAGGGGTTTTCTAGTAGCCACTTTAGAGTTCCACTATCCACCTCCATCATCAGATCAGCTCCAAGATACTTATAATATTGTCATCCAAACTAACTACATGTAGCTGATCTCTAAGATACAGAGTCCCTAGTTTGGAGATCAGGGTTTCAATGTATTGTGCTTATCATAGCCACTTACCTAGTTATTATAATATAAGATAGTTTTAGTCTATGTAAGTATTTAGGCTTTTCTTCAATAAACATTTTTATATTTTCATTTATTTTACTATGTATCTACATACAAAGTTTAATTTCGATACGACTACTAGAAGTAAGTTAAAATTGACTTCCAAGGTTTTAATACATTGTTAGTTACAAGTGAAGCTAATAATAAAAGCGTGCTAAAAACGGAATATGTTTACATACTATTTTATTTCTTTGAAAATGAAACCAAAGATCAGGAAACAACCAATATTTTAAAAGCCAGTCCGTAACATTAGCATTAAACGCACAATATGCCCAAAAACCCTACATGAAATACTTTAAAGCAAATATTTTTTAACGAAATATCTATTTTCTGTATTAAGAGCCGACTTTAAGTAAATATCGGAAGCAATTTTCGAGGCAAATAGCGTCCGTTGCAGGATTGCATTAGCGACTGCAAATATAAACGGCGTAGATAGTACACCCTGTATAGTGCGGATGGAACAGCCTGTATAGTGTAGACACTGTATGCTGTATAGTGGAGTGGTAAAAAGTGAACATTTAAACGGACGAGGTGATCCCCTTAGGGTACGGGCACAGTGACGACTTATGTTATTAAAGCTGTTGTGAGCGACTTTCAAGTTTAATGACATGTGTGGCCAAAATCGGAACCAATGGCGCCATCTTGTTTTTTTAATTAATTTGAAGTGACACTTTACAAAAAAATTACACAAAAATAAAAGTTTACCAACAGCGCCCCCCGTCAACATCACCTGAGTGCCAAAAAAAACATGCTGCAACAAGTCAAAGTTATAAATCGCTTCACGTCGCTGCAAACCGCTTCCCGCTTCCGCTCCGCTTATCACCTACCTCCCTAAACAAAAGCAGCGGCGGCGTTCTTATAAGAAACGCAAGTACTAACGTTCAACTTAATGGTTGCGTTCAGTTCGACGGTTGTACCGACTACGGAGCGTGGAGCATTTCTTTACATGCCTTCTCCGACTTTTTGTAGCGAGTATGTAATGTACTTACTTCCTTTGTACGGCTAAATGAGATACAAGCTTGTATTTTAAATTGGTTTGTGTTGTTTGGCATGTTGTGTTTCGTCTCGTCGTGTGTCGTTTTTCTCTGTTCTATTAGTTTTTGTCATGGTCTCAAAGTCAAAGTATTTATTTCAAATAGGCACATAAAAGGCACTTTTGAACGTTAACGTCAGTCATCGGCAGTTTGAGTAATTTATGCGGATTACCCAAATGTCCTTTCTTTAGTATTGTTCGGCGAATCGTTGAGCTCCTTAAGTTTTGAGTCGAGCTGCACGATTTCTGAATAATGCGTGCGCTGACTGGACAGGTCCACTCAATCTGTGTGGTTTTTTCCTCAAAAGACCTCGACCTCAAAGGACGATGGTGGGATCAGATCGTGGAGCTCCTGCGCACAATTTCGTCTGTAGAAGACCGACAGGCAAGTAACATTACGCCGATGAGCCAGGCTGTGAAGCCTAGCCATCAACGTCTCGTCGCCAATAAGCCTTTTAGCTCTGCGTTCCAACAATTCAACTGCAATAAGCTCGTATTTTGCTGAGCCATCCCATAAGTGACTGCAATACTCCATACAGGAATAGACCTGTGCTTTGTGCAGACTTAAAAGCTGTCTAGATGTGAAGTATCGTCTCATCTTATTTAGGATGCCCCGCTTCTTGGCTGCTTCTTCTTTATTTTTGACTCGAAGGTTGAGCCGAAGTTGAGATCAGACGTCAACTCCATGCCCAAAAGCTGTGTGGTCGGTAACTGGTACAGATGCACCTCGGAAAGTAGGAGATAACTAAAAGTAAAACTGGCTCCTTTTGCAGTAAAAAGAAACGCCTTTGTTTTGTCATCTGCATACCCAATAGCAGCTGTAGCAGGTCGTTGATGTGCAGCAGAAATAGAGCCGCAGAAAATACAGAACCCTGAGGAACACCGGCATCAAAAGCCTTATTATCCGATGAGCAGCCATCTATGACCACTGTGATCGGTCGATCACTCAGGAAATCGGAAATCCAGTTGCAAAAGTCAGCAGAGATGCTGAATGTGGGAACCTTACCCAACAGACTAGCATGCCAGATCCTGTCAAAGGCCTTTGAGATATCAAGCGACACAGCAAGGGCTTCGCCGTCTCTCAATGGCCTCACCCAGCAATGCGTAACATACACAAGAAGATTTCCAGCTGACCGACCATGACAGAACCCATACTGGTGGTCACTGAGGAGCTCATTGTCTTCCAGGTATGTTATAAGCTTATTGTTGAATACCTTTTCCATCACTGTGCATAGTATGGAGGTTATAGTCTACAGTCTATAGTTGACAGGATTGGCACGGTTACCCTTTTTGGGCACTGGTTGCACATTAGCAAGCTTCCAGGACTCCGGCATGATTCTGGTTTTTAGAGAGAGGCGATACAAGCGCGTCAAGACGGGAGACAACTCTGGAGTACGGCTTTTTTGGAGTCTTGCTTGAAGAGAGCCAGCGGAGCGCTGGCTTTACTCACGTCTAGACCTAGAGCTACAGCAAAAAAAAAACCGGCCAAGTGCGAGTCGGACTCGCCCATGAAGGGTTCCGTAGCAGCAAGTAACATAGGTAATATAAAAGTTCTTGTAGTTCGTTGTAACTTTGTGAAAGGTAAATTGCGGTTTTCGATTTATGACGTATTAAAAAAAAAACTACTTACTAGATCTCGTTCAAACCAATTTTCGGTGGAAGTTTACATGGTAATGTACATTATATATATTTTTTTAATTTTATCATTCTCTTATTTTAGAAGTTAGAGGGGGGGGGGGACACACATTTTACCACTTTGGAAGTGTCTCTCGCGCAAACTATTCAGTTCAGAAAAAAATGATATTAGAAACCTCAATATCATTTTTGAAGACCTATCCATAGATACCCCACACGTAGAGCTTTGATGAAAAAAAATTTTTGGAGTTTCAGTTGTAAGTATGGGGAACCCCAAAATTTATTGTTTTTTTTCTATTTTTGTGTGAAAATCTTACTGCGGTTCACAGAATACATCTACTTACCAAGTTTCAACAGTATAGTTCTTATAGTTTCGGAAAAAAGTGGCTGTGACATACGGACGGACAGACAGACAGACAGACATGACGAATCCATAAGGGTTCCGTTTTTTGCCATTTGGCTACGGAACCCTAAAAACTACATTTAAGAGCTCTTTCTCGAGTACCGTTTTATTAAAACCTAAGATGCTAATAAATTGAATAATAACATTAAACCAAGTCAAATATTGTGAGACATTCAGGTGTGACATTGTAAAAGGTTCTGCGTCTATGGCCTCGCTGTTTGAAAGTGACTTTATAAATATTGCTTCTGCGGTCAATCTTTACTAAGTCTCAATTCTGGGAAGAAGACAGGCAATACCTCTTCAACATCTATTAAATAATTTAGTATCGCCCTTCGTGGTTGCATTAAACCTCAAACGCTTGAAAGGAGAAAAAAATAACTTTAATTAGTTTTCATGAACGCAATTCAAATAAAATTACACTATCAAAGGATCACAAAATTAAAGCAAAGTTAAAATTCTCAAGAATCGCTCTATTAGAAAAGAAGTTCAGAGAAATGAAGAGAGTATGAATGTGAACGAAACTAGCGCAGATTATATTATTTATTATGCACTTTCAATAGACATTCCATTCAAAGTTCTAATTTATATGCTTCTGGGAATGAGTGAATGAAACCTTAGGAACGTCGTGAGGATTCTTGTAAAATAAAATTCTGGTTATGGAATAAAAATTCCAAAGAATTTTGTGTGTAGAAGTAAACGGTAAATAGGTATAACATTCCATTACAACTGACAAGAAAACTTTGACTGATGAGAAATCGGTGACTTTCTGAAAACATTAAAATATTATGCTGATTTAGCGATTTTGTAGAACAATGCTTGCTAATGTTTTCAATAATGTTGCCATACTCACTCACCCTAAGAAAAAATTGGGCAGATTTTTTAAGTTTGAAGAAGGAACAAACTTTTTGTCTACCAATGGCAAACTGAAATCTAACAAATTGATTAGGTAAAAATCAAACTATAAAGCGAAATTGCTCATTGAGTTAATGCTTGCATTAAAAATCCAGCCAATGGAAGCCTTATAGTCGGAAACCTTTGCACACTGCATTAGGTACTTTAGACTTAAAACTTAATTATAATCTCCTGTAGATAGTAGTTTCGACACGAGCGTTCTCCTAATTACTGTACGTGCCTATGTTACTGAACTCTACACGCGTTTATTCTTTTTGTTTTTTATTTGCAACACTAATATGCCCTAGATTTTTTCCCCAGACTCCGATTTTATTTTATCAAGTTTAAATTCCTCGAATTTCGAAATTAATTCCTCGTATTTGGTTGGAGGGTGTCCTCGGGTCTTTCATTCTGGTCATTATGTATTTATTTACTTTAATTAAAACGGTTTATAACGAATTTCAATAATTAAAGGGACAGATTATAAATACATACTTACATAAACCTACACACGCACATAAAAGATAAATATAAAATCTTAAAGTGACGTAAAAACATTTAAAACGGCATATAAATATTAGTACTAGGCATGCTGCTTCATGCCAAAAAATAATGTCGAAGAATCACACCAAATAAAGGAAAAAACTAATTATTTAGGGCTGATTTATTCAACAGCAGAAGGCCAATTCTCTTCATTTAAAACGTTCAAAATCTAGTAGCAGTCTTATCGCGGCGATAAACAAATGTCAAAAACGTGTCAAAATTCCCTACATTTTGACACGTTTTTGACATTTGTTTGATGAATGAGAAGTATTTTTTGACAGATTGAGTCTGAGATCAGACTGTGCACGTTCTTAAAATTACGAGAATTGCCTCTCTGATATTTTTATTGGAGGAATAATTTTGAATTTTTGTCAGTTCTTCTTTGCAAAATCTGTCAGACGTCAATTTATTCCAAGAATATAAATTATCTGTAGATTGAAAAATAAGCCCTTAAAAAAGAGAAAAATTAAGGATAAAATAAATATGTCAGCCGAGTATTTTTGGCTTCTTTTAGTATAATGTGAACGGGAGAATTTCCTGGAAAATTAAAACTTGATCAAATCATGCAAAACAACAATAAAATAAATCCGTATGAATAACAAAGGAGCATCAATAGTGGCATAGATTTACGACATCAACCCTCGCCTGCTAACACGGGTACATTTTTACCCGCAGAACAATTTGACGCAAAAGCATTCGTCAGCGATGGATGACACAAATGTGCGACGCGACGGTACTAAAGTTCCGCGGAATACGAGAGGGTTAGACGCTTTGCGGTGTAGTGTTGCCAGATTCTAAAATAACAGAAAAACGGCATTATTTGAATCGGTGAAGATGGGGTTTATCCCCTGGGATTGCATAATCAGTGAAATCCATTAAGGTTCTGAGCATTCCGCCTAGCTTCCACCACTCTGACCGGATAATTATATTATAATACGGTATCTAGTTATTTTTGTAACATTACACGTTTTGCTATTATGAGAGCAGGTATTGTCAAGAATATCTTGTTTGTACAGACGCCAGCACATCAACCTACTACAATCTGTCAAATTTCTTTAATAGATTTTCAACTTTATCACTGAAGCATAAGGTTCAAAGTTCATTGGGAAAATGTGACAGTTAGGTGTAGGTTGATGTGCTGGCGTCTGTACAATTCCACCTGCCCTGGACAGATAGTACTTTGAAATAGTACTTTTTCTTTAATTTTTTGTCCCAAAAAATATTCTTGTATCTGGCAACACACAGTCCTGACTCAGCATAAGCTATGACTGAGTGTATCTTATTGATTCGAGATGAGATGTCGATACAGCCACGCGATATCTTATATGAGCTATATGTATAGCTAGCTCAGCTATTCTTATATACTAGTTTACGTTCTTATTCAAAAGAATTATTTACGATTTGCTAACGGAATGGTGCATGTGGTATGTTGATGTAAAGTACATAAGTAAATCACTGCTTATCAACCTGGCATTGACTCTCCGTGATATTTTGTATTTACTTAATAAAAAAAAACGTGTTTTTATCGTTTCGAGTACGAATAACCTCTCACGTCGATTTCAAACAGCTGCCGTATGCAAAATACTAGAGTTAAAAAGATACGTGGAACTATAATATATAAATGTAACGCAGTCATTTCTAGCAAAACACAGAAGTATAAAACAATGAGGTACCTAAAAATTGCGCAGAAAATGGTACAACAATAAAGAAACAGGTTAAAAAGGCGTAAAGAAAAACGTCACGAAAAATACTTCAACAAGCGCAAATTCCCACGCCGCTCTTCAAGAAAATCTTATGAATTCGACGTAATAAAGATGCAAATGTGTACATTTTTTTGCTCGCCAGTGTACTGCCGGTTCACTCGGAAGGAAACTTCACAAATGGCGTGCATTGCGACTCTGTTTGCACTATCTGTCAAAATAATTGTGCACGCTCTCGCGTGGTTGTGACGGAGACATGTTTGTGTATCATATTGGAGCGTATTTTTATTTGTGTACTATAAATATTGCTATTTTCCTTTTGCAAAATACCGTATCTCGAGGTAATTCTTATCGAGTGTTGCTGTTGGATGGGCGATACGCCTTTTTATAGAAGACTAGCAGCGGCACGTGGTTTCACCCGCATAAGTGTCGAAAGACACATGGCGCCACCTATTACCATAATAACGTTATTGTTGTTATCCTCGGGAACAGCTCTTTTTTTCGGGATGAAAGGTACCGTATGTCCGTTTCTGTACAACTGACAGACAAAGTATATGCAAAATTTCAGGATGATCGCTTCTGTGGTTTAGGCGTGAAAAGGTAACAAACAAACAAAGAAACTTACTTTCGCATTTATAATAATTATTAAGTTAGGATTTACATCTTTTTGAGGCGCTCTTAGGGGGTTAATGTTGGGCTTTTAATAGGATGTGATTGTACTCATCTAAGCATATTATTCGATCTTTGTTAAAGTTTCTTTGGTGAAGTTTCTGACCTAGATTGCCTTTGATTAAATCCATCCGCATTAAACCATTTCAATGCTTTGACATTTACAGACTAATTTTCATTAAGACTTCTTTGTCCAGGGGGAATCCAGCAGTTTACATCAAAGAGATAAACGGAATAATATCCAAAATCCATTTGGAATTACTCACTAATATAACTTTTAATGGAGAGTCCATTTTACCCTCGTCAGGGCGAGTAGCTCTGTCTCTATTGTTTTAGCCAAATGTCAATATCTAAGATAATCTTCAGATAAGTATAAAGTCTTGCCAACCGTCGCGGTGACAGATATTCTTAATTTCGTGCTAATATTGTTTCCACATTGTGTACCAGTTTTATTAGTTCAGGGTTTTTGTTAGAAGTGAGATTGTTAAACAATGTTGTCACTTTGTCAGTGACATTTTTAATCAAGTTAGGGACAATAAAGCGAGTTTTTTTTAATTGGTAACTCGTAGAATTAAATTTATTATTTAAACATGGAAATTTCTGTACGTCTGTTTGTCAGCTTCTTTTTCTTTCATGTCGATGGTACTCTTCCTCGTTGATTATTTTATTACAGTATGAGTCTAGTAGGTGGCCACGTTGGTTGCGGCATCAGTGGCATTCTATAGGTCATCCGAGGTGCAGGTAAACGGGCACTTAGGATACTTCAGCAAGTGGGGCATGGCCAGCAAATCTACCCATTATTGAAGTGAAAACTTCTTTAGCGGCGTGGTACACTTTTTTTGTAATGGGTAAAAATGTTAAACTCGCGTCAGGACACGTGACACTGATCGAAAATTCGAAAGACGGATGGAGAGTAGACAGCCGGCGCGGCGTAGGAGAAGAAGTATCCCCCTCTCTTTCTACGGCGCGGCGAAAATGTATGCCTGCTGTTTCGTTTAGGCGGCGCAGGGCGCTTGCGCGAATGTTCGTGTGTGTTTATGTTACAGCGTGCCACGCGCATCCATGGATGGTGACAGCTGATAGCTCGACCGTCTGTGTAGTGGCCACACTGCTGTGTATTCGTAAAATTATTATAAAACAAAAAAAATGCTACTTTACTTTAATTGTCATGTTGGGATTCGGATAGTGACCGCCGAATGGGACAGACGTGTCGTGTCCCGCTTTTGGTTTTTACTTGACGCAATGTGCACACGTGGCGGACTCGGAGTTTGAAACTCGAATTTGAAATACGAACGCTGCAGCAATTGTGGTTTATAGTGGGTGCAAATTAAAATACCTTAAAAAGGTGGTAAAGTGGCATACGTGTGTTCCCTCTACAAGCCCGAGACCTAGGCCTGCCGACCGAGGATCTTGGTGACGTCGAAAATCTGGTGAGATCTTTCCATAATTATATTTCAGGGATCTCCATTTGAAGCTGTATCCGGCTGCGTTTTACTTTGATAATTTCGAATTTTGAAGCCACGCGAATTTAACATCATTGTAAGCTATAAATAGCTAAGCTTTAGGGAAACGTTTGCATATTATTTATATAGTCTGAGGGTGGGATAAACTAATACACTCTATTATTCTAACTTAAAATACGGTATCGCTTTAGAATTCGTACTTTACGATTTCCTTAATTTAACATTGTACTAAATTATTGCATAGCTTGTAAGTCAAGTTTGTATTCGCGTCAATTTGGACTCGAAGTTCAAAAAAAAAGGTTAAGTAACAAAAAACAAAAAACACATTTCTAAAGATTTCATAAGTGCGAAGTTCATAAATTTACGCTCGCCTGTCAGCTTTAGTGATTCCCAAACCCAAGACATGTGCCGAGAAGGTCTCGAAATACCATAAAAACAAAAGGGTTTTTAAAATGGCAATTGTGCATATGACAAAAGACGGGAACTGCTTGTTTAGAGCTATAGCCCATCAAATAAATAATTTAATGGGTTTAACTTTTGATCACGCGTCTGTCCGTCAAGACCTCGCTTCATATGTTTTGGAGCATCGAGATGACGACAGAATTCACCTAGCACTTCTAAATAATATACAAGAATTTCGCCATAACAGCAATCTATCCCAGGAACAAAGGATAACAAAATACATAACCACCCAGTTTAACAAGACGTTCTGGGGAGGAGAGGACATTCTAATCGCCGCGGCCGAGTTCTATCTTGTAAATTTGCACGTGCACACGGATACAAGAGACACACTTGTGTATTCACCTACCGGCGAACCAGTACCCGGCAACATACACATCCTCTACAAGGACCAGCACTACGATAGCTGGGTCACGACCGACGACGAACATTACAACAGCAACCTGATAGATCTCATACAAGAAACAAACAACGTCAAAACAACACAACATAACAAGCCTTTAGTTAACCAATACAACCCACGTGAAGAGCAAGGCCAACCCACGAAACCCCAGTCTCAAACGAAAAGCCCCCAATTAGCTAGCTCATTAACACAGTATGAACGGCAAGCATTAATGTATACACAGTTATCAGATGTAGTCGCAGATGTTACTGGGTTCACAATACTTAGAAATCAGCCGTCTACCGCAATAAAATATACTTGCCCAGACTTGCGTATTGCAACTTGGAACGTCCGTGGGGCCTCAAAACCAGCCAAAAAAGATAAAATAGATGCTGAACTTTCAATTAGGGGCATTCATGTAGCCTGCATACAAGAATCAGGTATGTACTCTGGAGCATTCAGCTCTACACACTACGCATGGCACCTCTATGGAACCGCAGGTAAAGCGCACCGGGGACTTGCGATTCTAATTAGAAAAGATACCCAAATTGAATTAGTTAACAGAAAAAAGGATACAGACGCGATGTCAGCTACTCTTAAGGTTGACAGGGGAAATGACAGGCCTGCTCATCTGTATATAATCAATTCTCACATCAACAGTTGTACATCTATAGCAAACAGATCCTTCACAGGCTTATTAAACTTGATCAGACAAAAACCAAGGAAATGTAGTTTAATAATTCTTGGCGAATTTAACGCTCATATTGGTCGACATGATACACAAAGTTTCCAACGCAAAGGGCTGATCCAACAAAACCTACACCATGACCTTTCTAACTACAATGGGGAAATGTTAATGGATATAGCCAACAGGGAAAAACTTCAAATAGAAACGACAAAAGCGAGATCATCATGCAGGATAACATGGTCAAAGGGCACTCAGAAATCTCAATTGGATCACACTATAACGCCACATTCAACAAAAAAACTCTTCGAACATATTAAAGGCGAATGGGCCGCTAGGGGCACATCCGACCATAAAATAATCTGGGGTCTGCTAAGAATAAACAGAATTTCAAACGAAAAAGAAAACACAAAACACAATAATACACAAAGACAACAGCAAGCCGTGAAGGAAACAACAATTGCGGCCAAGGACTTCAACTATAAACAGTGCTATTACGCCGCCCTTAACAGTAAATTCACGAAAAAAAAAATTCCAAGAATGCGTAACAAAAAAACTAAAAGACATAGGAATCAACTCAACGGACGAAAACATCGAAATACCCTGGAATACCATAACGGAAATATTAAAGGCGGCTGCCCAGGAAACTCTGATTTTTCAGCCAGTTCTCTCCAGAGACCATCGACTAGCTCTTGCTAACCTACAAAAGGCGAAATTTTTACAAAGTAGGCAACCAGATAATCCAAATAGGCACAACCTAGTAAAAGAACGTCAGGCAACACTTCAAAAGGTCAAATATCAGGAAGAGCAAAAAGCATGCAGGACCTGCCTCAACGGTCTGGGGAAAAACCACCCTGCAAAACGCATGCAGATGTTATACTTTTTTTACGGCAGAAACAAACTTCAAACCAAACGTCGAAAAAAAATCTACTTATATACCGATGACCAAATGGGAGCAAATATTAAAAAAATCCGAGGGCCATCTTATACCAATAGTTAATATAAAAAAGCCGATAACCGAAGTACAGTGTGATGGACCCACAGCGGATGACGTAATAGGAATCATTAATAAAATGCGGAACGGGACAGCTCCCGGAACTGACCAAGTGGTAATCGAGCTTTACAAAGCAATGCCCCAAATAATTCTAGAAGCCGTCACCAATCACATGAATAAAGCTTGGACACTAAACGAAGCACCTGACACGTGGCTGGAGACAGTACAGGTACCAATTCCAAAAAACAATAACCCTAAGGATGTGAATGAATATCGCCGCATATCGGTTTGCAATAGGGGTTACAGAATTTACGCCTCCTACGTGCTTAAAAAACTAGATGAGATTATAACGGAATTAGGCAACTACCAAGCTGCTTTTTTAAATAATAGATCAACAGACGACCATATCTTTACGCTTAAAAGGACCTTAGACGAAGAATGGCGTGCAGGTAAAAGAATTTATGTACTCGCCCTCGACATAGAAAAGGCCTTTGACAACGTCGACCTCAATGTACTAAGGGATATCCTATTACAACGAACCAACAAATCGCTAACCAACAGGATAATCAAGGTATGCATGAATGAACGTACATGCATCAAATGGTGTGGCCAGCAAAGTAGTTGGATTATTAAGGGAAAGGGAGTTAAACAAGGTTGCCCTCTGTCCCCTCGCCTGTTTACACTGGTCATCTCGACGAAGTCCTTAGAACTCTCGAAGAGGAAACCCAATTAATAAAACTTGACCAGGATCGTGAAATCTCACTCCCCCTAGTACTATCATTTGCGGACGACCTTATCATCATTACAGATGACCTAAAAGGGTTAGAAGGTATCGTATACCATATTAAACCCCTACTAGATAGTGTAGGCCTCCAAATTAACGAAACAAAAACAAAAATACTAATTAGGGACCCCATAGCTACACAGATAACGACACACATTTTTTTTTTTTTTTTTTTTTTTTTTTTTTTTTTTTTTTTTTTTTTTTATGGATGGGAAATCATCAAATGACCCCTCCCGCTCTGGGTGGAGCGAAGGGAGTGTCAGACTCTTACTGACTAAAACCCATCCGTGTTCCTTCCTTAGCCCTTTATGTTCCGGGGTAGCGGTAACCCTTTCGGACAATCCCGCACCCCCGACAATCCCGCACCCCCGAACGACACACATAACCCTTAATGGAATAAATATAGCGACATGTGACGAAATTAAATACCTAGGTACATACATAACGTCTACATTAAGCAGAAAAAGAACTATAAAAAAACGTTGCGAACAGGCCATGAAAAACGCCAAATCGTTAATACCATTCATAAATAACTCAAATATGGACTGGAAATTAGCCAGACTCATGTATCGAATGGTGATCGTACCGTGCATGATACATGGTTTGAAAGTATCGGCACTTACCAAAGCCAACAGGTCAAGACTCAGAAGATACGAGCGAGTTATCATGAGAGACTTGATTAACCACTCTAGGAATAAACCAAGACAAAAGAAAATGCATGAAATCTTAGACGGAAAAACAGTAACCAAACGCATCAAGAACCACAGGATGTGCTACCTCGCACATGTCTACAGGCGCCGCAAACCACACCTGCTGCATGCAGCAATGCAGTACAAGGCCAAATCCAGGAAGGTCGGCCGACCTATTTACACATGGAACGACAATTTAAAACAGGACATGAAGTACTTTGACAAGGAAATCAACTTTTGGATGAATACAGCCGAAGACAGAAGTAAGATCAAGATCGCTGCTAGTGAGATTTACAAAAAACCGGAAACGGAGAGTAGCGAAACATCCGATGACGACATGGAAAACAGCAACATCCAACACAACACAACAGAGCAACGATACAAAAGAACCGAGAAAGCAGTAGAATCCCGCCAAAAGACTCAACGATGAAGCTCGACCTGAACCAGCCTGACGGCAAGGTCGTTAAAAGATGCCCATCCATAGATATAATTACCCGTCTTTCCACTAGTCCAATGCTTACTCTAGGATGCATATCCGGTAGGCTCTTAAATCCTTACCTATCCCTCGGGCACGTCTTCCCTACCATTACTGCGCCCCCCGGTCTATTCCTTGATATGCAATGGTCGCTGTAGCACCATGAAAATGAGGCTACAGGAGCTAGTGCGAATCTTGGGGTTCATTCGATTAATCGAGTCTGGTTTAACCACGCTGGGATCGGTGCAATTCATTCATTCATTCATTCATACTTTACTTTAATTGTCATGTTTGTGTACGATAGCGCAATAAATAAATATTGTATTCTACCACATAAATGATAGTACTTTTATAAGTACTAATAATTAAAGCAATTCGTGCAAAATTATTCCCTAACCATTCCAAAATATCAAAAATGCACAACGTTAATATTCAAGTTTTCACTTCTGCCGGCACTCCCGGAGTGCAACCCGTCTTTTTTTTTTCATTAAACTGATATGATGTAAAAATATACGTAAGTACTTAAATGGAACATCAATAAACTTTTCACAGTTAACCACTGAAATATCGCGCTTATCAGCAGAGACAATCACTTCTAAAATCTTAGTTCATTAATCTCCACTACCCATCAACCTTACAATGTTTTCGGTCCTTAAATAGACGCTGTCCCTCTCTCTCCACTTTGTATAATCCTTTTATCCTTTCTAATGACGTCTAAAGCAAGTGATAGGCTAGCCGTGCCGTCCTCTCAACATAGTGTGCCGTAATGTCCTGGCGACGGCAAAGCGCTAAGCGGCATTTAGCACAGATTGCGCTGAGCTGTGTACTCTGTCTAAGGTACGGCGCACGGATGCGACGGTAATTGGTTTGGTAGACATTATGTTGAGATAGAGAGGTGTTATTTGAATGCCCCCTTTAGGAAAAATCAAGAAACGCTTCATAAACTCATTCATTCTGAAGTTGGGACAGTTTACACGTAACTTTTCTTTTTTTCTTTTCTTATTTTAAGCTCAAGATACATCACAATTTTCAATGTACGGTCGACCAGTCTTCGGTGGTGTAACACTTTGAGCTCGCCTAGCGTAGTATGGAGTTCTAATAGAAGATGCTCATACTGGTTTTTTATCATTGGCGAGCGGCCTACTTTACTATAGGTATAATTTGATTGAGTGAAGAGAGTTAAAAAACTGAATATTAAAACGTTATTACTTTACTCACACAAGTTCTCCTACAACAAATTTTTTTTTTATTGTAAAGAATAAACAATAAGCAGCACCGCGGTCAAAGAATAGTATTCTGATATAACTGATTGGCTGCTGCTGGAATAAATTCACGAATAAAATATACTGGTGGGATTGACCGGCCGACGGACGCTCATAGGATTTATTTAGCCATGAATATTTATACCTAGGCTTTATACGAATTACAAACTTGCTAACATACTGTTTTGTCTGTAAATTTTTGGTGCTCAGACAGCTGGCACAGGGATTTTTAAAGGTTACTTACTCGTTATTTGGTTTGCATACCTACCTATTACCAGTATTACTACGAACCCTTCCATCTATGAAATGAATATACGTTTATAAAGAGAAGAGTTGCGTATACAGGATTGCAGGGATATTGACGCACTGTCAAGGACCCTGCCACCCTGTATAGTGTTATCATGAAGCAAAACATTAATGCATTGGTATACAGGTCACATGAAAAGGTATCAAAGTAGACCTTTCCGAAAATGGGTAGATGAAAGTAAATGGGTAAATGAGCTGGTGATAGAAATCTATGGAAGAAATGAGAAGGCCTTTGTTATTGATATGCAAACAAACAAAATTGACACAGATCTAAACTAGAGATTAAATTAACAGCAATAGTGTTTTTTTTAACCGACGAAAAAAAACGGAGGAGGTTCTCAATTCGACGCGTATATATTTTTTTTTTTTTTTTTTTATGTATGATCACGCATAACTTTTTACAGAGCAGTCCGATTTTGATAATTCTTTTTTTATTAAAAAGGGTATACTCTGAAGTTGGTCCCATATAAATTTGGAAAAAAAATTCCAACCCTAAGGGTTAGAAAACAGGGGATGATTGATTGTTCACTCACTGATTGTAATGTATGACCACGCTTAACTTTTTACAGAGTAGTCCGATTTAGATCATTCTTCTTTTGTTGGATAGGACGTACTTCGAAGTTGGTCCCATGTAAATTTGGAAAAAAAAAACCTACCCTAAGGGTGGGAAAATAGGGGTGACTTATTGTTCATTCACAGATTTTAATGCGGAGCTGTGTATTACAATTAAAATAAAAGGTCTATCTATGTTGGTATATAAAGCCTGTTTTTTTTTAAGTATTACATTATATTATTTAGTATTATATTACACAAAAAATAATAGTTAAAGTAGGATTATATAACAGTTAATGTCTAAAGTAAGGTAAGTATTTTAAAAGTAATCAAACATTAAGCATGTAGTAATTAGTAAATTATAGCCTCAAAAAATTATAAAATAAAAACTTTTTAACAAAAAATTAAACCTCCGAAAAAACTGAAAAGCAAAAAATAATAAACTTTTTTTATTTAACCTTAATAAATAAGTTCTTAAACTAATGCAAGTAAACCTAAGTAATTTTGAGTCGGCGCCAAACAATCAATGAACAAAGATTACTAAATTACCTTAAATTTAAAGAAATAAGCAACGTGAAATCTATAGCGATAAACATTAACATTTCAAACAAAAAATGCGCTCTCCGCACGACCACTCGCAACGAATTAATTTGCTTGTTTGGCGCCGACTCTAAATTACTTAGGTATACTTGCATTAGTTTAAGAACTTATTTATTAAGGTTAAATAAAAAAAGTTTATTATTTTTTGCTTTTCAGTTTTTTCGGAGGTTAAATTTTTTGTTAAAAAGTTTTTATGTGCATATTATGTGTAACCTATAGTTGTAACCATGTCTGAATATCATGGCTTATTATTAATATAACAAGCTTTTACCCGCGACTTCGTCCGCGTGAAATTTCGGCCCCCGATCCACCGCGTCGCATCCCATCGCATGTCCGCGTTATTAATTCCTTTTCGCTTAGCGTTATTTCAGACTATTTCTTTTTTGCTCAGCTCTGGTTGTAGCGTGATGTTACATAGCCTAGAAACTTCCTCAAGAATTCGGCTGTAGAGTACAAAAATATTTTTTTCAAATCCAACTAATAGTTCCAGAGATTTAGCGCGTTCAAACAAACAATCAATCTCTTCAGCTTTATTATTAGTATAGATAGATAGTGGCTTCGTTCTTGCACGGCAATCAGACTCCCAAACTATTGGACGTTTGCTTTCCCGGAAAACTCACCTAATAAGTTATCTATTAAAGTTTAGTTTCCAAACACGCTAAATTCTTTCTTTACAAAAACATAAGAAATTTTGAATTTCGCGGCCCATATTATTGAAAAAATAACCTTAAATAATGCTAAAGTTTAGTAGATATTTATTTACAAGTTCTCAACTTCATAGTTTCAATTCAGAATCCGAGTGTAAATTGTAAGACAGGAGCAAATTCAAAATCCAACCGCGTTGTGTTCGTAAATGTGCGCCACATCTTACGCACACAGTGTATTAAAATAATATCAACGTTATATTGCGGCGCTGCAGTTCGGCCATATTGAAACATTATAATCTGTTTTTGATTAGCTTTCTGACCGTTACCCGTTCACCAATAAACTTTGTAATATCAGAGGCAATAAGGAAACAGTCACATTGCATCTATAATAATTTAAAACTAGCTGTGTGCAGCACTGTGTGTGTGTGTGTGCTTCAGAACAGACAGACAGTTACTTTCATAATACATATTAGTATGGACGATACACGCGATGATACAGCACACAATGATGCTGATCAGCTCTTCTGTACAAGGAGTGAGCGGGTTTTCAAGACCAAATTTGGTTTTGCAAATCGTCAGAGAGCTCGCGAAAGAAACGAAATGTAGTCTGGGTCGCTGTCGCCGGATACAGTGAAGAAGACTATACACCATCAGTAAGTTAACATACCGTATCACCTTTCGGTAGTATTGCAGGTATGAGTAGATCATTTTAGCTTACCTTAGTAGGTAAGCCTGAACAACACCCATGGGTAGACTTTACTACTTAATTATTAACCTTTAACTATTTTAATTGTAAATTTTTCATTAGGTGACGTGTTAAAAGGAATTATCACAAAAATGTTTCTAAACAATACAACAAAATTAATCAACGGTAGCGGATGTTATCGGCCAAACGCGCACATCAACCTACCCGAAACTGTCAAATTTTCCCAATCAACTTTGAACCTTATATCTTAGTGATAAAGTTGAAAATCTATTAAAGAAATTTGACAGATTGTAGTAGGTTGATGTGCTGGCGTCTGTACCTTTATATAACTACAGCCATGAAGAAGCTGTTTTTTCAAAGACACAAGTCATCTCCTTGTGAAAGTAATCATTCATAAATTCAAATACTTATAATCTTGAAAACCGACTACACAAACTTGGAAATTCCAACCAAAAATCCAATATTAAACTATAATCTAATTTAAATATGAAATTTAAAAAAAATATAAAGCGAAGTGTCGGAGCGATAGAGCAAAGCTCTATGGACTTTAATTAATAATTGAAAGGTGAAAAATGTGAAATATCTCCGGCCCCGATAGAAATAAAACTGTAAAGAGGACTGCACACTTACAAAGTAACATTTATATTATTTATTTTATGGTTTTACAGTTGGATTTTATTGTGAAGTTGAAGTACGTTGAATGGCAATGCTAATTCTTTGGCCAAAGAACGACCCAGCCCTCTGGTCACGTGAAGCGTCGATCAGCCGGCGAGAAATTTCCTTAAAAAGGGGACGCTCACTCCGCTCGGGCCCCATAACCCGAGCGTTTTGACCCCAAACGGCTCAAAGCTGTAGTTGCCCATAAGGTATTTGCAGTTTAATAGTCTCAGCAGCCGCAGCAGCATCGCCAGCACAACCCGCAGTGCTAGGAACATAAGATGGCGCAAGGGTATCGACACACGTTGCGTCCCACACCAGAGGCCTACCCACCTTCCAAGGCGACAACGTCATGCCGTCTGGTCTCTTCCTATCGTCAGGTACCAAGCCGTTTGGCTCTAACACTGCTGGTACGCCGGCAGTGACAAGGGCTCGAAGAATAATATCGTTGGGACTGGCGTGCCGTGCTATGCGACCTGAGCTCCTGCAGCAGGACAGGCCATGGTATCCGAGACTGTCGACAGCTTCACCGCAGTGACATCAATGCAGAGCAACACAAAGTGCGCCCAAGCGGAGACATGTAGCGAGCCGAAACGATGAGTCATCCATCATTGTGCCTATGGTGGATGACGGGAGCGCCTGAAGCCACACGTCTGACTCCCATTCTCCCACAGCCAGCAGACGGGCACGCTCAACAGTATTACGTGACGTGTTTACAAGGATATTTCGTATAATAATGCAGAGCGGCACGTCCCACCGTCTCTGGGAAGACGAGTTATCGGGCAAAACTGTATTGGGACAACTCATTTTCTAAGCGTTCAACGCATCGGTCAAACACGATACTTCAAAATCGGCAAGTGAGAAAGATAAATGTTCCTGGTTAATTTATTGGTACTGTGGACAAAGGAGAGGAAGGCTGGTAAACTTATACTTGGAGTTTTGTGGGAAATCAATAAAATCCAACTAAATATATTTACTATGGTAGAACTTCCATTTGGTTTGTTAAGGTGTGTCCTTGTGTCCTTATTTTTATGGGTTTTAGGTATGATGCCAAAGTGACTGGTTTATTCTTATTGTGAAAAAACGCTTATTCAGATTTACAAGTTATATGGATAGGTACAAAGGATAGACTTCAGTTCGGTTAGGAAGGTCGTGGCAGAGAAAAAGGGCCGAGCATTTTTTTTACACCTAGATAAGTTTTTGTGTGGGCGTGCTGTGTTATTCTAAATTAGAGAATCTATCACTTGTTTTCCGTTGATAATTCGCACAAGCCAAGCGATAACCGAATGTTTTACTTTAGTTATTAAAGTCTTCATTAAACAATTGATACGATAAAATTAATTTAATTTGTTTTGACATTAAAATATAATATAATACGGTTTATTAAGTAGAGCATATAAATTACAGATATAAATGACGTGATATAACACAAACACAGAAACACATATTTTTTATACATTTTTATTTATGATATTATTACGAGATGTAGCTCTCTTCTAAATTAAAACCTACACACGCCACGACTATTCCCGTATTTTCAAAACTTAAACGCACTTGAAACTTACCGCATTTTTTCTCTCAAACAGAACCACTCTAAGTAAAGTTGTACATGTAGGTAACGATGTCATGTGAGCTCTCCCTTACGCGAGCTAATTTCAAATAGTCACGTCTTTCTCTTGGCGCAGGTGCGGACGGGGATCGAATCCGCGACTGTGGATAGAACGGCTGTCAACCGCGGGTGTTATGCCCCGTTGATATGTTATGGTTTATGGTATGATTTATCTGTCATATTGATTTTATGATAAGCGTAAGGCGTTGCGGAGTCGATCCTGGGAATGAAACTGAACGCGGTCAGCAAATCTTAACCCCGTTTAAGAGCTGTCAGTGTCAATATTCCACAACAATGATGATACTGAGAGCTCTTGAACGCGGTTTAAGTGTGTTGATCGCGTTCAGTTTCATTGGTGAAATTCGCCGTTAAAGCCTGTTTCATCGTTCAGATAGGCAATCTACTCAAGCAGAAACGTCGAAACTTGAACTGAATTTGAAGAAAGTTATCTGCCAATAAGTTAACTATTGGTAAAACAGACTATAACTTTGGATTTTATCTTACTTTCAGATGTTGGGTCCTTTACACAAGACGTGCCCATAGACGCATCGCCATACCTTTGCCTGCCAGCGAGCAGGGTTGCTGTGTTCCAAGCTTTAATTACTCTATTGGACTTGAATAATTAAAGCAACAGTCAGTAACAATAACAATCCTTTCGCAGTTATTTTACCCCTGCTTTTGCATCTCTGTCAAATCACATTGATCTTTATAGTCATTTTAATAAGGTTGATGTTGGGTTTCTGCCATTGACAAGTCTGTAAAAATCATTGTGATCTTTATTCATGTCAAAATAAGGTTGCTGTTAGGTTGCTGCTGTCAGAGGTAAAATAACTGTAAACGGACTGTAGTAACAGAACTGTCTTTTTTAATAGGCAGAAGAGATTGTTCAGTATTATAGTAGCTTTTGCGCACGACTTTGTCCGCGTGGAAGCTACTATGTATACCACAAAACATATCCTACGGCACTTAACAATAATGTAGTTTTCTATGTGAATTAATTTTTGTAATCAGATTAGTACTTCCAGAGGCTACCTCTCACAAACCAACAAACAAACAATTTACCATAAACAGCCTATAATATTCCCACTATTGGGACACTGGCTTTCTCTCTGTGAGGAGGAGTGGGCCGTAATCCACCACGCGAGTGCAGTGCGGGTTGGTGCATACAGTGGCGTGCATTGGTTTTCAGAATAGGTAGGCACTACTTAGGCCGGGTCTAGTCTAGGCAAACGCGGTCGCTAATCAGAAAAAAAGTAAGGTCAAAAGTGTGGTTACTTAAGGGTGATAAATTGCGAAGGTCGAACGTCATGGTATTACGCGTGAGACGTACGTATTTTTAATTTCGTCGTATTAACTTGAACGAGTAAAGACCAATGACAATGTGCGAATAGTACGGGAGCCGAGTAGGCCGTCTTTTTTTTTTTTTTTTTTTTTTTTTTTTTATGGATGGGAAATCATCAAATGACCCCTCCCGCTCTGGGTGGAGCGAAGGGAGTGTCAGACTCTTACTGACTAAAACCCATCCGTGTTCCTTCCTTAGCCCTTTATGTTCCGGGGTAGCGGTAACCCTTTCGGACAATCCCGCACCCCCGGCAGGCTTCGGCCCTGGCAGGCCCCTTCCTTTATGCTGACATCTCTTTGAGGCGCGCGTGGAACACGTACGCGCCGTCCGGCACGGGCCTGGTCCTGATCGGACGGTGAGCTACCCATTACTCTCCGTCCGCAGGCCCGCGCCTACGGTGGCCGGGAGTCGTCACGCGGCTCCCGACGCCCGGAGCGTCTCCCGCGGCGGCTGGGGTGTGAGGCTCTCTCCCTCAGCCGTTCAGCCACCTCCTTCGCTAGCATGACTGCTTCGCAGAAGGAGGTGACCGCCCCCCACTCCCTCTCGCCCCGGACCATGGCTTGAACCAGGGCCGGACGCGAGAGGTCGCCGCCGCTGTCGATCGCCTCTACGAGGGCACGGCGGTGCTCCGCCCATGCGGGGCAGACCTCCACCGTATGCTCCACCGTGTCCTCTGGGCGATCCGAGTAGGCCGTCTGGCGACTGCCTACTGCCGCGCGTGTTTGTATGAAAGATTTTGTTTTTTGTTAGGAATGATAATTTAGTAGGTTTCTTAACTGTGGGGCACACACACTAAAATGTAATTGACAGGCTTATGTTGATATATCGAGGTAGGCACTGCTTATATGCCTATATGCAATGCACGCCACTGGGTGGATATCACATGTCTTCGAATTAATGGTTCTAGGACATGCCGGTTTCCTTCACCGTTTTGAAACAATTTTACCTCTTTATAATAATATTAGTTTAGATGATCCTATCTACCACTACCGTCACTCAAATATGTAACATGTTGTAATAATGATATATATTTTATCTTAAGGCAAGTAATATCAGATCTCACTGCCTCCTATACTTACGAATTAATTCAAGGCTTTGCTCAGCAACTTAAGTTCAGCTTACAGATTTATGTGGAGCAGAAATTAATAATTTATAACTTTGTTACCTATCGTGTATGAGACAGTAATTACATTACTTTGAACATGCGTATCGTCTTACTATGTGTTATAATTTAAGGCTCTCTTTCATTATTTAGGGTATATTGTTCAGTTCTATGTACATAGATATGTGATATACTTATATACATTTAGTTGAACAAATTGACACCACTCTACGTTAATTTGGTGTGAGGTGGCTATAACATTTCATACAACTGTAAAAGAATGACAGTTGTAATTGGCGTATACTATCAATTTAATTTGGTAGTCAATTTGCTTTATAATTGATTTATAGGATACATAATTATATAAGTACACTGTATAAAGTTCTAATAGCAAATAAACGAACAAACTATTACTACTAAATTATAAATGAAATCTCCAAACGACTGGTTGACACTCCCCGTGGCCCAAGGGCTGGCTTTTACCTTGGCCAGAGGTTAAGTATTGCCATGCAACGTGGCAATGCCGCCAGTCTCTTGGGTCACAACCCTGTTACTGGGTAACACGATACTCCTTGGTAAGACTGGTTGTCAGACTTTTGGGCTTCTCTGGCCCCGAAGGATCTATGACTGTCAACAGGGACCAACGGCTTAACATGCTTTCCAAGGTACAATGGGCTCTCAAAATGTAATGGATAGTCACCCATCCACGAACCGACCGCGGCAAGCGTAGCTTAACCTTCGGTCGACCCGTGCGGCTGTTATCATTTAGCTACTAACCCTTCTTTATTTAAAAGCCCGAACTACGATTATCCGAGAATTCGAAAAAACATATACTTACCTAGTAAAGGTAACTGATAACAAAATGTCTTAGATCTTGTTCACTTAGCATATATGTATAGGTATAATCTTTTAAAAGCATACTTAGTGCGCCTATTATTTTCTTGACAGCTTTTTTGGCTTGGCAGTAACGTCTAGTCACAAGCATTAGCAGAGGTTATCAGCGGCATCGACCTGTATGCCTGTTTCTATGTTGTGGTCCGATCGTAGAAATGGCCATATCGGGATCAGCCTGGCCATTTCACGATATGCCGCCATTTTATGATTTGGCTGGTTATATTATACGATGCGCCTGATCGAAAGTTAGGCATATCGACGATAACAACTTATTTATCGATATTCTTAGCTGACCACTGCGCATATCGCAAAGTAGTAGCATTTCACGCCACTAAATAGTAGCATCCTGACCAAACGTAGGTTAGAACTGTGACCAACCGCTACTTCCAAGTTGGTCGCAGTTATTTGGCTATTTTAGTATTTTAGGACCCTAAAATAGGAATTATTCGAGTACGAATAGGTCAAAATATAGGAATTATTACCCCACTGCGCGGCAGCAAACGCGTAACCTCGTGTAAACGCGTTTTACGCGTATCTGGGATTATATGCTAAGCATCGCTGGGTAAATCGTCAAACGCTGAGCGTTAAACGATATGGGGGATGTTATATGTTCAAAACATGAAATGGAGGCGTATCGTGAAATGGTTTGGCAGATCACGATATGGCCTACTCCGCACGGGTGCAATCTACTGAGCGGTAATTCCTGTATTTTGAAACCGCTTCAAAATACAAATAAAATAGCGTTCCAGGACTCGTAAGAAATATAACATGACTATATACTGGTTAGAAGGAATATACTGAAAATAAACTATTCCTCTAAAGTTGTGCATGTTCTAGCTCGCTATATCTCTTGTGTCACGACGGGCGAATCTGTGGGATAACTTGGATATTCAGCTGTTCAGACTACTGCGAAGAGCAATTCATTTAATAGAATCCAGACGAAATTAGGTTTATAAACACTATACATTGGCTAGAGAACGTATTTAAATTTCGATTAAAGATGTGATAGTGCTGGGTATTTTGTTCATATTATTTATATTGTCCTGACTACAATTAAGTTTGACATCAGTTAGTAAATATTTAAGTTGTAATCTGTGGAAAATAGAGTGAGAAATATATTTGTTAAGTTATTTCTGTTTGTTTTTAATATCCTACTGTTTGTTTTCCCTTCCTATATAAAATTTAAAAAAATACGCATAGCCTAAAAAAGCATTACTATAAAGTGTAAAAATCTTCATCGGATTTGAGACAAATAGAAAGGCAGCAATTCTTTTCTGTTTGATAGAAATTAAAACCATAGCACCTTCACCGACCACCAATCTATTTGCTGAATGTGATGCAGTTAATCTTCAAGGAAAACTGAATTATTAGTTTTGATTCGTAAAAATTCTGCACACAAAAGCTTTTCCTCAAACTGGTATAAATAAACATTAACAATTCAGGGTTTCTAACCCGAAAATAACCCAAATCCTTCCACATTTACATCCAATCCAATAACGCCTCCCTCGCACCAGCGCCCCGGCACCCAGGCACCCGGACTACAGTAAGTCCACAAAATTATTTGCGCTCTAAAGCGGTGTATGAATTTATAAGCGACGCCCGGAATCCTAAAATTCAACTAAACCGGGAAACTTTCGTCCCTCCTGACCTTCAAGAAACTTGCCTTGTGATGTACCTACATAGTACATACCTTCTTCGAATTTATAACCCTGCTCCCGCTACGCTTGTTAATTTTCTTCAAGTATTGTGCCTGTGTTTTCGGGAGTTTTAAATTTATTTGCTTGTTTTAATTTGTTTATTAATTGGTAGAGTTTCTTATGTTAAATTAATTCGTACATACTATGGCCTATCCTGCAGCAAGAACAGGACATAGCTAAGCGGTTTATCGACTCTTCACGTGACCAGAGGGCTGCCATCCAACGTGGCAGCGCTGCCAGCATTTGGGCACTTGTCCCAATGACAGCGATGCGGATATATAATATAAATATTTTAGTGTTACATTTTATATTGTATTTAATATTTGTGACAAGAGAATGGATAAATAAATTAGTATATAATAAATATTATTGTAGTAGGTACCTGCCATCAGATTGTAGACTAGACTGCGAGCAAATATTAATTTAAGGGCTTAAAAAAATTTTATATCAATGAAAGTTCGAATTTCAAGATTACAAGGAATAAATGCGTTATGTTCTATGATGGAGGAATTATTGATATTATTTTATTATTTATTTTTATTTCCAAATATAGAATGACTGATTAAGTTGATAGCACCAAATCATAGATTTAACTAAAATAACTGCCACCAACTAACTGCATCAGGCCGCGTATCGCAAGCGAAGTGTAGGACGCCCCCCAGCTAGATCGACAGACGACCTCAAAAAGGTGGCTGGGACAGACTGGATGCGGAAGGCGGAGGACAGGGTGTTGTGGCGCAGTATGGGACAGCAGTGGACTGTGTTGGGCTGAGTTGATTGAACGGAGTATTCCCGTTTGAGCACCTGTTTTTAGAGCACCTATGCATGGAGCATCAAAGATATTCCAATTTTAATTCTTGATACGTGATCTTGTTTTGAACTTTTTAGTTGCATTCTGCTTTTTTTTCGGTTATCTTTCACACAAATCTAAAGAAAGAGTCGGCTCTCTCAAATGAAATTCAAATTATTAAAACACCTCTATTGAAAGCCTTTTTCCTCAAACTGAAGTATAATCTCCATGATTAGCAGCCGCTGTTCGTGCGCCGTTTCACAAAAGACTCAATTTCAACTTCAATTATTATCTTCGTGCTGTTTCTGACAGCCAATCAAATCGTTCTATGGCAAAGATGTGTCCTAATATGGTATTGTACGTGTAGGTAGGTGGTTAGGTTAATCAATCAGGTTAAAGTAAAGGGAGTATAGGCAAAGGAAGACTTAAAAAACCTTCCATGAGAACTGATACAAAAGTAATGAGAAACAAGAACGATTGCATTTTTATAAGAAGTGACTATAATACATGCCTGACTGCCCCGTTGCTGTCGTGGTTGCAAGCGCGACTGCAGAGTGTGGAAGCGTGTCCTGGGTTCGATTCCCAGGTCGAACAAAGTGTTATTGGGTTTCCCATTAGCAATGTCTGTTCAGAGTTTGAAAATTGGCGGTTTAACACCCCCGTGGCTCAGAAAGATCTCTCCCCGTTCAAGTTAGAATGCCGTCCCATCGGACTATGAGAGTAAGGGAACAGAGAGTGCACCTGTGTCTGCACATACTTGTGCACTATAATATCTCCTAATCTCCGCTGAGATTGGCCACCGTGACCGAAATCGGGAGGCTATTATAAATCTGTTGGCCACAGCTCTTATCATAGCTCCCAATTTTATTGTTCATGCATGGTAGACAAAGCATATCGCTTTTTTTCTTTAGTTTGGTATATGGTAAAAATATGAGTGTGTCAGTCAAGCCACAGATTTTTTCAAAATCAACGGAAATGGTATTTTTTTTTTAAAGGTACTCGGATTATTCATCGACGTTAGTATTTTTAATAAACTCAAAGCTTTCCACAATTTTAAACTTTGGACAGTATCTAATTAGAATAGAAAACAAAATTAAATTAAACAAACTAATTGATTTACTTTTGAGAAACCTAATTTACTATCTGAAAACAGTACCGAACTTGAGCGCGAGTACTTCCACTAAGCCAATCACAACTTAATCTGAAACAAGAACACCAATTTCCCGAATATTTTAGTTACATAGTGACCCCATTCCTACCCGAAAAAACCCTAAGCGCTTCGATTTCATTATGCAGACCCAAGCCAATTGTCCAAGTTCGATAATAAAAGAGAGAATAGTGACCCGTGAATGTAATATTATCATGTTATTGTAAACAAAACCACGGGATTCCCTTTCTGTCGTTACTCGTTGAATAACGGAGCAAGTTTTATTAAAAAATCCGGCATTATCCCGGAGGGCTAAAAGTTAGGGTACACCGCCTATACGCACCACCTGACCGTGATTGGGTTAAGGTCATAATTAATGCAAGCTGTATGTAATTAGAACATTAATTTCGGACAAGGAGATGAAATTGCTAATCTTCATTAGATACAGTCATGATTGCGTAATATTTTGTTAGAAATATAATGACAACTCTATATTTTAGTATTGATGATGCGCCTTGTCATAGGTATTGCTAATATAGGTACTTCATTCATGCAGTAAATCAAAGTTTAATGCCATAAAAACCAAAAAACATACGGTATCCAAATCCAATTCGTAAAAGTTTCAAACAATTAACTTATCCAGAATACCCGACATTCCACATAAAGCAAGTAGGACCCCATAATGAGGCAGAGGGCACACTGATCCCCCGTATCGTGCACAAGCTTACGCAAGACAGGTACGGCATCAAAGGATGGGGGCAGTCTTTGACTCGACAAAGACATGATTACTTTGTGAAGAATTGTCTCAACACGCCTTCGAATGACAGAATTGCTGCGATAATTCCCGAAATTCTCGGCGGGTTTATGGTCCCGATTTTTGAGTTGATTTTTTAATGTTGCGGACTTGCTTTTTAAGAGTTTTGTGATTTATGTTTTAGGGTCGTATGAAGGATTCAAGTGACCGCTCGTATTTTAGCTGACTTAAGTATTTTTTTGAAACTTTTACTTTGGCTTGGTAGCAGTTAAAAGAATTATGCCGATAAAAAAAAAAAACTTGTACAGTACAGCAAAAGAACAAAACTGCTTTCGTGCGCTAGTGTGTTTCTTTGAAACTTGCAAGTAAATGTAAAATGAATTGTTCTAGATCACACAAAAAAAAATTTGTAGGTTTTAACATTTATAAAATTTTAATGTGAACATACAGAGAACATTTCTAAATACATTTTGTATTAATAGTAAAGAAAGTGAACTAAAATTTCAATTGAACTGGAATTCCTGGTAGTTTTAGTGAACGGGCTCTGCGACAACGAATAAAATTATATTTTTATACATTTCTAGCGACCACCGCTCATCCACATACGTGCCTTCCACACACGGTAAATGGAATTTACATTTTTATCACCAACACACGCAGAAGAACTTATGGAAAACAGAAATACTGCAACCGATAAATCGCCATACAAAACAAATGACCCCAAATAATGTTTCAAATTAATGACCTCCCGTGTCGGGTCGTGACGTCATAATGACTTCATTTACTGCCCCGGCCAGCACCTGCCAGTATTTATGGGGTATCTCGCGGTGATCGGGCTGATGGCCTGTGAACAGCATTATGTTTTGAAGACTAATTGATCGCTGTGTTACCCCTCACACACGGAGAATTTTTCCATTTTTTTTTGTTCCGTTTTGACGTACTGTTTTGTTGCAAGAGTTTCCCGAAATTCTCTGAACCAAAAATTCGAGGACATGTAATATCTACCGAACCGCACTGGGGAGGCTGAAATCTATACATATAATAAAACTGTAGAAAAGAAGTTTTTGTACATTAAAAAAAAAATAAAAAAATATAGCCAGGGTGTTAAAGGACAACCAATAGAACCCAATTCCAGCATTTTTAGAATTTTTGTCTGTTTGTCTGTTTGTATGTTTAGTTATCCGAGCATCACGTAAAATGTACGAAATAAATATAGATAACTTTTACACACAACGATTTAGCGTAACTTGAAGTAACATTTAGTTTTTGTTTCATTGCAATCGGTTCAGTCTATAGAATAGAATAGAATAGAATAGAATTTTATTTTGCAAATATGGGTAATACATAATAGTTCTTAAGATAACATTTAGCTCAGCCACATTTTACCAATCGGCATGCAAACATTTGAAATTATTTATATCATTATTATTATACTTTTTCAGACCAATTTATAAATTACTATTATAAAAATTTTAAATCATCAACTTAATTTAAAAATATATGATTGTATTAAAAGGAAAATATAAATTAGTATCATTAGATTATATATCATGTCATTATTATTACAAATATCATACCATTATCATTACATCATATAAAAATGTCAATAATCAAAATGTCAAAGATCAAAATGTCAAAAATAAAAAAATGTCATATAAAAATTTTAAAAAATCAAGATGTCATTAATTAACAAATATTTTTCTCCGATAGGAAGTCAGTTACACTGTAGTATGTTTTATCTACCAAAAAAGTCCGTAATCTGCTCTTAAATTGTGCTGTATTTAAAGCTTTCCAACTACTCGGTAATTTATTGTAAATAATTGGGGCCATGCAAGAAACGCTCTTACGCATTAAAGTGGTTCGACATGATACTTGACATAATTTGCTGTTGTCACGCCTATTCCTTGGGAATACAACAGCCAGGCGCTCAAAACGAGATGGATTTTGCTTGACAAACATAGCTACTTCGAAAATATAGATACAGGGAAGTGTCAAGATTTTATGTAACTTAAAATAAGGCGCGCAGCTGTCTGTCGATTTAAGTCTGAACAATGATCGGAGACATCTTTTCTGGGCCTTAAAAGCTATATCTCGATCAGTTGAGTTCCCCCAGAAAATGATACCGTAGCGCAAGTGCGATTCAACTATTCCGTAGTAAGCCGTAAGAAGTGTTTTGACATCTACTATTGAGGATAATTTATATAACACATATGCGGATGAACTCAGTTTTTTACACAAACTGTCTATATGTGCTTTCCAATTTAAGTTGCAATCTATTTGCAAACCTAAAAATTTGGTATCCTCTGCTTCCTCAATTTTATCATTTTTATAATGAATGTTGAGATTAGTTCCGCCGGGAGTACGTTGTCTAAAGTGCATTATCTTTGTTTTACCTAAATTAATATTTAAATTATTTTCGTCTAGCCATTTAATTAGTGCGTCAAGAGAATTATTTATGTCATTTTCGTATGTATTTGTACTTTTACATGGGATTGTTACAGTGCTATCGTCTGCAAACATAGTTATTGGAGATTCAAGGGATTTGGGCATATCATTAACATACGCTATAAATAAAAACGGGCCTATCACGGTTCCTTGTGGTACACCGTATGAGATTTTACGTTCTCGAGACCTTATAATATCTTCGTGTTTGGTAACTATGTTAATGTTGCTAACTTCGGTTATTTGTGTCCTGTTTTCCAGATAAGATTTTATAAGTCCGAGCACGTTACCTCTAATGCCATAGACTTCTAATTTATTAATTAATATATTATAATGGACATAATCGAACGCCTGGGTCATATCGCAAAATATAGCGCATATGGGGGTTCGTTTATCCATGCTACTAATAATAGGATTCAAAAAGTCATAAATTGCCATATTGATGGTTCTGTGCTGTCTGAATCCTTTTTGTTCTTCGCAAAGTATATTATATTTTTCCATATAATTATATAATTCCCTGCAAATGTATTTCTCAAAGATCTTCGAAATAACCGGTATGAGCGAAATAGGTCTGTAATTTTTCATCAACTCCTTATCCTCTTTCTTAAATAAGGGTTTTATTATAGATGTTTTTAAAGCATCTGGATATTTACCCGTACAAATAATAAGGTTCAGTATGTGGCTTAAATGTTCGCATATCGCGGTTGAGACAGACTTCAGTATCTTCGTGGCGATTCCATCAAAACCAACACTGTTAGTATTTTTTAGTGACATTATTATTTTATTCAAATCGTGTGGTGTGCTGGGTGCCATAAACATTGAGTTATGTTTTATGGATGAGATACATGTTTTCGGCTTACAGTCAACATCTATTTTCGGACGTATTTTGTCAACGAAAAAGTCATTAAAAGCACTAGCGATATCATAAGGTTTGTATAAAATTTGTTTACCAACTTTAAGTTTCTCAATTCGTTGTTTAGGGATATTGTACTTTGTCTGATTAATTACCTGCCATGTAGTCTTTGATTTATTTTGAGATTGCTGTATTTTGTGGGTATTTTGAGCTTTTTGTGTCAAGTTAATTATTTTATTATATAGTCTAGAATAGGTAGTGAATTTCTTTTTGTTTTCATGGCTGGGTTTCAACCTGGATCGCCACAGAAGTTCCCTTTTTTTCCTACTGCATAATTTAACGCCACGTGAAAGCCATTTTGGTTTATTGATTAGGTTTATTTTTATTTCTTTATACGGAAAACATAACTCGTAAAATAACTTGAATATGTCGATAAATTCATTGTAAGCTACGTTGGGATCGTCAGTGAGATATATCTCCGAAAATTTGAGGCTGCTTATACTATTTTTAAATTTCTCTATATTATCGTTACTGTAATCTCTTCTAGTTATATACCAGGATTTGATATTATATACATTGGGAACTGGACATTGCAGTAGCTGTGCTGTATGGTCTGATAAAGCAAACTCAAGTACATCTGTCTTACAACTCTTCTTAAAATTATGCGCAAAATTATCTATACATGTCCCACTAGCCATTCGAGTTGGCTGTTTAAGAGCAAGTTTCAAATTGTAACCTAGTAGTAGATACTCAAATGCAACTGAATTGTTACTTGGTTTTAAGACATCAATATTAAAATCGCCTGCAATTACAACATTTTTTGAACGCCTGTTAGATAAGTCTTTAAGCAAAGTTTCAAGTTTATCAAAACAGTCATTTAAATTCCTGGCGTTTGGTACTCTGTAAATACATACAACTATTAATTTATAATTAATTAGCTCGACAGCGCAACATTCAAAAACCCCTGGGGATGACAGCTTTGATATTTGAGGAATTTCCCTCCATTGGTGACAAGTATTAACCATTATACATGTTCCTCCTCTCTTCTTTTCCTGTCTACTGTAACATGCAGCTAAACTGAAATTTGGTATGCACAGATTCTTTTCGTGACCTTTCATGATGAAATGTTCGGTAATACACATAATATCTACATTCAAGTTTGTGTCAGATAGTTCATTCAAGCATACCGTAAGAGCATTTGATTTATTTAGTAAACCTGCAATATTTTGGTGTAAAATGTTAATGTATTTACTGGAGAAAAAACTGGTCTTTTGATTCACTTTCTTCGACGAGAGCATTTTCTTCTAAGATTTCCAATTGAAGGTTGAAAAGGTCCTCAAAAATTACTCTCATTGCGCAGTCTTTTACGGTTCCTGACCTTATGTACGTAGAATGGTGATAGCTCAAGTTTAAATTGGAGTCCAGAACATACGAATAATTATGTGTAATATTGTCCATACATAGCATGTTGTTGAACATTTCTACTCTTGAGTTATATAAAATATTATAGTCATTATTATATTTATATGTTGGCAAAGTAATAATTATATTTGTGTTCTTTATGTTCTGTAATGTGTTTCTCATGTATGTAATTATGTCAAAGTAACATTTAGTCGTTTTAAAGTCTTCCTCGCCGATCATTATTATACAAAAATCATTCTTTGTGTAATGTTGAAGTTTTATTTGTAAATCCCGTAGAAAGTGCATAATATCCGCATTTGGTGTTAGGTAGTGACATATTTGATAATTGTCTGTAAAATATTCTTTTGCCAGAGTTAATATATTATTAGTTTTATTCGTACTTAATATACATAGCTTATTTTTCAATTTGTTATTGTTCACTTGTATATATTTTTGTGTTGTCCCTTGCTCATTCGAAGGTAGTGGCGCCATCTGTGGGCTGGAATGTGTAGTAAATGTTTTTTGTGGGTCATAGTTTTTGGTAACTTTTTCTTTTACTGTTATTTCAGAATCAGTCTGTGTTTGTTTATTTATACATCCTGCTTGTTTTGAATATTTGGACCCCCTTTTTTTAGGCGTATTGGTAGGAGATTGTGTCGGACTAGTCACTATTTGTTTGTAGAGGGAGTTTTTACGAATCAGATTTTCATTTTCCTTCTTAAGCTTTTCAATTTCAAGGCTTAGCGAGTCAATTTCTCCATTTGCACTACAGAGTTTATTGGTGAGATCAACAATATTGTTCTTTAATTGAGTTATTAAGGCTATTCGATACATGATCTCCCAGCCACTTTATCGCTAGATGGCGGCACATTCGCACTTCGAACATTTTCAATTTTTACGCCTAACTCAGAAAGCTTTGCGAAACAACTTTATTATATGCGTCAACTAACGCATTAACATAATCTTTTTAGATATTCACTTTGCTTGTTAACTCGTCACATACAAAGATTTGTACCCCTAAACATTTAGCCGTTTCACTTTATATCTTTACTATGTCTTTACACACACATGTACAGTTACACACTACGTGTATAGTTTTACTTGCGATATAACTAGATGGCGTTGTATTCATAAACTTGGTTTGTGAACTTGTTTTCCAGAGGTGGCGTTAATTAAAATAAAATATTTTTACGAAAATATTTTTATGACTGTCCTTCATTCTCTAAAGAAAAGCGTACTTTTTATAGTAAAAACCGAAGAAAAGAATACTTGATTGCTACAAGGGTTGTCAGTTGCTTATTCAATTATTCTAAGGGTGCTTTTGTAGTGTGTTAGGGTAGGTTTAGGTTTAAAAATAATAAAATAATAATAAATCCCCTGACCGATTTCGGTCACGGTGGCCAATTTCAAAGAAGATTAGCCAGGTTTGCAGGAGATATTATAGTGCACAAGTGTGTGCGCAAATACAGGAGAGAGAACAGGCGCAGGACCAACGGCTTTACGTGCTTTCCGAGGCACGGGGGTATTACGCCACCAATTTCCAAACTCCGGGCAAAAAAAAAAGAAAAAGAGTAAAGAAACTCCTAACGGGAAAAACCCATTTTTAATAACACTGTCCGACCTGAGAATCGAACCCAGGACCCCGAGAACGGCAGATGCACTTGTGACCACGAAACCAACGGGACAGTTAAGATTCTTTGTATAATTAAACGCTACTATAAAACAAAATATATAAAATGTTTATTTGAGTCGTGCGCGAGAGATGCAGAGCGGCGCGACGGAATTCCGCGAATTTCGGTCACTCGTAGGTATAATAATAATGTATCATTCAACCGCAGCCCAGCGTGCCCGCCGTCGCAGGCAGTAAGGCAGTGTACAGACGCGTGAAATTATTAGGCCGTGTACACACGGTTGTGGGTATTTAATTATTAGTGTAATTTTATTACTGTTGTGTGTATGTGTATGTATATGTATATAAGTGTTATGTGTAATATGTATTATGTGTTTACTATTTACGTGTGTTTGTATGTTTAGCCTAAAAACCAACAAATTCACATACACCAGCGTCCACTCAAACCAACAATTCCAATTTCAAATGAGAAAATGAAAAAAAATCAGCTGTTCCCTACATTTTGACGAGTTACCTATACGAACATAAATGTAGGGAACAGCTGATTTTTTTCGCGATTTCAGGTTTGGTCCCATAGTAAAAAAAATTGTTCATAATGATGAGTACAATGACCATGTTAGTGTTGTTCCAATAACCCTGTATATACTTATACTATATTATATCCATACTAATATTATAAATTCGAAAGTAACTCTGCCTGTCTGTCTGTATGTTACCTATTCACGCCTAAACCACTGAACCGATTTAGAAGAAATTTGGTAGGTATGGGGAAGGACATAGGATAGTTTTTATCCCGATATTCCCACGGGATCGAAACTTATGCGGGTGAAACCGCTGGGCGCAGCTAGTTGCAAATAAAGTTTATTGAACTCTTCTCTCTCTTCGATATTGAGCTTTGTTGGTACCGACTTTGTTTTGAAGATTCTATACATCTTTTATTAGGTACTTATTTACACCCTAAGTTACATTAAAATTAGCAAGGAAAAACCGGCCAAGTCCATGTCGGACCACAATGAAGAGTTCCGTAGTCGAAATGAATTTATCCCAAGAACAAGCTTAACATTGTAGTTGAAAATCATGTCCTCCCATACATTGCAACTAAAAGTTGGTCGACTATTACTCGTAAAGTCTACTCAGCTGTGATTTTGATTTCGTGACATATAAGTACTACTGCCGTGAATTTTAGTATTTCTTCTAGTATTTCACAAACAATTTAGGGGATATGACATCCCCCTGTATCACCCCCCTGAGCAGTTGGATGGGGCTGGTTTTCTGATCCTGGATCTGGAAAGTCATCGTTGCAGCATCATACAAACATCTCAACACTTCGATGTAGCACCAGTCAATTCGACATCATTGCAGAGAGGCCAGAACTGCCCATACTTCGATGGAATCGAAGGCTTTCTCGTAGTCCACAAATGCCATACACAGTGGCTGACTGTACTCCTCGGTCTTCTGTACAATTTGTCAAACAGTAGGTATGTACCTATATGGTCTACGCTCGTAACTGCGTACAAAACCATCACATCGTCCGGCGTCCGTTCGTCACTGTGGAGCATTCGAGACTGTTTGTTTACCGAGTGTAAACCGAACTCGCGGCGCGTAGGTATGACTCGCATAATAGGTAATATTACCGCGGTAGTAGATTGATGTACTTGCGTCTGTACGTATTGAATTTCATTTATTTTCACCTATTTTTTTTCGCGGAACTTATAACATCAGCTATCTGCCAGTGGAAGTCTCGTCAAAATCAGTCTAGCTGTTTCGGAGATTAGCCGGAATAAACAGACAGAGACAAAAATTAACAACAAATGTTTTTTGTTCAAAGTAGGTACCGTAAATATAAATGACTGTATTCAGATTACTTTATTTGATCAACCGCACAAAACAGAAAGGTAATTTGGTACTTGCACTTTTCATACCTACGCTCGGCGGTCGCGCTGGGGTTGTCAACTTTGGCAAAAAACACACAAAACAAAAAACACAAAAAACTAGTGTAGTAGTGGTACTCGTATCTAGTTATTTGATTCATTGTTGAGAATGAAACAGCAAGAAAGGAAATGATCGTATTTTTTAGCTTATAGGTACTACAATAAGTCCGTCCGTATGTCACAGCCACTTTTTTCCGAAACTATAAGAACTATACTGTTGAAACTTGGTAAGTAGATGTATTCTGTGAACCGCAGTAAGATTTTCACACAAAAATAGAAAAAAAACAATAAATTTTGGGGTTCCCCATACTTACAACTGAAACTCCAAAAATTTTTTTTCATCAAACCTGTACGTGTGGGGTATCTATGGATAGGTCTTCAAAAATGATATTGAGGTTTCTAATATCATTTTTTTCTGAACTGAATAGTTTGCGCGAGAGACACTTCCAAAGTGGTAAAATGTGTGTCCCCCCCCCCCCTCTAACTTCTAAAATAAGAGAATGATAAAATTAAAAAAATATAGATAATGTACATTACCATGTAAACTTCCACCGAAAATTGGTTTGAACGAGATCTAGTAAGTAGTTTTTTTTTAATACGTCATAAATCAAAAACCGCAATTTACCTTTCACAAAGTTACAACGAACTACAAGAACTTTTATATTATGTTACTTGCTGCTACGGAACCCTTCATGGGCGAGTCCGACTCGCACTTGGCCGGTTTTTTGTTACTCCATTTTTGCACTTCACAGCTACGCGTGTCTCGCGCGGATGGCAGTCTGTAGGTACTCTCTATATTTTGTGCCTGTAGGTACTGCGCGGTACAAGTAGGTACTAGGTATTACATTTATATACGGTACGTACCTACATTTTATACAAGTCCGTTGCCTAATTTCAACTTCTTCAATACGTCTATTGAAGAAGTTGAGATTAGGTAACGGAACGCGGAATTAAGAATTTATTTAGGTAGGTACTGCTACTCTACTCCATAGGTAGAATAAAATTATTTACTTTTACTTTTTCGTACTTTATGGAGGTACTAGATTTTTCCCGCAGCTTCGCCCGCGTGGATGTCGGAGATTATCCCACGAAATCGTACTACCGGAATAAAAAGTATCCTATGTCGTAATCCTAACCCAGCATTCTAATTACCTACGTAACACAATCATTATCAATCTCAATCTGAATCATTTTGAAGAATATTGCTAATCCATTGCTTTGCATTACCTATGTTCGAAACATAATGTATATCATTTCTATGGTTCGAAAAATGTTTTTGCTCAAAAACGTAAATGATGCAATGAATGTTGTTGAACTGTCAAAATGAAAGCCATTGCTACTGATAGTGTGTTACGCAATTACCCCGCAGGTCATGGTCTACCCATGTGCCAAATTTCATCTAAGTAAATCCGTTCAGCTCAGCCGTTTTAGCGTGAAAGTGGAACAAACAAAGTCAATTGCGCATTTATAATATTAGTTAGGAACAAACATAATATGAAAAAGCTAAAGTATTTGTGTATATTATAAATAATTTCCATATAGTCAAAAATAACGCTAGTTCGGTAGGTACCTAGATTGATAAAAATTCAAACACACATCTCCCCGGCGCGGGGCCAAGCGCTTCGTCCGTACTATAGGTATGTAGTTATATGTACCTGCATGCAGAGCAATTTACAAAACTAGTGCATTTATGCGCGCGGCCAAGTAGCGAGGCGCATGCGAGGTGCGATGCGACATCATGAATGAATGGCTAACCCACCCAAGCGCTCCAATCACAGAATAGATATCAATAGTGCCGGCCGGGCCTGCCGCCCAAAGTCCATGCTGCCGCCTGCGAGTGAGCGGCGGAAGTTACCGAACCCGAACCGAACGCCAACCGAGCGTTCAGGCGCTATCTCTCTCTTTTTGCTTTGCCTCTTTTTCAAACAATGCGCTGGATTGAACAACAAAAACAAGCTTAGCTCCGCTAGGGAAAGGTAATAGTGTTCTGTGAACAAGCTTTTGACTATGCCCGCGTTGACGATAGGATAGACGGTCTGGGAACAGTGGGAACTGGGAAGGGCTCTCTCAATAGGTACTTACCAGCCTAATGCAGAAAGATTTTTAATTCAGAAAATTTCTCGAAGACAGTTCAAGTGTAAGTTAGTACTTACATTTATGTAGGTACTTAGGTACATAAACTTAGTATGTAGGTACATACATTCAATACAGTAATATCGAACCCAGGGTAGATCGCAAATACTATCAATAAGTAGGTAAAGCATTTTTTCGCACTTCATGATTCAATTGATAAATTGATTTAATATATAACTGCGCGGGCAGAGCCACCGCGCCAGCCTTGTAAGAAATATTGCATACCTCCTACCAACGATTCGCAACTTGTCAAAAAAAACACGCATAATTCAACGATTTATTATAAAATTGGCCAACCTGTTTGACATTGACAAACAACGCCATCTAACGAGCAAGATCAATTGTTGTTGATAACCTTAGCAAAAATTTGTGTTCTGCTTCTCGATAGTTCTTTGAAATATCCTGCAGAGGGCGTGTTCCGGCCGCGCACACATAGAAAAATTTATCGATTTTGTCAGGCCTAGATATCCTGGAAATAGTGTTTTTTTTATAGGTTTTTGTCGATATGCGTCAATAATAAGTCATAACAACTTAATATACGTGCTTTTATTCTGCAAAAATCGTTTATTTTTCGAGATTTGTACCCCGAAAGAATGTATGAAAAAGTGTCAGTATCCAATCACCTTAAGTCAATGTCGTCATCATCTGATATATCAGGCATACTGCATACAGTGCCATCTAGGGTGCGATTGGCGAGGCTTTCGTCTAAGTTGTAGTCTGAGTTTGAGAGCGCTCGTGCGCGCCTTACGGTGACGTTATTGATTTCGCTCATAGTTTGTGTATGCAGTACTGCTATTTCTCACTAGATGTCTATTGCACCGTATCGATTGTTGCGACACTAGATGCCACTCTACTCAATTTTCATGGGTGAATGAATTCAAAATATTGAAAATTAACGACTATTTATTTTCACTTTATGAGATAAATGAGTTTTTAATAGACATTAGTTATTGTACCTGTAGTTGATGGTATTATTACATCATCAAGTCGCCTTGTACGCTTTCTTTACGCCCGTGTCATTGACTTATTTGAGTTTTAAACACTGCACATATAGTTGTTTATATTGTCACTTTACACTTGAGTTTTGTGGAGATAACACTGATTAGCGTCAGTAGTCACTTTATGCACACAATGAAATAAGTAATTTGTTAATTAATGCACTATTACTATTTATTTACTTATTTCGAATACGGAGTCGATGTTAACTGTGCGCCACTAGCGCCCTCTCTTTCTCAATCTCTATCAAAAGATTTTTGCATTTAAAGTGTACCTACCAGAAGTAAAATTAGTTAACGTGTGTTAATATGCACTTGGTCTCACAACTTTATGTTTATATATATTTGCGTTAATAATTATATAAATTGAAGTAACATTGAGTTTTTTGTTTCATCGTAATCAGTTCACACACACCTAAAAATTGTAAATTAGAAAATTCTAAGTGTTTCAGAAATAAATATTAAAACAGCGCCATCTCTGGACAAAATTAGTTAATGTGTGTTAATATGCACTTGGTCTCATAACTTCACGTTTATACGCAACAATATTTGCGTTAAAAATTATAAATTGAAGTAACATTGAGTTTTTTGTTTCATCGTAATCAGTTCACACCTAAAAAAAAAGACGGGTTGCACTCCGGGAGTGCCGGCAGAAGAGAAAACTTGAATATTAACGTTGAAATTAATCAATTATTAATTTAATTAATATAACTAATTTTTTTTCACTACTTCTGCGTCACTTTTTTCATTTTACGTCCACGTCCATCCATCCATCCATCCATCCATCCATTGTCGTGTGTCATTTGGTTCACTTCGGTTGGCGCCGCCGTAGAAAGAGAGGGGGGGGGGGAAATCTCTCCTGACGGTCATGTGTCCTGACGCGATGTCCTGACGCGAGTTTAACATTTTTTACCCATTACAAAAAGTGTGCAACGCCGCTAAAGAAGTTTTCACTTCAAAAATGTAAATTTGAAAATTATAATATGGACTACATCTGGAGACCAACCACGTGCAGTATTGAATATTAATAGCACTTCGATAGATAGCGTTATTATGGTTTGCCCACACCGGTAGTCGATGGACAGAGAGTACGTATCAGAAATTAGTTACAATCCCGTGGAACTCGAAGAAATTTTACAAAATGACTGCGCAAATTTGACAGAGGAACAGCGCCAGACGTTTGATAGGGAATGTTGCAGTGTAGATAACGCCTCGGGTGAAATCCTGTTTTTAGACGCACCGGGTGGCACAGGGAAATCTTTCCTAACCATTGTTATTTTGGCTCGAATAAGGAACCAAAGTAAATTGCCATTGCTGTCGCCTCTTCAGGGATAGCAGCCACATTATTGCCTGGAGGAAAAACGGCACACACAACATTTAAAATTCCTATCGACTTGGACCGTACGGAAAGCCCGGTTTGCAGCATATCACGAAATAGCGATAAAGCAAAGGTTTTACGCGATTGTGTTTTAATTATTAGGGATGAGTGCACAATGGCAAACCGCAAAGCTGTAGAAGCAGTGAATAGAACTTTGCAGGACATAAGGCAAAATGACCGGCCGATGGGAGGCATTACGGTACTGTTCTGCGGTGATTTTCGGCAGACACTCCCGATAGTACCCCGAGGAACGAGAGCCGATGAAATTGCTGCATGTCTGAAGAGTTCTGTTTTATGGCGCAATATATCATCTACACACCTGAGCGTAAATATGCGTGCACAGTTAGGAGGCTGCGAAAATGCACAGGAGTTTTCCAATTTATTGTTACAAATAGGCGATGGCACATACCCCGTACAAGAAGATGGAAAAGTTAATTTGGTCGCTAATCTCTGTTCTTGCGTTACATCACAACAAGAGCCAATTTCTTCTGTGTACGGAGATTCCACAAATATGGGAAGTCAAGCCGGTTCTTGGCTATGTCAGCGAGCTATTTTGACTCCCCGCAATGACCAAGCTGCGGCAATTAAAATATTGATGCATGTGTCCGGGAATAGTAGAGAATACACCTCTATAAATACAGTTATGGAAGAAGAAACATCGTTCGTTATGAAACATCGTGAGGAAACCGGCATGTCCTAGAACCAACAATTCGAAGACATGTGACATCCACCAACCCGCACTGGGCCCGCGTGGTGGATTACGGCCCACTCCCTCTCACAGAGAGGAGGCCTGTGTCCCAGCAGTGGGAACGTTATAGGCAGATTATGTATGTATGTTATGTATGGAAGAAGATGACGCCACGCACTACCCGGTAGAATTTTTGGATTCCCTCAACACACCCAGACTTCCCGCCAACAAAATAGTTATAAAAATCGGTATTCCAATAATTCTCCTCAGAAATTGATGTCCTCCCAAACTTTGTAACGGCACTCAGCTCAAAGTCACAAATCTGCAGCAAAACATTATCGAAGCTGAAATATTAACCGGTTGGGGTCCCGGTGATATTGTTTTTATTCCAAGAATACCTATTATTCCTAACAACTTTCCTTTCTCTTTCAAACGAGTGCAATTCCCAGTCAGTCTTTGTTATGCTATGACGATTAATAAAGCTCAGGGCCAGACATTATCCGTTGCGGGGGTGGACCTAAGTATTGGATGCTTTTCCCATGGTCAACTATACGTAGCTCTTTCACGCGTAAACAACCCCAATAACCTTTTTGTGTACGCTTCAGATGGTTCCACAACTAATGTTATTATTAGAGAAGCGCTAGCTTAAATAAAAAATAAAGATTTGAATCGGTATCCTCGCAGGATATTGTTAAGTTCCGACATCCACGCGAACGAAGTCGCGGGCACAGCTAGTTAATAATATGTTCCTTGGCTCGTGAAATGAAATGTTTAGTTACTTATGTACCTAAGTAAATCTTTTAAGACGCTTTTATACGTCAATATTTTGTTATTCAATATTTAAAAAAACTAGATCGCGTGAAACAAACCCAGAAGTCATGGTCTTTTATAGTCCAAACAATATATTAATAGGATTTCATGTGAGTCTAACAATGCAGGGCCATGTCTGGACGGGCCTTTTGAAGAAACGGCCATTGCAGCTTTGAGTTGACCTGTCCCAACAGACGGCATACATGCATCAGTCGTCGTGTAGCTCGACCCTAGTTTAAGGAGCTCAACTCGTGCTTCGGAAGAGCATTCTGTCGCACAACGGTCAAACTACAATTGCCAGATAGAGACAGCAAGATGTCTTGTATCACATACATAATATCACGCCTATAATCCACGAAGAGTAAGGCAGAGGTGTATTTATAGTATACCTACATTTTGCCTGATATGTTACATTCCCATGTAACAGGGCGTGAGTCTACTGCCACCAATGGGGAACAACTCCAGACTCCGGGATGTTATTAAGAAATTCCCAGAGGAAAATCCCAATAACTCCCGACCTGGAAATCGTACCCACGACCTCACATCTTATACATCTCAATTTCGAAAAAAAAAGTCACTATCAGAAGATTGCTATTTTAAAATCTTGCCAAACCATACACAACATTAAGGCTGAAGCCAAACGAGCGTTAATTTTTGAGTTGTGAGTTGCGTAATTTCGGTCGCGTAATTTCTGCTGCATTCAGTTTCATACAAAAGTCCTGTTTCATTCACACGACGACGCAAAATGAGTTGCCTGCCGACTCACACTCGCATTATTCGGACCGAATTGAGTTTGCGGTGGGTTGAGGGGGCCGACGCGGGCGGAGCAAAGCATGGAAAAGTAAAGTGTGGAACTGTCCAAGCATCAGTCTTTCACTATTAAGTGGATTTACCCAGCATCTTTTTCTGGCATTATCTACTTCTTCGTCTTCTAAATATGCCTCGTAAATACACAAAATTTTCAACGGTTCCATTGCACGACGTAAACATCCGCTATAAACGTTAGGTAGTAACTGAATAAAATGCGCTCGTCTGGCATCCCAACAGAATTTCTGCCAGGCAGAATTTCTGCGACTGAAATTCTGGGACTCACGACTCACAAAATTACGCTCGTTTGGCCTCACACTAAAAAAAGTGAAACCTAAATTTCAAAAATTAACAATCGATCATCCAGTTGGATATAAAAACCTTCGTCAAATCGCCACCCCCTGAGAAATAGAAGCATCCAGCATTAATTCAACTTATAATGGATACAACGCCATTCGCCATTCTGTCCGTGGGGACAACCTTTGTCAACGGGATCGATGTGGGTTATTATTTGAATTTTATAATACCGGTTTGTATGGAATACTTTTTATTTGTTTGTGTGGCTTCATGAGATTGGATTTGCTTAGTTTTTATATTCATGTGGGACGGAAATGTTTTATTTGACAAACTTTTCGTTATGTGTTAAGTTTTATGAGAGTAATTTAATTTTATTACTGGTACTCAGTAAAGCTAGGGTCATACTTGCAATTGACATGGTAGAAATAGAGGGGTCTACTATGTGTTACGATGACGATGTTTTTTTGTTTGGGATATTATTATGATATTCACGGGTACTTTAATCGAATCGTTTGAAAAACTAAACAACTAGGACTAACTTCCGTTTCAAAAAGATTCAAAATTATTTGAGCCGGAAAAAGCAAAAAACAGGGTGAAAATCCTTTGCGTTGTTTACTTGTAGATATCTTCAGTTCATGATTTGTCAAACTCTGAGATAAACCTAAAATAAGATTTATGTGCTGTCTAGAGTTAACAAAGTAAAACAAGGGTGATGAATTTGCGATAAAATAGCAACAAATCCAGCCTCTTTTCTGAGAAAAACAAACAAAATAGCATATTTAGAAGTTTTCACCTTCTCCTCGACTGCTACGTGACAGTTTCCGTTTTTGTTACATTTTTACGACTTACCAAACAAAAGAACTTATCAATTTGATTACCTTGCCTCCATTCACAGATTAGCTCTGGAAAAATGTACTTTTGGACAGAATTTCCGTTTTTATTGGTTGTAAATTGGTTGTTGGTTTACTACCATCAGTCAATATTAACATAGTTAGCAAAGGCCAACGATAAAAAACTAAGCCTATGCGCAAGTTTAGACAAAGATATTTTCCTATATTTACTAGAACTACCTAATCACTTCGTTCCACCGGTGCTAGAGAGCTAATCCCTACAGCACACTCTTCCTAAAACAAACAAGAGCTACACAACTCAATCAGGGAACATTTTTAAAGGCCTGTCGACAACAGCCAATCAGAGAACAATTTTAAACGCCCGGTCCACAACGGCCAATCGAATGCATCCTAAATCGCAAATGTGCGCGTCTGTTTATTTATCTGGTTCAAATCGCGGATGATCGAAACGGGAGAGATTCCAGTAAGCGAAGCAATTGAAGTTTCAGTCTTATTAAGGTTTGCCAATTTACAAGTTAATTATTTCAGACCCTTTTTAAATTTTAAGTATAATACGAGCAGTGGTGGCCCAGTTGTAACAGCCGCGACTTACGAATTGTATAGGTCGTAGGTTCGAGCCGAGACAGGCGCTTTACTTTGTGTAAATAAATGCATCACCACTGCTCTCAAAACGGTGAAGGAAAACATTGTGAGGAAACGGCTAGGTCCTAGAACCAAATTCGAAGACATGTGACATCTACCAAACCGCACTGGGCCCGCGTCGTGGATTACGGCCCACTCCTTCGCGCCAACAGGAGGACTATGTCCCACTGTGATAACATTATAAGCTGATTATGAAATATAATATAACAACCCATCTTTATTCCTGGAAAAGGCATAAAGTACACGCACATTTTTCCAGTAATCAATTCCAATGGGTAGTGAAAGTTATTGCGTGTTTTAATGTTATCCAATTAATCCAGGGTGTCAGCTACCTCCATACAAAATTTTATCAAAATTGGTCCAGCCGTTTGAGCGTGGAGAAGTAACAAACATAATTATAAACAAACACACACACACTCACAAACTTTCGTCTATATTAGTTTAGTGTGATATTTACATACAAAAGATTAAATATTGAAATAATATATTATAAAAACTTCTGTTTTACAGAAGTTTTTTGTTGCAACGATGGTTTAACCACCTACCTACCTACCTATAATTTACAACGCGTTCAGCAGAAGATTAAATGTCTAGACTACAAAGTCTCTCTCTAATCTATAATTTTGATAACAATTAGCACATCTACAAAGAACTCCTTTAATCAAAAGTAATTTATTTAATCTAGGCTGAGAATCAGTACTTTTTAAACGTCAAAATTACATAAGACAGTCCTCCAAAACGTCCGCCCTTCACCACTCCTTAGTGCTTCAGCTAGAAAGAAGAAGTGGCGCAACAAACTCTTCAGCAGCACAGCTGTCTGTACATTTAGAAGATCTTGAGTGTATACAAGATTTAGTCGCGGCACTTTAACACATCCCTCACTTCTGCGATCATTGTCCCGAATCAATCGTGTTATGTCAGCCGGCATTGATTACATTGAACCGTTACCTACACAATGATATACTATGTATGGACCCAATATATTTACTTTGAACAAAATTGGCATGTTCGTTATTGGTATTTTATTTTGTCTCTGTGTATGTACGTGTGTTTTGATAAAGCATGGAGCGTTTGTAAAGTGGGTTATGTTTTTGTAAATAAAACAATGTTGTTAAAATGTTATACTCGTATTGTTTGTAATTGACTTTATCATCATTGACGACTACTCTAGGTTACTTTACAAGTAAAGTGATGTGCAAAGAGAGCTTACCTAGCTTTTTATTTGCAAGTTAATACGATTACTTACCTTATCTTCAGCGTGGTTGAGGCTAAATTTACTTACGATTATAAAATAAAGACTGCTAAGAAAACAAAAAAAAAAGATTTGCCTTAGTTTGGTCGTGAAAATGAATTAAACGACTACTATTATAGTTTATATGTTAGCTTATATTATGTAAATATCTATACAAATAAACAAAACTAAAACGACTAGACAGGCAAACTTATATGTACTTATTTCATTTTTGTTATTGGTTTAAAAAAAAAAAAAAAATTAAAATCATTCTAATTAGCGTGGAGTTCATGAACTGTACGATTAATCACAAAAAAATATTACCTAAGCTTTAAATATCGACGGATAGAACTTCCCATCCCTAAATAAACCCGACCTATCGACATCCGCAGATCAGGCTACTTTAACTTGACATTCATTCATATTGTGATGTCACCGCTTCCGGCTATCCGCGGGTTGACCGAGCCCGTCACATAAAGGAAAAGTCGTTCCAATCAATAGCATTTTCTTTTGTATTCTTCTCGTTGAACGATTAAGTACGTCTTTTATGGTTGGTTTCTTTAATTTACCGATCATTGTTGACTAAAACGGGGATCTTAATATTGTCTCCATGAATAATCGCGCCCTAGGCAGTCCTACCTTGCTAACTGCCTACTCATTATTTCTCCGCTTCTATATGGCCATAGTTTTTGCCAATATGAGAGAAGAAAAGTAATAAATAGAATATTGTTAGCTTTTCAAAGACGCTATTATTAAATAGACAGGTTAATATTATATTATCAATACAATACCGACACATACATATATATTCATTTCATTCAAAAGGGGTCGTTGTACTCGACAACTGATTTTTTGCGGTTTCAGGGTTGTTTCCAAGGTAAAAGCTGTTCATTATAACGATGAGTACAATGACCCCTTTCCAGGTTTTCAGTTATTTCAATTACATCTTTTGAAACTCCTGAAGGAGCTAAAATTGGAATCCGAAATCACAAAATCATCTTGTATTAAGTCCCCTACAGACAATATAAACCGCTAAAGCATATTTAGGTCAGCACACAATTTCATAACGTAAACTTTATTGTTCTGTGAAACCTTCAATATCCCGAAGTGGTGCAATAAGTCCGCTGTTACAGCAATAGCACATTCCAATAACTTTACATGCATTATACAAATATTTGAAGTGTTTGATGACGCAATACACGTTGTTTTTAGCATTTTAGAATAATTTCAGTTGTTGAAAGGTAATTGTTGTTCGTGAAAGAAAATTAGGTATTTAGTCTATACTATAATATTATAAAGAGGTAAAATTTGTAAGTTTGTAAGTTTGTATGTAATGGGTAATCTCTGGAACTCATAATCCAATTCTAACAATTTTTTAACTGGCAGAAAGCTACATTATTCCTGAGTGCTATAGGCTATAAATTGTTTCTATAGCATGTATATTAACCGAGCTATCACAACTTTTGTCTAGCAAGTCGGAAAAAAATACCACATAAAACAGAATTATTTGCGTGCGCTGCCTAAACAGTTGCTTAAAATTAAAAACAATGTATGGCTACCTGGTTCGTCTTCATTATTTCTACAAAAAAGTCCGCGATACCATATCTCTATCTTTTATATTTTATCTTTTATACTTCTTTTATTGCATTAAAAAAAATTTTTTTCGGTATACTTACGTTTGGTTGATTATTTGAACAACAAAATATTAATTCTTATGACAATAAATTATTTCAGTATCACAAGAACATCATACAGATAAGATTTGCCATTTACAGTATATCAATTGGTCATATAGTTTCGGAGATAATATAAAATTCCTAAAACGCAAAATGCCCCTAGCATAACTTTCATTTGTGCAGAAGTTTTACCTATTTGCCCATAGATGGCGTTCTGCAATTACGTCATTTTTCTGAATCGCGGTGTTAAGACTTTCCGTGGATTGATGACCCTCTCGAATTTTTATACCCACGTTAGTTGGATTGGAGTTCCATACGAACGATTCGATTATGAGCACGGAGATTATGAGGTATCTATTAGATACCTCATATTCGAAAATATCGTAATTTCGTTGTACGTTTGTTTTCATTGTTTTGTATGTTCGTAGTTTCGTACTTCGTTCTATCGTAATAATCGATACGAGTTAAAGTTATTCGATATTACGATTGTTTTGTTTTGTAAAGGCGGACGGTGTTCGAGTCGCTCTCCCTTTGTTCGTAATTGTTTTCAAGTCTGTGCGTAGTTTGTCGAGAGCATGCCTAAAAGGAAATCTCAACTGTCCCGGAAGACCATCACAGACAAGAGCCGCTCGAGTACGCCGTACGGAAGAATCTGCCCCTGAAAATGAGCAGCGCCTCTCGAGAAATAGAGAAAATATTTCGCAAGCACGCGCTAGAGAATCTAGCTCCGAGCGCTCACAGGGCCTCGCTAGCCAAAATGTGAGGACGTCGCGGGCCCGTGCTCGAGAATCTAGCGCTGAACGTGCGCAGCGTCTATCTGAGTTAAGGCAGCATGTCTCTGAGACAAGGGATAGGGAGACTAGCGCTGAGCGCTCGCAGCGGCTCGCTAGGCAAAATGCCATAACATCACAGGCCCGCGCTCGAGAATCCAGCGATGAACGTGCACAGCGTCTATCTGTTTTAAGGCAGCATGTCTCTGAAACAAGGGATAGGGAGACTAGCGCTGAGCGCTCGCTGCGGCTCGCTAGGCAAAATGCCATAACATCGCAGGCCCGCGCTCGAGAATCCAGCGATGAACGTGCACAGCGTCTATCTGTTTTAAGGCAGCATGTCTCTGAAACAAGGGATAGGGAGACTAGCGCTGAGCGCTCGCAGCGGCTCGCTAGGCAAAATGCCATAACATCGCAGGCCCGCGCTCGAGAATCCAGCGATGAACGTGCACAGCGTCTATCTGAGTTTCCAATAAAAACATCATTTGCCCTGACTATTAACAAGTCCCAGTGATAAACATTCTCTTTGGTTGGCTACGAAAATAATGTTTTTCCCATGGGCAATTATACAGGGTGTTACAGAAAGGGTATATCAATACAAACAGGTTGGAGAGTGTATCTGGTCTAGAATCTCTGTACAAAATTTCAGCTCAAAAGCAGTAACTTTAAAAATGCTTAATATTTTTTTATTTCGATAGTTTATTAAATTGCAATCATAACAAACGTGTCACCGCACTACGAGGGTCATTATCCATTATCTGTAGTGTGTCTGTGCGCCTAGTACACGCACATCACGCCGCCGCGCGCCAATGCATCGCCGTGATGTCGAAATAAAAAAATATTATGCATTTTCAAACTTAATGCTTTTGAGCTGAAATTTTGTACAGAGATTCTAGACCAGATACACTCTTCAACCCGTTTGTATTGATATACCCTTTCTGTAACACCCTGTATGTTGGTCTATCAAGAGTGGGATCATCCGAAAAGCAGATTATTCTGTTACCGGAAAATAAAACAACCTCAAACATTGTATATAGAGAAGCTTTAAATTAAATAGATACCTAACTTAAATAAATAAAATAAGTAAAAGGCGACCAAGGGTTAAGTTACCTTGAGCAGAAAAGAGAACTTAGGTAATCTTTGAAGTTACTGATCTGATTCCAAACAATATTTTACTAATAAAATTAAATACAGTAATATCAATCGAGTATTATCTTATGTTAAAACAAGAAATTTTCCGCGGACGAAGTCGCGGGCAGAAGCTAGTAGGTTATAAAGTAAAAAATCATACGACTTAAAAAAAAAAACTCAGATTTCCACGAAAACAGTCTGCAGTTCAGTCTGTTTCAGGAGAATTTTATTAAAAAATTTAATCAAAATACCAATATTTTCCAATGTTGGTGCATATTTATAATCTTCCTAAAAATACGCCACACCTCTCCAAATTATTAAGACTTGCGTACTTAATAAAAATGGTCGTCAAATGACACCATTGAATGGCTATTTACGTGAAATAAACAGTAACTCCCTTATTAATAAACGTATTATATCAGATGAATAGCTACACCCCGATTTCCCTCTTTCAGTCGTCAGTAATTTGACTTTCGAAAGAAAAAGACAAAGCGTTGTGTAACTATACAGACGCTATACAACGTTTATTAGTATGGGGGTAACTGTACATATAGGTATAGGTAAAGTGGAAAGCTACCTCACATCAATACCTACCTGAACCCTTCGTCAACAATCTACGCCTGATCTCTAGATTCTTTTGTTTAGATTATCGGAAAAATAAATAAACCACCCGCCTCCACTGGTAGCTTTTTCTCCTTTTACGTATACAGGTCTTGATTACCGACATCCACATATTGTTCTGTGCCGGTCTAATTAGTTCCCGGTACGATTGTTTGTAGTTTAAAAAAACCGTTCGGTTTCTAAAGGCTTTCTCTGTGGTTTGTTTACAGTGCGGATTTGTGGGAGCGTTGAATAAAACATTAGTAATGGATTTGGTAAACCAACAACCAACTGATTATTCTTTTTCAGGAAAATCAATAATTAATTTGAATGATTGTTTGTATTGTGGCATTAGAATAATGTGAAGGCAAATGTAAAACTAAGGATGATGAAGATTTGCTACAAGTTTTCAATGTTTTATGGTCGCTTTCACTTAACATTTCTGAAAAATACACAAACTCACTCCTACTTCCCATGGCGCTAGGCTGAAGAACGCCACCTGCTACGATCTGCTTTTCTGTTAATGATTAGCATTAAATGAAAACTTTCTGCCTCGAAAAGCACGTTAACAGTTAGTCCCGGTTGTCATTCGTGGATCTTTGACAGTCGTTACGGGTAGTCAGAAGCCCGAAAATTTGACAACCAGTCTTACCAAGGAGTATCGTATTACCCAGTAACTGGGTTGTGGAGGTCAGATAGGCAGTCGCTCCATGTAAAATACTGGTATTCAGCTGCATCCGCTTAGACTGGAAGCCGACCCCAATATAGTTGGGAAAAGGCTAGGCAGATGATGATGAAATGAAAACTTTTAAACTACTTTTATATTCCATCCAAAATCATTAGAGAAGTTACAAAAAATCTCATTTTTATAAATCTTTCTAGAGAACTATAAAAGAAAGATAGAAAAAACAAATACAGTCAAAAGTCTCCGACATTCTCTCCAGTTCAGAAAAAAATTGTAAACAGAGCAAGAAATTTCATCGCCACGGGGATAATCTGTAATAATTGATTGCTTTGTCGTCATAACATGGAATTAAAACAAAAAGCAACCGGCTTTAAAGTTCTGTCGGAATAACAATTTTATTTTTATGCTTGTAAAGCACTTCATTTGTTTTTAATCGTTTTAATTGGCGCTTCGGTTGATGTAATGGATTTTTGAAGTGCTATTTGGGCATTCGTAAGCCTGGTGACTGGCAGCTTTGATAAAAATATGGGCGAATTCGTGAAAGCAGTTCGTACTCAGGTAAAGATAACGACATAATATAAGAATATTTTGACCACTAGTTACCCGCCCTTGCTTCGCAGGGGTGCAATGGAGGTACAAAACATCGAGCTTTTTGTGCAGTATCTATGTTAATCATAAATATTAATATCTGATTCACACAATCCTTCCGGAATAAATGTATTAAATTATGGTGACAACCGCATCAAAATTCGTTATATACACCTACATAATATATGTAGTCAGAGATTCACATCTTTGGTTCATCTAAGAAGTAGAATCAAATAACTTTTGTTTGGCGCTATGTGTACAGTCAACGAAAGAGATAAGTATGCAGGATCATCGGATATAGTTTTAGTTCAATAAGAAACCGATGGATGTTGTCGACTGAAGTTAAATTTGATAAATGAGCTGTTTGTTTTCTATTAATAAAATAAAATTTTATTCGAGAACATCCATCGGTTTCTTACTAAACTTTATATATATCTGACGATCCTGCATACTTATATCTTTTTTTGACTGTACATTCAACATACGCATACATACACCCCCTGCTATTCTCGCAAACACAGGCCCACTGACACCCACACGCCTTTACATCTGCTCACCTATTTTCTTAAAGATAGTCTTATGACGTGATGAGCCTTCAACCTCATCGAAGTAAAAATATTTTGTAGATTCCTCTGGAAAGAGGAAATAATTTATAAAATGAGGCACTCCCTAAGATTGGTTGTTACGTCCTGTGTCGAAAGGTCAAAAGTGATCGTCGTGATCTATGGAGAGGACAATTTCGATGTTAAATGTTGAATTTTATTTATATTTATAGAGTTGAAGAATTATGTTGAAAGATTTTTGTTGGTAAAAGGTATCTTTTTGGAGTATCTTTCTTACTAGAAAATAAACTAAATAATGCCTTTGTCATTCTTAGATTGTTTAAGTTTTGTAGACCCGATAACCAGACTATAATATCAAATATTATATTCTTGCTCTAAAACTACGTACATTATTAAGGGCGACTGGGGAATTATGATAAGAGAACGTCGTCCTGTCTTGTTATAACAACCTGTGAGGTAAATACGTAACACATATAAAATAACAATAAAATGGATCGCAATTCCTTTCATTTTGACGGTACAGCAATGAACGTGTCATTGCGTTGTTTACGTTGCTGAGCAGACAAATTTTTCAAACTTATGACACAATGGAATAAAAGTATGTTACGCAATTAGGGCGCTGTTTAATTACCTTTAATATTACCTGCACATTAAGCAGGGGACAATTTGTAATGGAAAAAGGGTGGTCAATTTATTTATGTCCTTTTATTTCAACTATGTCAAAAGTTATTGACCTTTTAAACTTCCCGGTATCCAAACCTAGCCTTTGACCTCGTAAGTTAAAACTGATTATGACAATAATTACTTACTTCCAAAAATAAAAGTTGAACCACTAACAAAATGACTGCAGAAGGACTACTTAAACAATGCAACGATTTATTGATAGAGTAAATCAGAGGAAGGTTATTAAAACAGCTAAATGATCTTGTCTGCTGAAGTAAACTGAAGCTAATCTTTCGTGTAATGCCTACAACAGCTCAAAATATTCCAACAAACCAAGATAGAGTTATGGGGCTGTATGTATAACTGTGCTAAGCTTTAGTAACAAAGGCAACTTTTTTACTTACAACAGAATGGAACTTCTGCCTTTCCCCCTGTGTCACGTAGAGCGGTAACTAGATTAATGGAACCAGTCACGTATGACCCCCGGAACCGGAAACGGTGACGTGACGTCACTCGTTATTATGACTGAACACGGAAGTGAAACTGAAAGTTTACTGTGAGCGGCCATTTGTCTTTCAGTTAGATCATAATTGGTTAGTTTTTTAGTCAAATACACAGGGCTGTGTTGAAATAATTGTGATTGATAGAGTTGTGTTTATGGGTCCAAGGGTAATAATTTAAGAAAGGTTTCGAGCCGCATACCTTTTTTTGTTAGCCTGTCGTTGTGTCCCACTGCTGGGCAAAAGCCTCCCCTTTTTCCTTCCAAACCTATGTTTTGTGCGATATCTGGCCATATTGCGCCTGCAAACGTTATCACATCGTTATACCACCTTCGCCGTGGTGTACCTCGAAGGCGATGTCCTGCCTCAGGCGTTCAGTGAGTGTCGATCCTTGCCCATCTCTCCGGGTGCATTCGTGAGACGTGTCCGGCCCACTCCCACTGCTGCATTGCTATAGATTTGAAAAATTGAAAATTCTGAAATATTGCCGCAACACTTTATTCAAACATTGTTTTGGCATTAACTTAAAGTTCTAAGTGCAATTTGCCTGCACCCAAAATCAAGTAATAGAAAAATAACAGACATACCTACTATTGGATATGTTGTAGGCTCAATGATTATTATCATACTTATCCAAAACCCATTAAAACATCATCCAAACTTGAAACCCCACTTACATCCATACTTGTCTGCCCACCCTACTACGTCCAGGATTACCACCATTCACCAACAAATCAGAACCATGCCATTAATGTAGAATCCGGTATGTAAACAAAAACGAAAGCGGCTTAGCCGAGGCGAGGCGTTTAAAAATCGATGGTTCTCGAGGCAGCGAGGCACAGGCGTGGCGCAAGATTATTGTTTGAAGCGCGGAGGCACGTATGGACCGTGGTCTGTTGTGAGTTAGAGACGTGTATGTGACTCGTGAGGCAATGAAGTTCTAGTGGCGGAGAAACTAAACCGGTCTTGTCAACTGTTTGTTTGATAAATTAAACAAATGATAGAACAACTAAAGTGGGTTAAAGCAATCTATGAAGTTCTGCCGAAGTTTAGAACACAATATTCGAAATGTATTTTGCATATTAAATGAATTTAAAACTTTAGAGCTGTTAAACGTAAACATTATTACTATTTGTAAAAACTTTCAAAACATATTTTGCAAAGGCTCTTTATAGAAGGAACATTAAGTCTTTGTACAGGACTGAACGAATGTCTAGGAAAGTGATAGCATTTAGGCAATTAAACTTTCTAGAATTTTTTACAATATAGTAAATTTTTTTTTATACCTAGTTATACCACACAGTAGCATCCATTCCGTTCCCCTTGCTTTGTTTTGCTTTGCCAGCTAATAACTACGAGAGACTTGTATAGCGGTGTGTAGAGAGGACTGCTGTCTTCTTTAATTATTAGACATTGATAATATGGATATCTATATAAATATAAATAAAACAAAGTTGGGTTAGTTACACCATTATAACTCAATAACGGCTGGACCGATTTTATGATCTTTGATTTGTTGGATTTTGTTTTAATAGCTATTCTGCTATTTGGGGTGGGCCCGAATAGCAGCATAACTATTAAAACAAGAAAAATTCATGAAAAAAAATTATTATGAAGATACCTAATTCATTTTCTCACACATTTTGTAGTTATTGATTCTGAGGCGGTACGAAGCTTGCTGGGGTTGTTAAATAATTAGGTTAAACTATAGATTTTAGGTCAGACTGCGGATGCCGCGGTTAGCACGTAGAGTACATTTAACATCACATTTATAAGGCTATGATTAGTCAGAAAGTTTGACATCTGGTCCAACAGATTTCCAAAATATACTAGAAATCGTAATTAAGTTTGTAAGAAAAAAATATTTTGACAGCTGCCTCCTATCCCACAAATAAAGCGTTGAAGGAAAACGGACCAATATTGAGAGACCAATTAAAGATACAAGTTGACGACATCAAACAGTCATTTGGAAAAGAAATACCGAGAAAATGTCGCACAAAATTATACATAACATTCTTGATCAGCCGTTTACTAAGAATAATACCAATAGGACCAGATGCGGTGAAATATCACTATTTTACACGAGGCGCTGTCAGACCCGAGACCGCAACCCAATTAGTGGTTAGCAAAGGTCCAACTTGACGAGACTTCGGTCAAAATCAAAAGCTGTAATAAATCAGCCTTGAATAATATTTGAATTCATGTATACTTGAAGACAAATAAACCAGTTACAGGTAGATTACAATTGATTTCATTACGGTAAACGAATACAGTTCTCGTTGATCAGATAAAATAATTCAGCTAAAATTTTCCGCTGCAAAAGGCAGACTTTTTAAACTTATAGAAAAATTTTCATCCCGACGAATTTCATGCCAGCTGACACAACTTTTATGAAGGAAACAAAAAAATTACGAATAAACTGTAGTTATAACTGAATTCAAATGTAATTTCCATCTGTCCGGCTCAGAGCATAATATGAATACTTTTTCATTTCAAGTTTTAACGTTTCCACATTTTCGGTAATTACAATTCTGTCTTCTTTCGCGTCCGAGATGTTTATTTTTTTGTCTAGATACCTTTTTATGTGAATTAGTAACTTTGATCAAAACTTTTCGAAAATCATCATTTTCTTAATTAAACGTATAGAATACGTTTTGTCGACTTTTCTATGTTATCGTGGAGTTAACAAGTGGCTCGTCAGTTTTTTGGTGAAAACGCTACAAGATTTTAGACGTTTTTGAGCGGCTCGTGGCGTCGCGTCGCGTGGCATTCGTTAATTCCCTTTAGGCGCGATTGGTCCAATTCGCGATTGGTCCAATGTTCAAAAATATGTCCAATTCGCAATTGGTCCAATTCGCGATTGGTCCAATTCGCGATTGGTCCAATTCGTGATTGGTCCAATTCGCGATTGGTCCAATTCGCGATTGGTTCAATTCGCGATTGGTCCAATTCGCGATTGGTCCAATTCGCAGTTGGTCCAAAATGGACAATGTTTCCGAAATTATACAATATATATGTAATATGTATATATACTTTTTATAAGATTCTATCAATGATAATATTATAATAAATTTGCACACTGCTAGAGGATTCAGGTCTAGGCTATCGGTTGAGGAGAGGTGGTCAGGTTATATCTCACCTCCTCTACATGGATGAAATAAAACTCTTTGCCCTAATAATTTGCAACTGATGGAGCTATTGAAAGTAACTGAAACTTTCAGTAGCGCCGTCAGGATGGAATTTGGTGTGGACAAATGTGCAGTCATGCATGTAAAGAGAGGAGAGATTGTGGATCCCTGGGAACCCAACTCTCGGATTCCACAAACCTTTGAGCTCTCTCCGCATCCGAAACCTATAAGTATTTGGGTATGTCGGAAGCGTTGGGAGCGCTTCTTTGGTCTCCTGAAAATCGTACTTAATAATAGTCTTCTATCAGGCTAAAACAAGGTGCGCGCCTTCAACGGTTGGGTCATGCCGGTTTGATGTAGTCTTTTGGCATAGGTATTCAAATAGACTCAGACCGAACCCGATGCCCTGGGTCCGTACGCTATTGACTGCAAATCGAATGCAAAAGTGTGGATGTCGAGGCTTTTTAAACGCTAATACCCACCACAATCGCGAGGTGTGCAGTCTCATTGAATATATCCTAGAAACCGGCGTGGGGATGCATCGAGATGTGGCCGCGGTGGACAAGGGCCTCACCCCGCTCTCCTTGGCTAAAGAGAACTGGCGCAACCCTACTGGGTTGCAAGCACTACTGTGCTTGACATTAATGATCGCATGGAGGTATGGCAGAGTAAAGAGCTTCACGGATGTTTTTTTCGGGCCCAAAATGGACCCGATGTAGATGTACTAGCGTCCGTAGCCTGGCTGCGTTTCGGTGAAGGTTTTGTCTTTGCAATTATGGACGAATTTATGATGATGAACAATTATCGGTCTTTTACTGTCGGAGATTAGTCCGATAATTGTTCATCATTTGACATCTATCGGTCATGCCACCGGCCAGGGAAATCAATCAGACATATTATCTCCGGGTGCTCTCGTCTAGCTAACGGAGAGTACTTGCATAGACATAACCTTGTAGCCAGGATAATCCATCAACAACTTGCTCTGAAATACAGCCTTGTGGAATCTGAGGTGTCGCACTACAGGTATGTGCCCAACCCAGATCTCGAAAATGAAAATATCACATTGTACTGGGATCGATCCATCGTCACTGACAGGACTGTTGTTGCCAATAAGCCTGATATAGTGGTGGTGGATCGATCAGAGCGGCGCGCAATGATTGTTGACATAACCGTCCCGCATGATGAGAACCTCGTGAAAGCCGAGAAAGATAAACTAATCAAGTATCTTGATTTTGTTCGCGAGGTTGTCGACATGTGTGATGTGGACTCAGCGATCATTGTGCTGATAGTCGTGACAGCTAATGGGTTAATAGCCAAGAACCTTGACCAACACCTGAGGAGGTTCTCGTTGGGCAGCTGGATCAAGGGCTTGATTCATAAAGCAGTACTACTGGACACGGCCCACATTGTTAGGAGGTTCCTCTATCTGGAGCCCTGACCGGCCGGGTAGCTTAAACCCTGTACATAAAAATGTGCTATTTTGTTTAATTTTGGAAATGCTTTATATTGGACCAATCGCGAATTGGACCAATCGCGAATTGGACCAATCGCGAATTGGACCAATCGCGAATTGGACCAACCGCGAATTGGACCAATCGCGAATTGGACCAATCGCGAAAAGGTGAATTGGACCAATCGCGAATTGGACCAATCGCGCCTAAAGGGTTAATTCTTACAGAGTGAATTTTTGCGGTGTACTATGTAGCCACTTTTTGCTCGCACAAAAAGTACAGGCGGAATTTTACGCTTCCCCGTGGCGCTTTGTGCCCCCGGTGCAGTTTGCAACACAGTTCATTTTTAGGTTTGGACAATTACGTAGGTCTGTTGGTCAGACATGAAAGAGAAAATCCATTGGACATGCAAATAGACTAAATTCCGGTTTAGTTTACGTTCTTTTGTTTTGAATACGCGATTTCAACTTGACGGGTTAACGGATGAAGGAAATGAACAACTGAATTTTAATTTAAAACTCACATTTTTATTAACTAGAAGCATGTTAACTAAAAATATTTAAACCGAATACCTTTCATATTGAATTACTAAAAAGTATTTCATAAAAAGCATAACCTTCCAAAAAAATAAAATAGGAAGAGTAAACAAAAATCCAAAGTTTTAAAGCAGTCCATAATTAAAAAGACTAGCTTAACACCAACATTCGCAGTCATTTTTGAATGAAAAAATTCATTCATTCCTCATACCGCTCCTTTCATTCGGCGTTTGAATGACGTAACGTTTCGTACTACGTGAAAAGTCTACCTAATTTTGGAAATGCGCCTCTCTATTTATGCACGGGCTCTGAACTGAGGTAGGTCAGTAGGGTAGGGATGTACTTTTACAGATTTTCGGCCAAAAATACATTTTTGCCTTGTGTTTCGTTTTTATAGAATTTTGCTAATCATAGCTAGTGTTCGAGAGTGTAGTTAATAGTGATGTAGCTATAAGTACTGTAATGACAGTAAAATTAGTATAGGAAACGCAGCATTTGTTAAGTTAAGCATATGAAAATTCAAATTTATGCTTTTGGTAAGAAATAGAAAATTACGTCTTACAAAGTTTTTGTTAAATCTTCCCCCAAGGGGGTAAAATAGGGGAAAGAATTAAAATCGGTTTACTTGGTCAAAAGTTATGACATTTTATAATCTGTTTACCTGTTACCTTTTCACTCCTTAATGGCTGAATGGATTTGGATGAAAGGCTTACAGATAGCCCATTATTTGGGTTAGGACATAGGATCCTTTAATCCCGGTAATACGAGTACGTTCCCGTGGAATGATATCCGACATCCACGCGGATGAAACCGCGGGCAAAAATTAGTTCAGAACAAGGATTAATTAAAAAATTAACAGAACATTCTCCTCGTAATGAAGTTTATTAAGTCAGGCGATCGTAATGCGGGAATTAATAAGTTCGTGACTGTAGCAGTTAACAACAACATGGACGAGGCGCGTTCGGATGACGATATTAATAAACGTTGCTCTCTTAACAATATTTATTAAGTAAGTGGATTCTTGTTAATTCTATTAATCATTTTGTTTATAACATCTTTATGTTGAGTCCTATTATTGTGGCATTTGTTTTCCTTTTGGTGTCATGAAATATTTTAGGTCATAAATCATAACGCCAAACATTTCTAAAATTGTCAGCGCACGCAAAAAAAAAAACCAGCAAATATATACTTAAACGAAACATCAAAAACTGCTCGCAATTCAGATTTCCTTCAATCAGAACATACATCGATTTATAAATTCAAAAGCGCAACAAGAGGAATTGTAAAAACCGTCATATTGCCGGTGTGCCGGCCGTCCGGTACGAAACGGTTCCTTTTGATCAACGAACCGGAAATGAATAAATAAACTACTTTCGGGGGTCCCGTTTCATTATTCATACGTGGTTCAGACTCCTTTGATACAGTTTTTCCAACTTAAAAGTCGATCCGCAGCTTGAGTTTTGACTAGTTTGTGTTGCACATATTGTTTTAAGTTATTTTTTTGATTGACGGGAATATATAACTGTGTGGTTTAAATTAAAACAACAAGACAGTTTTTGGAACAAAAAATTTACTTATTCTGAAAAATGAGGTTTTTTACGATTATTACCAGTGGGTTTAAATACATTGTTTCAATTATGTTCTGGACAAAAATTACTTTTGAAATGTATTGTAAACTTAAGGAAAATACAACTATATTTATTTCAGCTTAAACATTGTATCATACATAAATAATAAAACACTTAATAATAATAATGTTGGCTTCAGACCCTGGTACGCCTTCCAAAGGTCCGGGACCCCAGAGCCCCGAAATATGTCAAAGATAAAAAGTAGGTACTCCAAAAACACAAAATCTAACAAACCACACTATAAACCACTCTTCTATAATAGTAATGCTCCTAGCATTTCAAAAATATAAAAAAACCTACTTTTCTGTGGTGAAATGGTGGTCAAATGTGACTGCTTTATTAACAAATACCTTCTCAATGTCATACAAAAATCGACGTCTCTTTCACTCAATATTTATCCAATCTCAATCCAAATTGAACCGTAAAATTGACCCATAAAACTGAAATAATAAAAGCAAACAGTCGTACACTCGTTCAATTCATTCGTCCGCGAATGATAATCGCTAATTGAACACGTCTCGTTCACGTCAACGTTGACGCGGTGTGATTTAAAATGACGTGAATGAATCGTGACGTGTGACGTCAGTCTATTGCTGCATGAGTTAATTTTAGTAAGTGTTTTATTATTGGCTGGTTTGGTTGTTGCGCATTTATTATTAAATGTCATTTTATGTATACATAATATTTTGATTTTATCTAGAGTGTTCGTGAACATTTGAATGCAAACCGTCGATGTTATGCCTATGCTACGCAATAGTACACCGGTGCTACGCTGCGCTGGTGCAATGCTAGTGCTACGCGGTGCCACGTCAGTGCTATGCTGCGCTGGTGCCACACTAGTGCTACGCGGTGCCACGCCGGTGCTACGCTACGCTGGTGCAACGCTAGTGCTACGCGGTGTCATGGTGCTACGCTGCACTGGTGTAACGCTAGTGTTACGCGGTGCCACGGTGCTACGCTGCACTGGTGCAATGCTAGTGCTACATTCCTGTGTTATCTTAGGGTCAGTTCACACCACGACGCGACGCGGCGCGCAGTTTTCAAGATAGCAATACAATTATAGACCTTACCTTCTACACAAAAACTACTGCGGAAGAGTTTTAATAAATGTGATGTTTTTGTGGAGTTATTTTAGGTAATACGGCAATGTGTAGTACGATAGTGATAGAATTGTTTTATTTTTGTTTTTGTAAAAGAACTTAAAGCGTATATTAAAAAAACAATATTTTTTATAGTTCCGTACCCATTGGGTTCCAACGGAACCCTTTTACTAGCCTCCGTTGTCCGGCCGGCCGTCTGGCTGACAGTGGGCTGAATCTCATGAGCCGTAATAGGTAGACAGTTTAAATTTTCACAGAGTGTGTATTTTTATTGCCGCTATAACAACAAGAAATAAAAATATTAAAAGGGTTGTCCATACATTTTCGACGTTTTTTGCCTTGTGGTACGGAACCCTTCGTGTGCGAGTACGACTAGCACTGGCCATTTTTTTTAAATATCGGATTACAGTCTATTTATGTTTTTGTTACAAAATGTTTTACATGTTTTTTATTACAAACACAAAGAGTAGCTTTTCGTGTATAGTTTCCGTGTATAGGTTAAAATATTTTTATACAAAAAAGCAAAAATATATAATATGTTGCCATATCGCAAACAAAATAATCTTTATTGACACACACAAATCCGATTTTTATTATAACACCAGATTAAAATTTCAAACGATCTGCAACAAAGCGTCATAAAGTACGGATTTATTTCAAACATTTGTTTTGTTACGAAATAAAATTTTTACTGAACATTCGTATAAAGGATGGCGGCATGTCGCCGATGTATGAACGAAATGAAAATGACATTTTAAATATTTTATTTGGGATATGTTTAATTGAGTCCGACGTAGGTGATGCCAATTTTTATAACTGCTGGTGAAAACTACGGGGCAGGCAATCTGTAGTAAAATAAATAAATGTGCTCAGGATCGGACGTCGATTATTGTTGACGCTCACTCTGTAAGGATATTAAAAATAAGCAGAGGTGGTAAAGGGTCGTAGAAATGTTAATATTGATACAAGAATTTTTGGTGTAAGTGATTTTAAGGTATTTGGCAGTGAAAACAGCTTTGTGTAAACATTAATCGTTGGTGCATGATTGAAAAAGTTTTAATTTGAGGAATTTATTTACAGTATAAGATGGTATTTACTTACAGTATGAGATGGTATTTACAGTATGAGATACCTCATCCAATTTTCGTCGTTTTCAAAGTTTCAGAAAAAATATTTTAAACTTTGTAGCCGAGGCCTTATCATCACCCCGCGTAAGTTTTTAATTTTCCGGAATGGATAGTGTAGTATGTCATGCTCTAGATATCAGGCACGTTTTTATCAAAAAACTTCATAGTTGGCACTAATAGTCCAATAACTGTCAGTGTTGCTGTTGCGTTTCAGCACGGGAATAGCGGTCACTGACCCACCTACAATTTCCAGCATATATATTAATAATAAATTGTTTTTATTGACTGTACTTTGGATAAATCTCGAGGACCCGTTGGGGATTCATTTAGGAACACTTAAAACATTATTATAATTTTTTCATGAACTCGGTGGGAAAAGTAGAACAATAGACTCGTGGAGCTCCTAGGAACAACCCATTTCTTTGTTTAAAAAACTGAAATAAAGTCCGTTAACGTCCTGAATCAATATCTATCGTAATCTTCAACATGTTCCAATAACGAAAACCCATCAACAGTATATTGTTTGGGCTCCTACGGATAGATTTTATGATGATGTCTTTCTGACCGCTCTGGCTTCATCCACTCTTCTTTCTTTGTTCAGGCGGTCATTCTTTGGAATGCGAGTCCTTGCGTACATCAGGACGGCAACCAGTCGGTTGTCTTTTGAAAATTTGGCAGAAACATCCAAACAATGATTTGCTGGATTCGTTTTCTCCTCTACCGATCATTATTTCTTCTGACAAAGTTAAATCTGTTTATACTTATTCCTGTATTTTTTCAATGGCATGCTAAAACGCGACAACTATAGTAAATAGGCAAACCTTCTTCCATAGCTGGTATAATGTAGTAACTTGTTCCGCAACAAATCTTGCTGACTTGTTAATCTTTTTGCTGCAGCACGAGCTTTCTCTTACAGTCTGTGCTGACATAAGAAAATACACTGAAAAATAAATACTGAAAACATTGCAAGTATGACTTGTCTTAGAAATGGTACATCTTTACACTGCATGTAATATTTTGATGTATTTATTTCTAAGCTTTGTTTAAAAAACATGTTCTTTAATAAAAGTAAAATAGGTTTGCTTCAAATTACAAAAAAACTAAATAAAAATCTAAGAATCAAAATTAAAGAAAATGTAACAATCAAATCGAGAATAAAAAGAAAATACTAATAATAAAACTAAAAAAAACGCTATTATGTGAATGAGTACGAGTGTGGGATCATGTATTGTGATAGTTTGAGGGTGTTTAAGCGTGTGGATGTGTGCGTGAGACAGAATGTGAGAGTGGTACGAACGTACGTGTATGTGCAACAATTATTTATTTTAATTTTAGGAAAACTTACAGCTAAACAGATACAGTAAGTAATAGATCAAACAAAATAAGGCCAATTACAAGTTTCCACGTGTAGCAAAAACTAATTTAACTAAATTAACGACTGTAATCATCTTTTACCCTTTCTTTTTTTATTTAGATACAATTTATTGTTTTGGTCAGCTTATAACCGATTTCTGAAGAATTCTTACACGGAGTTTAAACTTTCAATAGCTGTTGATTCGACATAATTATCTATTTTAGCGAATTCCTTCCTTATGATCGGTTTTTGAGGGTCTCGTATAAACCCTCGTTAATAATTCACTCGATTTTTAAGCTAAATTCTTCCTTAATGACGTGCTCAGAAACACGATATCGAACCTAACATCACTATCAAATGGATAAACTCCGTTTAAAAACATTAGAAACAGCGCGTTAGTGTGGTTAATATTGATAGTCGAAATTGCGGTATATATTTTCACTAGCAGTGCCTCTTGGTTTCACCCGCATAAGTTTCGATTTCGTGGGAATATCGGGATAAAAACTATTCTATGGCCTTTCCCGGGATTCAGAATATCTCTATACCAAGTTTCATCTAAATCGGTTCAGCGATTAAAGCGTGAAGAGGTAACAGATACATACAGACACACTTTCGTATTTGTAAAATTAGTATGGATTCATTACACATTAAGTTTTCGTGGATTGCATTGCTTCCTGACACGTAATATTACCTTATATAACGGTACTAGGAAGATATAACCCATGAAGTGCTTTATTTCTAGCCTCGCACTAAAACTACGATAGTTAAAATATTCACAGTACTAAAATCCACACGAGACAATATGAATAAACATGTTCACAAATGGACATATCTAGTTGAGAATATTTTCAACTGCATTTTGTTAGAAAATAGAAATATATTCGTACATTTCAGAAGTACTTATGAACATAATTGCGACACTGCTGCACAGCTTGTGTACAGGGTGAATTTTTCAAATGGGCGGCCAAATTCGAAACTATGAGGATTAGCGAAAAGTACTCAAAAGAGTCACGGGCTCGATTTCGATGAAAACTGAAACTGAATCATTGGATTTTTGAAAAATCATTGGATTTGGCCATCCACACCCACTTGGAAAATTCACCCTGTAAATTGTAGATGATAATACATATAATACCCTTATTTGTGATGTCCTTCACAAAGGTCAGGTGCGTAGTATTCGTAACTGACGTGCGTGTATGACCAGATGTATGAACATAAACGAAGCAAAAGGAGTATGTAAGGATCGTAGCAGGTGGCGTTCTGTAATTCTTGCCTGCTGCCACACGGAAACAGGGCGTGAGATTATGTATTACACAGGAAGATTTTTTATCACCATCCAAATTTTTACAGGGTGTTCTACCCATGAATATGAACAACTTTCATTATGGGACCAACTCTGAAATCACAAAAAAAAATCAGCTGTTTCATACAAAAGTTCAATACCTACTTGACCAAAATGTATGAAACAGCTGACTTTTTTTTTCGTGATTTCAGAGTTGGTCCCATAGTGAAAGTTGTTCATATTCATGGGTAAGAACACTCTGTAAAAATTTGGATGGTGATAAAAAAATCTTCCTTTAAGTATAGGTATGAGTTATGATTGGATGCAGAACTACAATTGTTTCATTTTTTATTGTAAAGTTCGTATCTTTGCTAACGATGAACAATTATGACTATTTTTTATTATAATAGGCAGAAACTACAAAACGTAGTTGGCGCTCTGTAGTTTCTTGACTTCTGTCTAGCTCCATGGGAAGAAAGCGTGAGTTTCTGCATATATATATGTGAAGTTTGGTGATCTTTTGGTTTCAGTTTCACTAGTAAGAGGCTCATATCAATTTTATTGCCATTACGTCTAAGGGGCCATTCAAGTATTACGTAAGCAGATTTCGTGCAATTATTAACCACCCCTGGTCCTCCCCCTCGTCAGCAAAAGTAAGCAAAGCGGTTACCCCCCTCTCCCATGCTTACGTAAACATTGGTGGGTACATGCATTTTTCAATGTGTTCTGGTTTCTTTATTGACTCATGAGCAGCAGTTTATGCGTTTCGTTTTCAAGCATAGACAAGAAGGGTTGCCATATTATGTGTTCAAACCAAAATCTACTAAGTTTTGTAGAAAATCCGAAAAAGTAAAAAAATAAATACTGCTGATGTAATCGCCATCCAGACCCCCCCATGTCATCAAAAATAAGCCAAGCAAAGACCCCCCACCCCCCAGTAGTGCATGCTTACGTAATACTTGAATGGCCCCTAATACTTGGGATTTAAAAACAGCGAAATGAAGCAAAGAAGGCTGGTCCCCTATATCATCTGACTGAAAGACTGACGAAATGTTGGTGTACCATAGCTACACCTCGGCCTCACCTTTCGGGGAAACACGCCATGATGTTGTTACAAAACTATCAGCAAGTATCATCATTCAAAAACTGTGTAATACCTTATGAGGTATTACACACAATTACGTAATGTAATTATTACGTTATTTGTAACAACATCATGGCGTGGCAAGTTAAGTACGTAACCGGGGTATGCCCCGGTTACATACTTAACTTGTAGCCATCTTCATAGCGTACACTTTCACGAAACAGTTGACAAGACAAACTGAAAGCTATCAGAAGGAGACTTGCTCTTGTTAATTTTCATAGGATAACTCCATCGAGCGGATCAGAAACTTGTGCTAAGTTAGCGTAGCTTAGCTGTGACGTCAGAGCTTGTGGTTATTAGATAGTGGGTAAGCCCCTTTATGTAACTGTCTTGTTTCTACTTACTTATTTGCTTAAGGATAGCTTATTTGTATTGGGATTATAATTATGGAAGTTGGCGTTGTTCAATTAATCTTAGCCCCAAATCATAACAGCCTTAGTATAATGATTTAGGATTTAAATTAATGTAATTATAGGATTACGGTTAATGAAAGGAAAACCACTATGTTAATATTCATGTTATTTCACTCAGTCTAAAGTGTTGCCATTGAATGTAAACAAAACAATTGTTTTCTAAACCGAGCATTACAGACGACGATTAGAGCTTGATAATCCCCATATTTCTATTCTAATATAAAACTGTACAATACATACGTATAAGACTATAAGTGGTTTACTAGTGTGTTCTGAGACAATAAACACAAGTAAGTGACGCATAAATCTATCTTTTACTCCTTTATGCGTGGGAATCGTGCACAGTTTTGGGTTCCGTAGGGCGAGGGTAAGTACCCTTGTCTTAATGTAGTGAGAGGCGATATACGGATGTTACCTACTTGGAAAAAAATATCTTAGAGCCACAAACAAACTTTCCATGGACTTATTTGTGTCTTTCTAACTTACCTTAGATAGATCTTACTTACCTATTCCAACGAAATCTCCAAACGGTCGGTAGATACTTCCCGCGACTCAAGGGCTGGCTTTTACCTTGGCCAGAGGCTAAGCAATGCCATACAACGTGTCGTGCCGCCAGTCGCTTGAGTATATTACCAGTGGATAGCGATGCGGAGGAATTTTTCGACGCCATATTTTAGCTAGTTAATAGTTATATTTAGGTTAGGTTATTATACCCTAGACAGGCACTATTTCCTGTAGACGCATGTTCAAACAAGAACATTTCCCGGTAATAGTAACGTTTTTCTCTAACATTGTGATAATTATGTTCTTCTTTTACCAATCCATCAAAATATCAGCTTTCAATTCATGTACGGAGACCTGATTTCCGCACACAAAAATCCTGTACACAGCACTCTAAAACACACATCATACGGAACCTCGGGCACACACTCAAAATTGGCGCCGCCATTTCTTTTTTGTTACTCTGAATATTTCAAAGCCTCGCATGAATCCTTTGCAAGCATAGTGTTACTGTTCTTCTGTATGGCTGTTTATACTTTATTTATCCGTAAGGGGATTGCTACGTAGATTGCTTAGCGTGCTTATTTGCTTACGTGCTTTCTTTGCTCGGCAATCGTTGGTTCTGATGTATGGTGGGCTTCGAGGTAAATGTGGCGAATTTGAGCAGGGGGATGTAATGTGCGGTGTCTTTGTTTTGGGTTTGTGCTTGCGATTTTGAAACTGGATATGACAGTCAGAAGTACCGTTTGTTTAATAGAAAAGCATTTGTAAGTGTTTTTATAAATAAGCTTTTCCATCGTGCTCTAACAGGCTTATCAGAAAGGAGGTAAACAGATTCAATTTACGCAATATTCCTAGGAAAGTAACAGTAACTGCTAGTCTTGGGAATTACTGGAATTTATCACAGTCAGTACGTTTTCTTTAAATTACATTTCTCCAACACTTCTTGAGAAAAACAAATAAGATAAATAAACTGAAATCTGCAATTCTGGTTCTTAGAACGTAAAGCGCGTTTTGATTATAATTTTCACGTAAATTGAATGGTAGTCAGTGCAACAAGTAGGTAAATAGTTATGGAACGTAATCCTGCTCAGTAGGAAGGTACCTTCTGAATACCGGACATTTTCGCTTTGTACCTTCACATACCTGCAGTTTCTAGTTTGAGCTGTGGGAGAGACGTGCTTCTAAAACTATTTGTGTGGGGATTTTTAGGTTATTCAGTACTAAAGTAGTGCCTATCTACTTTACGGTATTAATTCTGATAGTATAATTTTGTGCTTTTGCCTAAATATAGTCAGGGAAATATTTTTTTACTAATAAATACACTCCATCAATTTGCCGTGTTACAGTACCCTCCAAAAGTTAATTGATTTTTGTCCACTTTAGCTAGTACACTTTGATTCAAAATTCTGGTTTGAAATATTTGAACTGTACACTAAAACGTTTAAATTTACAAATATTTCAAACTAGAATTTTAAATCATAATGTGACATTAAAGCTGGAGTGGAAATATGTCACCTAACTTTTAGTGGGCACTGTATATCCATTTTATAATACAACTGTCAAGGAACGTACTGTTCGTACAGATACAATGCTCCAGTAACAAAGAAGAAAAGTTTTTTTGTTGTATAGGTATTAAGTCTGGGCTACATAAAGGCTATAATTTATTTTGGAAAATGGAACACCTGATGCAGAACCGCAACAGACCATCTAAAGTATAAGAGATAAAAATGGCGCCATAGCAAAAATTATTCCACGTGAAGAGTATTTTCTGCTATGAGAATAAATTTGAAGATCTGGAACACCTGTTCTGGAACTCCATAGCCCAGCGACACTATAACATATATAGGAACGACGTCTCAGCAAAAGTTGTTTAGTCTAATGGGTATTTCCTGTTGACTTACAAACATGAAAGATCTGGAACGTCTCGAATCATCTCGCGCATCCCGTTGTTTTCCAGTCGCCGGGCTCATAGAATTCGACATCAGACGTTTCAGATCTTCGATTTTGACGACCCCGTTGTCGCTAGCAAAAGCAACAGGATCCGCGTACGAAGTCGCAGGCAGAAGCTAATACATAATAAGAACTTAGGAATTACAAAATAATTAGGACATGCGCACGTTGATACTTGTAACCCTTTTTCACAGACTATACGTGAATACTTGTAGACACTTGTGGACTCGTTGAGACCTGCACGCCGACTGGGCTAGATCAGCTCATGCATGGTATAACAAGTATATAATTGTACCATGAGCTCATGAAGCGCCTTGTACTAAGCGTTCGTTTGTTGAGCTTTCCGTCGTCAAGTAGCGGAAGTGACGTCATGAAGCCTATCCCAATTTAATAAAACGCGTCAATAACAATCTGTAATCTATTGAGGAAGTAAATAGGTAAATTCAATATCATAAAAAAAATTGCTTTGCACGAGCAATGGCGAAACATTAGTGGTGAACCAAAAGTAGTTACAACAGACAAAGTACAAGCAGCGGAAATGTCTCTTTAGCAAACTTTTACGTCAAATAAAGAACACTATCCCGACTCAGAACTCGCAAAGAGTTTATAACACAGACAACGCACACGCGGTACGTGCTCCCATATCCCATAAAACTTGCGATGACGATAAGGAAATTCATCTCCGCTGTACCAAAGTTACCTCACATGCATCCCGCGAGGTTATCTGTGGTGTCTCTAGAACATTATGTCGTAGGTCACGGGTTCATATACCTAGCGAATTACTTATACTTTTAATTACAGCTCCCAAATAGTTTGATTAATTTTAGCGTTTTTGGTGACTTGGAACAGGATTTTACAGAAGATATACATGAAATGATGTGCAATTGTAAGCTCTGTGTACAAATATGCCGATGGTAAAATAGCTTTTACTGAACTAAGCTCATGTGCTGAGTTCATGTGTTGCCCCTGCCATTATGTATAAATACAGTTAGTTGGACGTAGTCCTTCTGAGAACACTGTGACATACCTGTTTACGATATTGTAGATCAAAAGTGTCCACGTTAATGGATTCGTGGTACTGCGGTTCTCGGGTTAATACATAGGGTATTGCCACGATGTATTTTTAACCGACTTCTAAAAAGGAGGAGGTTCTCAATTCGGATGTATGTATTATTTTTTTTTTTTTTTTTTTTTGTTCGCGCATAACTCCGTTGCTTGCCAACCGATTTGAAAAATTCTTTTTTTGTTGGAAAGAGTATACTTCCCAAATGGTCCCATGAAAATTTTATTGAAATCGGAAAAGCGGTTTTTGAAAAATCAACAAAAATCTAAAAATTTATCTACATTGTCTACATTAACGATCTTTTTAACCGACTTCTAAAAAAGGAGGAGGTTCTCAATTCGAATGTTTGTATTTTTTTTTTTTTTGTTTTTTTATGTTTGTTCGCGCATAACTCCGTCGTTTGCCAACCGATTTGAAAAATTCTTTTTTTGTTGGAAAGGGTATACTTCCCAAATGGTCCCATGAAAATTTTATTGAAATCGGACAAGCGGTTTTTGAAAAATCAACAAAAATCTAAAAATTTATCTACATTGTCTACATTAACGATCTTTTTGTTTACTTTTTTGTGGGGTAGGTACTACTAAAAAGTGAAAAATAAAAACTTTTTTACAAAAAAAACAACCGACTTCAAAAAAAACACTACAAAGTGATAAATAACTTTAATTTCGGAAGTCGGTGTCAAAAAACGAAAATGCGGAATCAACGACACCGACTTCCGAAATTAAAGTTATTTATCACTTTGTAGTGTTTTTTTTGAAGTCGGTTGTTTTTTTTGTAAAAAAGTTTTTTTATTTAGTTTTTTATGGGGTAGGTACAACTAAAAAGTGGAAAATAAAAACTTTTTTACAAAAAAAAAACAACCGACTTCAAAAAAAAAAACACTACAAAGTGATAAATAACTTTAATTTCGGAAGTCGGTGTCAAAAAACGAAAATGCGGAACCAACGACACCGACTTCCGAAATTAAAGTTATTTATCACTTTGTAGTGTTTTTTTTTTGAAGTCGGTTGTTTTTTTTTGTAAAAAAGTTTTTTTTGCCACCGACTTCCGAAATTAAAGTTATTTCATAATTTTGAGTTAATTTCTTTTTGAAGTCGATTTACTTTTTTTTTAAATTACCTTTTTTATTGGCTTTCTCGAAAGCCCGTTGTAGTACGAAAAGAATGGAAGGCACTGACCTCCGGTGTGCATGCGGTGTCTCTCCAATGGCTCACTTCCCATCTTGCACCGCTTGCCCTGCCACCTGCACACGTAAGGACCAGGCTGCATCAGCGAACGCTATCCTCGTTGCTGAATTTTGGGCCATACAAATTTAAGCATCGACACGCTAAGAAGAAGAAGAAGTACGAAAAGTAATTAACCTGATTGTTGTTTAATAATCGTTGTTGAAGTTCTACAATTTGTCTGTGGGTGCTGTTTACAGTTCAATGGTTTTGTCAATTACTAAAAATAGCGACGTTAGTCTCTTGCGGTTATATTGCTTTTGGCAACATTTAAGGACGATATTTTGTAACAATTAAAAAGAACAATAGTTGTTCACTGATCATAATCATAATAATATCTTGACAGGATTACATTTGGCAGCTGCCTTGCATAAAATTAAAAACTATGGCAAAGAGACAAAATGTAAGCTCGAAGTGATTCTGAAACGTCTATTTTCGGAAGAGAGATCTAGTTTTGAAAACCATCATCATTCTCCTGCCCTTATCCCAATTTATTAGTGGTCTTAGTGGTTATAGCCATCGACATTTCATATTCAAAACTTTCCTCACGACATTTTACTCATTCCTCTGTATCATATGCCCATAACATGACAACCACTTTTCACACAACTTTTCAGTTACCTGTGTCACTTTCCGACTTCCTCTTATGTAATCATTTTTTATTCTATTCATTCGTGTAACACCACACATCCCTCTTAGCTTTCTCATCTGCATGCTATTGCCTTTCATTTATACCATTTGTTGCCCAACACTTCTAATCCATATATAACAACAATACACAGCAGCGCACTGCAGGTCTAACCATTGTTTGAAATATCGTCCCCTTAATATACGCGGGAGTCGCAGATTGTTCCCGTGACTTGCCGCCATTTCAAAAAGTAAACAAAAAGAAAGTAAAAAACACTTGAAAGCCAACGAAATATTAATTGCAAACATTGCAATGGCTGAGTATACCTTTTACATTTCGGTATAGTAATCACAGGATCCGTAAACATTAGCTAAACAAAAGCTGCAATAATATCATCTCTTACAACAATCATGGGACTATGGGAGCTACCCTAATGCTAATTTGTAAATAAATAGCCGCTGAAAATGTCGCGCGCGACAAATTTGTTGCTTGTTCACAACACAGATTGTTTGGATGTCCCATTTTTGTTTAATTTATCGCAGCACCCCGGAAGGGGAAATTTGGGGCCGCTAATTACCCGAAACATTAAAAGTAGGTACCTGAGATCTGGTAAGTTCGGGCATGAAAGAACTCGCCTTTGATCTCGTTGAAGGAAGTTCGTAGTTTCGAGGTCGTTATCTCCGAGATGATCGATGTAGCCTGTAAAGGTTTAAAGTTTATGTTTTCCGCGTCGGTCGGGTATTGAAGAAAACTCCAGTAACTGATTATCTTAGTTGAAATCTTTGGAGGATACCTACTTCCAGGGTTTTAAGTTTTTCGGTCACGTGAACTGAAGTAAGTGTGCATACACACAAGCGACACGCGTAGATGACAGAGGCAACTGCAGGTTTCCGCCGCCGACGCGTCGTCGGTTGTCGTCCACACGCGTCGAAGCTTCAACGTGTCGCTCGTGTATTTGAATAGGTACGGTGATCAAGTACACGCGCGGCATGTTGCCGGCAGCAGTCGCCGACACGTGTCTTTCGTGTTTATGCACACTAAGTAAGTACTTTCTATAACAGTTACATTAGTTCGAATAAAGATTGTTGCAAATCCGTTTTCTGTTATATAGAAAATAGAAACCCGATGTCTTGGATACACATAGTTTTACCCTAATCAAACCGCTGTATCGTAACTCAAAGAAGGTCACAAAACTCTTATGCAATAAGGTATCACTAGCCCCAGGTATCATAAGGAGAAGGTAGTCATCTTCGTGACATATTCAAGACAGCAGTCCTCCGCGCTGCCAAGAGACATCGTATTTCAACAAACAGACTACTTGAGTACGTCCCGGATCGATTACTTGAAAACTATTACAAGTCGCTAAGTCTACGAGGATGCCCTATATTGGGTAGCAATGGAATCTGGCACTAGCCCAGAATCTCCTAAGTACGGACGTTAGTGCTATTCACCGTTATTATTTTGTTTCGTCTGTAAGGTATTCTACAGACGAAACAAAATAATAACGGTGAAAAGCCTACGTAAATATTTGCCTATATAGGCAAGCACATTTTATAAAGGCTTTTTTGCTGTGTCTTGTTTCTTATTTTCTCTAGTCTCGTTTTGACCACTTATGTAACTACATCTATACATATAATAAAACTGTAGAAAAGAAGTTTTTGTACATTAAAAAAAAAATAAAAATATATAGCCAGGGTGTTAAAGGACAACCAATAGAACCCATTTCCAGCATTTTTAGAATTTTTGTCTGTTTGTCTGTTTGTATGTTTAGTTATCCGAGCATCACGTAAAATGTACGAAATCAATGTAGATAACTTTTATACACAACGATTTAGCGTAACTTGAAGTAACATTTAGTTTTTGTTTCATTGCAATCGGTTCAGTCTATCAAAAGATTTTTGAATTTAAAGTGTTCCAGAAGAAAAATTAGTTAACGTGTGTTAATGTGCACTTGGTATCACAACTTCACGTTTATATATATTTGCGTTAATAATTATATAAATTGAAGTAACATTGAGTTTTTTGTTTCATCGTAATCAGTTCACACCTAAAAAATGTAAATTAGAAAATTATAAGTGTTTCAGAAATAAATATTAAAACAGCGCCATCTATGGACAAAATGACTAACTAACTTACAATACAAATATATAAAAATAAAAAAAAACAAAGGACACTTAGGCGTCGAAATATTCATCCCTATCGCTGTCATCCGGAAACGTGCCCAGAAGACTGGCAACGTACGACCCAGCCCTCTGGTCACGTGAAGTATCGACCAGCCGGCGAGAAATTTCCTTAAAAAGGAGACGCGCGCTCGGGCCTCATGACCCGAGCGTTTCGACCCCAAACGGCTCAAAGCTGTAGTTGCCCATAAGGTTACAGTATTTGCGCCGCTTGAGGGTCTCAGCAGCTGCAGCAGCGGCGCCAGCACAGCCCGCAGTGCTAGGAACATGATATGGCGCTAGGGTATCGACACATGTTGCGTCCCACACCAGAGGCCTACCCACCTTCCAAGGCAACAACGTCATGCCGTCTGGTCTCTTCCCATCATCACGTACCAAGCCGTTTGGTTCTAACACCGCTGGTACGCCGGCGGTGACAAGAGCTCGACGAATAATATCGTTGATGCTGGCGTGCCGTGCTATGCGACCTGCGCTCCTGCAGCAGGACAGGCCATGGTGTCCGAGACTGTCGACAGCTTCACCGCAGTGACATCGATGCGGAGCAACACAAGGTGCGCCCAAGCGGAGACACGTAGCGAGCCGAAACGATGAGTCATCCATCATTGTGCCTATGGTGGATGACGGGAGCGCCTGAAGCCACAAACCTGACTCCCATTCTCCCACAGCCAGCAGACGGGCACGCTCAACAGTATTACGTGACGTGTTTACAAGGGTATTCCGTATAATACTGCAGAGCGGCACGTCCCACCGTCTCTGGGAAGATGGGTTATCAGGCAAAACCGTATCGGGACAAGCCATTTTCCAAGCGTTCAACGCATCGGTCAAAACCGGCACTTCAAAATCGACCAGTGAGGAAGATAAAATGTTCCTGGTTAATTTATCGGTACTGTGGACCGAGGAGAGGAAGGCTGGTAAACTAATACTTGAAATTTTGCGGACGCCGAGACCGCCCAAGCGAATGGGTAGTGTGGCTTGCTGCCACGCACGGTCGTCAAGGGCCACATTTAGGATGGAAATTAATGTGTTTCTAATAATTTGGTCTAATTTTTCTAAAAGTTGTGGATGCTCCCATAGATGAGAGGAGCGAAGGCTATAAGTAAATTTTGGTCCAAAACAACAGTACCGAATGAGTGTGAAGGCCGAATGAATATTAATTTTGAAAAGTCTTTCCGAGACGTCATTAAAATTTTGTATCTTCTCCTCAATGAACGTTGGAAAGGATTCGTCAAAAATTGGGGACCCTAGAAGGTGAAGAGAGTTTCTTTCCATAATTTGGATATTTGGAGCTATTGTATTAAATTTTGCAATGGCTGTCTGTCTGTCAGTCGTTTGGGGAAGATAAATTTCGCATTTTGAAAGGTTAAGGTCTAGGCCAATGGAACTGAATTTTTCTTTTAAAAACTGTAAATCTTTTAAGACTGTGTGTACATCACCTCCTAGGGTTCCGTCATCCAAACATCATACGTTGAATTTAGAATTTAGTTGTCGAATAATTGGATTTATTGCCAAACTAAATATGACTGGCCCAAGAGGGTCACTCTGTTGACAACCAACTGCTGATTTCAAAAGGTGGTCTTTATAAAGTAATTTAGAGGGTTGCCTGTAACATTGATAGAGAAAACTGTAAATTTTGGACAAATTTTTAAAGTGCGAAGTAAATAATAACTTGCAATTTGAGTCAAGTAGTTTTATTTACTTCGTATTTTGAAATTTTATTTGTCTTCATTCTCATTTTGAAAGGGGTTTGAAGGTTTTGGCCCTAAAATCAGCCGCCATTTTGATTTTTTTTTCAGAATCGCGGTGCACAACAAAAGTTATATATTTAGATAGAGGACACTTATACAAACAAAAAATGTTACATAACATAATATCCTAAAGCGTCAGGTTTCGGAGTTATTCACCGAAATATAAGTCGAAAACAACAAGGATTTTTTTGTTCTTTTTCCGTCCAGGTACTTGCATATTGAACTATTAAGGTAATAGAAACGTTATGAAACCTTTACGGAGAAGAAACAAATGAAGAATAGACATTTTTTAAATAAATAATTAAGCACGGCAATTTATAGTTCGTTTTTTAATCCCAGAGACTAATCTGACAACTGTAATGTCAAACTTCTATACTAAAAAAAACGAAAACACAAACTACTTAAATGTCAGATTAGTCTCTGGGATTAAAAAACGAACTATAAATAGCCGTTTTTAATTATTTATTTAAAAAATGTCTATTCTTCATTTGTTTCTTCTCCATAAAGGTTTCATAACGTTTCTATTACCTCAATAGTTCAATATGCTTACCTGGAGAGAAAAAAAACAAAAAAATTCTTGTTGTTTTCGACTTATATTTCGGTGAATAACTCCGAAACCTGACGCTTTAGGATATTATGTTTAATAACATTTTTTGTTTGTATAAGCGTCTTCTATCTAAATATATAACTTTTGTTGTGCACCGCGATTCTGAAAAAAAATCAAAATGGCGACCGACCTTAGGGCCACCCTCCATACAAAAATCTTCTAACCCCTTTGTGTTTTGTTCAATATTTTATTTGTTTGGTTCAGTTCTTTTTCTGAAAATGCATTCTAGAAAAAAAAAAAAACAAACCTTTCGCAGCGTAGCCGAGATACGAAAAGGGCGAGATTAAGTATGTCCCAGGAATCAGAAGAAGAACATGAAGTGAGTTGCGGGGGTAGACATAAGTATTGGATGCTTTTCCCATGGTCAACTATACGTAGCTCTTTCACGCGTAAACAACTCCAATAACCTTTTTGTGTACGCTCCAGATGGTTCCACAGCTAATGTTGTTTATAGAGAAGCACTAGCATAAATAAAAAATAAAGATTTGAATCGGTATCCTCGCAGGATACCGACGCATATAAATATTGTTAAGTTCCGACATCCACGCGATCGAAGTCGCGGGCACAGCTAGTATCTTAATATAATGGAGCATTCGTTCTGGCAGAAACTACAAAGCTTATCCAGCCACTACACGTACGAGTACCTACATGTGTAAACATTTGTAGTCGGACGGAGCTGCGTTGTATATTTACTTATAACATTATATGTTCATCTTCTCTTATTATTATTTACTTAGTTTTCCTAATTATATTATTAAGTTTATTTTAAGAATTAATTAATCTTGCTGCGACCAACAGGGCGAAGGAAAGTATTAATTAAGGCACAATGCAAACAAAAATATGAATATAAAAAAACTTTTTAAAAAAAAAAAAACAACTGACTTCGTTCGTTGTTTTTTTTCTGTAAAAAAGTTTTTTTGTAAAAAAACCACTACAAAGTGATAAATATCTAACTTTAGATATTTATCACTTTGTAGTGTTTTTTTTTTGAAGTCGTGGTTTTTTTGTAATTTTTTTGAAGTGAAAACTTCTTTAGCGGCGTTGAACACTTTTTGTAATGGGTAAAAAATGTTAAACTCGCGTCAGGGCATCGCGTCAGGACACGTGACCGTCAGGAGAGATTTCCCCCCCCCCCATCTCTTTCTACGGCGGCGCCAACCGAATTGAACCAAGTGAGACACGACAAAGATGGCCGAAGAAAATTACATTTGACGTACAAATGTTTGAAAAGTCAGTTTCGTAAACAATAGTACTTCGAGGAGCCGCAGTTGTATTTAATTTATTTTGAACTTCTGTTTAACCAATTTAGTTTATTATTATATACCTACCTACAATACAAAATAGAAGCGACGAAAAATATAACGAAGCACATTATAGCAACAAGAAATACTGTGGGACATTGCTGCTTTTGTGTGAAAACAATGCTTCCGTGTCGACCACGGAAGTTTACACCCTGCAGGGAGAAGCTCCAGTAGGGTGTGGCTGTAAAGCTATGTTGCAAAACATGCTCCACGTCCTATCCTGCCTTATTTGTCCTACCCAAAACCTGCAGTCAAAGTGACCTCTGCGCTGCCACCGACGACAACGTGGAAGTGGCAATATTTTGAGCCAACAAGATCTAAAGTAAAAGAGAAGAAATTTAGGGAGTAGTTCATTAATAAAAAGCTTGTATACAAATATCAGTTTATTTTTATAATACTTGTACGCACCGGGACTTACAGCTTAGTACGGCTGTTATTCCAAATGCATACAGTGTGGCTAAGTTTGTAACAATTGAGCCTGGTATCTATGGTTACCTCACCCTACTGATTATAAACCTACAGCAACTACTTAACACCCTAGTTATCCTAACACCCTAACCTATCATACAAACCTACGGGAGACCTACGGGAACAGACAGAATTTGGGTAGGAATAGGGGTTTGTGTACGTCGTGCAATGTGTACACAGGAAATAGTTTTGTCATTGCCGGTCCCACAGACTCATAGAACTGGTGATGGCTAACGGTGTCTTGGCCATAGTGAGAGGAATTATGGAAGATGAATCAAACTCTACTCCAGCTTGACTAATTTATTCATTTACTAATTTATGTGGAACGAATGTATGTCGCTCTTGATGCTGACGCTGGTGTATGTAACTCTTGCCTGTTCACGGCTGAACAATACTCGAAACTCTAATTTGGCTTCTAAAACTTGTGCAAGCAGAACAACATTTTTAAAATGTTTGCTTTTCATTTGCCATCTGTGCCATCTCTTCTGTAGGCCGTTTCATTTTCTGCTATTCGTAGTGAAGTACCATCCTTACTAGTCCTATTGACCTGAAATACAAAACTAATGTTATAAATTCCTTCTCTTCATTATCTTATTTATACTGATTTAATTAATCAGTAGCGGCATCAAAATAACAGTCATTATTATTGTTATGGCGGGTTTTTTTTTTTTACAATGAGTTTTGTACAGGCAAACGAAGTTCTTCGTAAAATTGTAAATTGGATAGGCACATAATTCGTAAATCATGCCAGGCTGCCCCTGTTTAGCGTTAGTGCTTGTGTCAGTGTTTTTATTTTCTATTATGGAGACCTCTCCGTGACCAATTCTTCCAAAAAATCTAAGGATTAGAAGCAAAAGCAAGCATAAGTATAAGAAATTGAGAATGTTTACAAAACATAACTTACTTTGAACACATTTTAGCTGTAACAGTAGGTACACACCTTATCCTCCTCCAACAAATATTCAATTCTTTGCCCTTTATTGCAACTAGTCTCCGGTCTTAATTTCATTTATTTTAAATACAAAAAAAATATTCAAAAGTTTTTTAGTTTGACACATACAATATCAACTTCATTCATTGACATATTCATATTGTTTCCATGACGACCATGACGTTGTCGCGTCAAAACTGTTGAAACTGTAGACAATAAATTAGTTTTTCTTAGGTAATAATGTCTATGGACACAAATATTCGGTTCGTAGACAGATATTCTCGTATGCCGATTTAATGTGTTGGCCAATTTGTTGGATGACTTCATTATAATGGCAACATTTAGAAGTTGTAGGACATTCTAGTTATAGAACGTTTATGAAGCGTTTATGAATACAAAATTTTATCGAATGTTTTAAAAGCCTATTGAGCATTTTAACTAATGAATGGTTTAAACCTTCAATAGGCTTTTTTTATGAATAAGACCGAAAGTGTTCAAAATATGGAAATTGAACAAAGTGCATCTATTAATGAAAAAAGTGACGCAGAAATATTGAAAAAAAATTAGTAATATTAATTAAATTAATAATTGATTTATTTCAACGTTAATATTCAAGTTTTCACTTCTGCCGGCACTCCCGGAGTGCAACCCGTCTTTTTTTTTTAATTTTCACTTTTTAGTTGTACCTACCTCACAAAAATTCAATTAACACTAGTGCACTGAAGAATTGACAACACTTCATATTTTTAACGTGCATGTATTATTACGTTATATAAAAGTAAATTCAAATCTAGGGCACCCATATTTTTTCGTTTTTCGAAATTATGTACTTTTCATTCATAATTTTAACTTTGAAATTCGGTGTATTCTAAAAAGACGTAAGTGCCAGATGACGGTAGAATGGCGATATTACCTTTGCTTTATTGTGACCCGTCAAAAAAACTGTTAGATGTCACTTGTCTCAGTCGTTGTTTTGGTTCCGTCATTGGCGTATATTTTTCATTGGGATACATTTTATTGGCGAAATATCAATAAAAAATTGATAATATTAACAGTAAGCAGCGTGTCGAGTTGATAGGAAAACATATTGTTGAATTCAATTCAGTTTTTTAGTTGTTTTCTAGTTACACTTCTTAGGTGACATTGACATGTCTTGTTTGATATAATGTTTTCAACCAAAGACATTGGAATGCGCAAAGGTAAGTACCTCATTCCGCCGTTTATGTGACGTCATCACATGTTTTTTGATTTTTATTTTTTTTCTCAGAAATTTAGAAATAAAAAAATATAATAAAAATATATTTGAACTCAGGATACGAAAATAAAGAAATAGTATTTTTGTTTTAAGGTAGTGTCAGGTTTGAAATGTTGTCAATTGAAGACACCGACTAGAAGAATCATCAAAATTCGCAAAGAAATGCCGGAGATGCAGTACATTTATGCATATAACTTCGTACATAAGAATAATTACCTAATGTATTATATACTAAAACCTTCCTGAAAGTAGGTATGTAGATCACTTTAGTGAAAGAATGATCAAAATATGTTCCTTAGTTTTTGAGAAAATCGCGGACATACACACATACATACATACGGGTCGAATACAGAACCTCCTTTTTTGAAGTCGGTTTAAAATATGTATTGGCTTGCAAAATGCTAGTAGAGCCGACTGCCTAAGGCGCTAACTTCATTTAAGTGTCTCTGTTCATGGAAGTTATTCTAATACCAGAACTATTATTTTATTCCTGTCCCCAATACCGCCCCAGGAAATAAAATCCTGTAAGTTGACGAAAACAGAAATAGCACCATTAATACATCTCCCGCCACGTCAACGTCTCCAAACTAAAAAGTACGAAAACAGAGCTATTAACTTAAAACTTGTCCCGAAAGCTCTCTCCATAGTCTTGGCATTCTCTACAATACTAACAATAAAAATGCACAACGACTCTCCTTCATAGAGACGTTACGCTTTGTTCAGTGCTCTCAACCAGAAACCAGTATCTGGCATTCAGAGCGAGAGAATTTTTGCGAAGCTTTTAGGTTATGACGTAATATTTTGTGGAATTATGTCGATTGGCGATATCTGGTTGCGTGATCTATTTTGTTTTGTTCGGTTGTCGTAATTTGATGTTAAAATCGGGTGTTAAATGAGATACTATTTAACATAGTGTCAATCTAATGACTGATATTTATTCAATTTGACGTTATGATTTTGACAAGTTTTAATTTGACCTTCGTAATTTACATTTTAGAAACATTTAAATATTATTTGTACCAATAATACATGTATTTAAGCATGATTCGTACCCATTGTGCCCAATTACACTGTATATTTATAGATGTTAATATGTCGATAGTACAATGACCTAATATTACGTTACTCTGATTAAATAACAAAATTCTGTTAAATTTATAAAGCATACCAAAAAAAAAACTACCAAAAGTAGTCAAAACTCCCTCTTGTGTACCACGTTATCCCCCTCAGCAATACTCGACAAGTGTTTTACAGCTGTCCGAGCGTCTCCTTTAATTAAACTTGCCGGCTGGCAATTAAACGCTTATATTTTAAACAATATTAAACCTTTATATTTCAACAACATTGAATCCTGCACCTTTACACTGACGTTGAAACACGTTCATTAAGAAAGTATCCCAAATATCTGTTGTAATCAGAGGGGATGAAGGGATATTGTAGAAATTACTGGAGATTTGTAGTAAATATATTGGGTGTGTCTATGGATTTTGGGTTTCGTTATTTAAAAGAGTCGTGACATAAGTTTTGAGTACAAATATGATGATTATGAGAGTAGGGGAAGACCAAAAACACTATGGATGGACTGTGTGAGAGATAATGATGAAGTGGTTAAAAAGTGAGTGACTACCAATAATTATCAGTCTATAATGTTCCCACTACTGGGACATAGGCCTCCTCACTTTGAGAGGGAGTGGGCCATAATCCACCACGCGGGCCCAGTGCAGGTTGGTAGACACGTGATCGAATTTTTGGTTCTAGGACATGCCGGCTTCCTCACGATGTTTACCTTCACCGTTTTGAGAGCAGATGTAATAATTTACACACAGTAAAGCGCCTGTCTGGGTTCGAACCTACGACCAACAACTAGTTAGTCGCCGCCGTTACCACCGGGCCACCAGTGCTCTCCACCCCTGATTCATAAAGTAATGTGCCTGCTTAGCTTCGAACCTACGACCTACAACTCGTGAGTCACGAGCGTTACCACTGGGACACCAACATGACGACTAATAGAGAAGTATGGAAGAAGAAGACATGGTGCGTCGACCCTGAATTAATTAGGATAAGTAAGACAATGTTGACGTTACTTCACAGCGGCCATGACTTACAAAGGCCGGTAACTAAACTCACCAAAAATACTTTAATAAAAAGTAGAATGACAAAAAACCGAAAGGTGAAGCTGCCTTAGATTGAATTTAAACTTTGAAACAAGTTAAGGCGACGAAATTAGACAATGCCACTTAAATAATGCGACAAGTGTTTCGCTTGTTCTACTTATTTTTGTAAATGTCTATGATATTCTCCATACTCTGTGCTAATTACCAGTAGACAAACTAATAGGTTTAACGTTTTGTGTACGAGGTGGGGTAGAACACACCCCAGGTGTTAAAAACTCGTATCAATTCTTAAGTTATAAAATGCGCGAGTTCGTTTTCTCAGTAGCTGCAAATGCGACGTTGCCGTTCCGATCAGTGCAATTCATTTAGTCCCGTATTACAGAACCTCACTCAAGACTAAATAAAGCATTACTTAAAACTAGTTTCAACCTATCAAATGGCTCTGAACTAGTTTTAAGTAACGCTTGAGTCTTGAGTGAGGTACTGTAATCCGGGCCTTAGTTAGTCTGGCGTTAGCCACGAAGCGCTTGACACGTGCGTAAAGTGTGCTTGGGTAAATATCATACATCCCACCGTGTATGGCGCGTTTTTTTGTCAAGATTGCGGTACCTTAGATGTTCATGATCTCAACTAATTTTTTTTTTGTTTTTAATGTAAATTGTCAATAAGTTAAAAGCAGATATATAGACTTTATGGTGGTCTATGCTGGTTGGGACAGACTGGATGCGGAAGGTGGAGGACGTTTGTTGTGGCGCAGCCTGGGAGAGGCCTTTGTCCAGCACTGGACTATGATAGGCTGGTATAAGTTATAAGAATTCATCTAACTATACTAATAAAGCAGAAGTGTTCGATTGTTTTTTTGTTTGTATGTTTGAACACGCTAATCTCTTGAACTACCAGTCGGATTAAAAAAAAACATTTGATAGCCCAATTCTTGAGGAAGGCTATAGCTGGCTTCTTAACATCATGTTAAAAAAAGAAAAAATAGTAACAAAGAAAGCTAAGCGAAAGCGAACTGATAGCGCGGGCAGGCGATGCGATGCAACGGGGTGGGGCGCGGGTACAAGAAATTTCACGTGGACGAAGTCGCGGGCAAAAGCTAGTAGTTTATAAAATGAAGAAAATGTTGAATTTTTGTTTTTTTTTCTATTAAAGTCTATAAAGAAGTAAAAATAAATATGTGTATTACTTAAAGCCATTCACTATCTGGGGGCACGGGAGTGCCCCCGCCAAGACGAGGCATGCGATGCGCAAGGGTACGGCCTACTTTTTCTCGAAGAGCTTCGTTGTTTTTTTGGACCCTCATAACTTGGGTTTGGATTAAACCAGATAACCAAAATTCTTGGGATATGATGTCAATATTAAACTTAATAAACATAATAAGTTTCAATTGCATTGCTCTTATACTTTAGATTTTATTGATATCTAAAAAAACCCCGATTTCGTCACTCACTGATGATCATCAAAACTCTTAGGGTACTTCCTGATGTCCTAGAAAGCTGAAATTTGGTATGTAAGCTAGTGATGGTAGCGAAACGGCCAAGCCTCATATTTTGACTAAGGTGTAGAGTTTGTGAAGTTAGGGCTTGTAGAGTTAGAAGCTTGGCTCTACATTAAATCTGATAACTTTTTGACAGTGCGAACTGCGAGCCATATTATGTGATCTTGTCTTGGCAACATTTTTCATGAAAATGTTTTTGGTGGGATTAATTATTACAATATATTACTGTTAATAACTGTTATATTGTATTAATTTGTTGATTTTATTATATTTTAATTTCAGGGCACGTCAAACCTCACCTAGTATGGCATGAGATTTAGTCACCTATTATACGCAGGTTAAATATAATGCAATCATATCACGTTATGTTTTGCGTGTTGATGGGAAACAACATTATGTAATGTGGATACTTGATTTCCCCGGGGAATGGCGTAGCTCTATGTTAGATAAGATACCTATATGTACCTTAGTGGTGATTGTTTGTATTATAATCAACGCTACGCACAAAAATAGTGAGATTAATATTTTTAACCCAAAAAAGATTTTTTTTTGCGCCTATTTCTTATTAAACTTGTATGAAAAAATCCCCTTTTATCCTTCTAAACCTATTTAGACCATGTATGAAAATAACACCAGCTAGTCGTTTTATAAAAGAAAAGCAAACTGAAAAATATAATTTTTAACTTCAACAAAAAGTGTCCGAGCACTACACAGTCTCGTGACGAACAATATGAACGTAGTATTTTCAAATTTTCCGCGCCGCTGCGCTGCTAGAGTAATTTCTTTAAAAAGATTTTAGAAGCAATTTTGACAAAAGAATGCACTTAAACCTCCGGATCGTTTGGCTAGAGCACTCTTTAAAAGGCATTTGCTGAGATATCAACTCTTCAATTTAGTGGTTCAGTTCGCATGCGAAGTGGTTCGGAAAGATCATAGCTTGGTGTTTAAAATATTAAGTAAGCACTAGCGACCCACCCGTGCTTAGGACGACCTATACGACTTGACAAAACATCGAGATGTTTTTAAAGTTAAGAGTAAGTTAAATATCAATGTATTATACATATAAACCTTCCGGAATTAATCTCTAAGGGCGTTAGCAAACCTCTGTTGCAAAAATAATGATGAGAAACCACTTAATCAATTCCGCTAAGAAACATTAGGTACTGCTTACCTACATTATGTTACGATTCAAGTAACGGAGCATCATGAGAGTTAGTTGAATGGTGGTAATCGAAGCAAAATGACGTTGCTTTCTACTTAGTAAATACAGCATAGATCTACTTCGGACCTCTCAGGTTAATTAGTTTCCGTTAAATCAAAATACATTTTACTAAAACAAAAAAAAACCAACCGATTTCAAAAAACTACAAAGTGAAAAATAACTTTAATTTCGGAAGTCGGTGTCGTTGGTTCCGCATTTTTGTTTTTGACACCGACTTCCGAAATTAAAGTTATTTATCACTATGTAGTGTTTTTTTTTGAAGTCGGTTGTTTTTTTTGTAAAAAAGTTTTTATTTTTCACTTTTGAGTTGTACCTACCCCACACAAAATCAATTAACACTAGTGCACTGAAGAATTGAAGACACCGACTAGAAGAATCATCAAAATTCGCATAGAAATGCCGGAGATACAGTACATTTATGCATATGACTTCGTACATAAAATATATACCTAATGTATTATATACTAAAACCTTTCTGAAAGTGTGTAGATCACTTTAGTGAAAGAATTATTAAAATCGGTTCAGTCGTTTTTGAGAAAATCGCGGACATACAAACATACATACATACGGGTCGAATACAGAACCTCCTTTTTTTTGAAGTCGGTTAAAAATGAAATATTTCTGTCACGTAAGTCCAAGTAAAAAGCGAGTCTCTTATTGTTATTAATAGCAATAGTCGAAGCATTAACACTAAAAGTTCCGCCAGTAGCATATAATTGGGGGTTCTGGACCACAGGAAGTCCAGCCTAAGTAGACCCGTGAGGGTATGTAGTTAGTGTGGAGACGAGCGTTCAGGTTATAGTGGTTAGTGGTGAAAATGGTGTGTCGAGCGGAAACAGTATGTTGATAAGAAGGTGTAGCGGGGGCGGGGCGGGGAAGTAAATGTCATGAAACTTTGTTGCATTGTGGTTAACTGTTGATAAGGTGTTGCGGGGGCGCTGCGGGGCGGGTGCGGGACGGGGAAGTGTGGATTGATAAGGAGGCGTAGCGGGGGCGCTGCGGGGCGGGTGCGGGGCGGGGAAGTAAATGTCATGAAACTTTGTTGTTGCGGTTAACTGTTGATAAGAAGGTGTTGTGGGGGCGCTGCGGGGTGGGTGCGAGGCTTGGAAGTGTATGAAATGTCATGAAACTTTGTTGTTGCGGTTAGTGTTCTTTTGCTTGACATCGGAAGAGATAAAAAAAAAATTCACATGAAACTATGTCGTTTGCGGTTAAAAAATTAAAAAAAATCTCATGAAACTGTGTTGTTGTGGTGAGTGTTCATTTGATAAGATAATTAAATAAAACACAAATTAATAATTTCTAACACCGGAAGAGATAAAAAAAAATTCTCATGAAACTATGTTGTTGCGGTGAGTGTTCATATGCTAAGATAATTAAATAGTGAATTAACCGCATAATGTTAGATAAGGCTTTAATATATAAATCCATACATTTCAAAGGAACATACATTCAGTTACCATCTAACAAGAACAACAGTAAACAGTAACAAGTACAATAACAGTGACAAGTCTTATATACCAGAAGTCTTATACAATCAACGACAGTCTTATACATCAGTATAAGGGAGTTACTTGTACGCTTACGTCTCATAATCGCTGTAAGTGTTAATTTTTTTTAAATAAAATTATGTCATCAAATCAAGGAAAGAGTAATAATGCTCTCACAGAATTAAATAGTTGGGGGAATAAAACTTGGAGAAAAATAAGTGATTTGGAGATAAATAAGCCTTATAAGATCATAGAAGCTAGTAGGATGTCTTCAAAGTATGCACCAAACGCAATGCAGACGGTGGTGCATCTGGAGAATGGATATACAGTCACACTACCATCAAGATTTAACGATATAAATGAAGACCTACTGACTGAGCTTAATAGTGGTATTCATCTCATAAATAAAGGAGCAAGCGGGAATACATGGATTATCAGCTTTTCTTTAGAATAGATCTGTTGAGGAATTAAATAATTATTTTTATATTACAGTGACTGACGCTACCTACTGATATAAGTAATTTTAGACGACTTAGTATATTCACATTTATGGTGATTATGATGTCACTAGTTGAAACAATGTATTTTGAATGTAAGAAGAATTGGTTAAAACATATATCTTCAAACAGATTGCTACGACTGTGGACAAGACATATATCCCTTGCGAAGCTGAATGGAGACGTGAGTGTTTTACTAAAAAGTGTTTATGAGAAAAGTGATTTCAGTGATGCAAACACCTATTCCCTGATTGAGATCTGGGACGATATCACGTCTCATTTGGAGGATACTGCAGGTGATATCAATGTGGAAGTGAAAGAGTGGTTTCAGTTATTAAGTGACACACCGTCAGAGTGTTTCGCTCACGAACTATTCACCGAACAAATAGGTAATGATTTAATGAACTGTTTAATTTATGCTGTAAGCGAGTGTGGTATAGAAATATTTTATGGTATAGAAATATTTTAAAGTTTTCACTTGCGATTTTTTTTTTTTTTTGTTTGTATATCTGCGAAAGTGTTTTCTTTTTTTTTGTGTACTTCATTATGCATCTAGAAAATATAAAGTATATTATTGATGTAGATGGGTTTCAGATGTTAAAGAATATGTACTTTAAAGAAGTGGCAATTTACAATGTTCAGGATAAGATTCTTTATTTGTTTTATATAAAACTCCCAACATGGTTATTAGATTATAAACATGATAAAACAATTATGTTTGTCACAAGATATATTCACGGTATGCAATTAAAAAATTTTAACAATGATATTAGTTTTTCAGAGTTTGTAGAACGAATAAAGAGTTTTGACCCAAACAAACAGTTCACATGGGCTTACAAAGGGGGGATAATTGAAAGAGATTTTTTAACAAGTTTAGGGTTTATATCATATAATTTAGAATCAATAAATTGTCCGAAGGTAGAAGTAGTAATAGAAAATTTAAAATTACACCGCCTTAAGAATTGTACGAGGCATGTGGCATATAAAGGAAAACCACCTCGCACCTGTCACTGTAGTGGTGTAGAGGTGCGAGCATTCTCAATGTGGTTAGAACATCATCTACTTAATCGATAAGTGTAGCATTTAATTTATCCAGTTGTTTTTGTTTTTTTTTTTCATAATTTGTATCTAGTTCATTTATATTGACTAGAAAATTATTTAGTATAAATTGGTAGCCTGTTGGTACCTATTATGTGTTTCACATGTATATCTAATAATAATAAACATTTAACTTTTGTCTATACCTAATTAACTGTTATTATTAAGTCTTTTTTATGTAATAATAATAAGCGTTTAAGAAAAAAAAAAAATGTTAGCAAGCTTCAGGTAGGTCAGTGAAATAAAACATATTATACTTTAATTAATCTTGTTTTCTTTATTTATCCAACTCGTTGAATCTATACCGAACCACTTCACTAGAACTTTGTCACCCTTTCTCTTCAACACTTTCTCCACTAGATACACATCAGGATATTTAACTTTTTGCAGTTCCAGTTCATAAAATCCACCTAAGATTGGTTGTTTCCTATCATCTTGCAACTGATAGGTCACCGGATTGGTGTTATTTACTTTCACCACTTGAAATATCTCCGAACTCCAGTTTCCGGTGTATCCCTTGGAAAAAGTGGATTTATATTTACTGATACGTACATAGTCACCACACATATATTTTGATTTAGCTCGTACTTTGATATGATTGTAAACAGTAGATAAAAGGTCATTAGCGTTAGTATGATTCACGGTCACTGGGGCAACTCCAATAGTACGATGTATTTTATTATTATATCTATTTATTATGTCACAAAGCTCTTTTCCGTTCCATTTGTAAGAGCCATTGAATGCGAATCGTTGCCAAAGCCAATTTTTGATAGTTCTAATAAATCTCTCTACAATAGAAGCTTTCATTATACTAAATGTAGAATAATGGTTTATATTAAACTTTCTCATCAGAGCTTGGAACTTTTCATTGAAGAACTCTCGTCCATCATCGGATTGAATATTTTTTGGTTTACGTCGGTTGTTGTTTAAAAGGTTGAGCATGGCTTGTGTTACATCCCCACCTGATTTACTCTTTATCGGTTGAACCCACGCGTACTTCGAAAATGTATCGATGCACGCTAAAATATACTTAAATCCTCGGTTATACTTAGAATACTTTTGCATATCAATCAAATCTATTTGCCAGGTGTCATCAAGTCCTTTTTGTATGAAACGTCTTCGAGGGAAATTTTTACGAGCATTCTTGTGAAGTTCCTGAACGACTGTCCATTTGCTCATAATATCGGCTTCTTACTAACTTCCGAATGACCTCGAATTTTTCTTTTATTAACTTCTTCTTTTCCTCCAGGTTTTGACCCTATCGCCACCGCCGGTGCTCGTTGTCTAGTGGTGGTGGTGGTGGTGGTGGTGGTGGGGGTGACTAATGTACTGGTGCTAGTTGAATTTGTTTTTGAGATCTTTTCTAGATTTTGAGAGATTTTTTTTATTTTAGACAAACAATGAATCAGAACCTCATCCAGTTGTTCTTTTATAACCACATCTTTTTTTAGAATACCTTTGTTAACGTTCCTTAATAAGCGATTTCCACAGTCCACCTGATGTTTCATTACCTTAATCAATTGTGGCGTTTGCTGCTGAGCGCTATGTAGATAACGTCCGAACTTATCGATAGTCATAATTACAATGAAAGTATATTTACTTGAGTACATGTTTTAGTATGTTGGAAAGTCGATGAGGTGATGCAATTATGTTAGCTTCTATTAATTCTTCCAAAATTGCAATAATTTCATTATCATGATTATTGTTACCAACATTTCGCGAAGCGATAAGCAGTCGTAATCGATCTATTAGTTCATTAGGGTTGTCCCAATATATAATATCTGTATTAGGGTAGTATTTTTTCATTAAAAGAGTTGTGTCTGTATTTGAATGGTTATTATTATTAGTAGATGATGATGATGATGATGTTAAGCCTCTACCTGTTAGTAACAGATCTCTCACATTTAACAGACCAGTTACATCTGATCTGTTACCTATTACATCGAACAGCCCTGATCTGTTATCTTTTTCACCTGATCTGTTATCTGTTTCACCTGATCTGTTTAAATATCCACCAGTTTTTGTTTTCATTTCAGATTTTTTAATAGGAGTAGAATGTGGATGGTTTGACTCCTTTATATATTGAGTATATTTGAGACTCCTATCACCCTGTATCTGACCTTCTACAGAAAAATTACGTCTATGTGCATTTGTCATCATTATTATTTTATAGTAGGCGTTACTATCCGCAGGTTGAATCAAAGAAGTATTAGGTTCCCGTTTGAATAACAGTTCCATCAGACCTGGTGTATAGTTAAACTTTTTATTTTTTATTATTAAATGATTCTTATCGAATTCAACAGCGCTGTCACCTATATAATACCCCTCCGGTGTAAGGTAAATGCCGTAAGGCACTTTTTGAATTTTATTAATTATAATACTATCCAAATAGCTGCGTACTAATGGATGTGACTCAAAATCCTCTTCCGTTTCCGATTGGATTGTTGTTGTTGTATTTAGAGAATCATCAGCATCTTCATACTCTTCCTTTTCAACATCGTTGTACTCTTCTTTTTTGTGGTGCATTATTTTATCAGATGCATTTCGTCGATTTTTTTGTTTAATTTGGAATGGCTTCTTATCAGTTTCATGTTTCACAATTAACTCATTATTATCGTTTACATTGATCTGATGTAATAGAGTGTTTAGAGGCTGTGTGATTGGTTGAAATGTTTCTTGTAAGGTCGATGTTAATTCAGCTTTACCCTCATTTAAAGCTTTAATTTTCTTTTTAACTGAACTCACAGACTGAACAAGTTTACGTTTAAGCTCCTTATCGCCAAAGATCTGCACTGTTGAAGAGTCCATGGTGAAATGTAAACAGCTTCATTGTAACATGTATTCTTATACAACTATAATATTATAAAGTCATCAAAACCCCTCCTATATCGACCCTTATTCATCTCAACATCTTTATTAATCACTAAAAACCCATATTTATTCTTCCAGCAAGCTCTACATATTCCTAGAAAAGTATCCCATAACATATCTGTATTCACATGATCATCGTACGTGTGTTTTAGATTCATTTCATCTTGCTTAAAGAGTATAATGAAGTTTGCATTATCCCGCACCAGCTGTTTAGGTATTTTGCTGTATGTTTGACATAGATAAAAACAATCTAATCCCTTGTGTCTACCCATCGAGAAGTGTAAACGGATAGGTTCTTGATCTTCCATCGACACATCATCAAAAATTATGATACTGTTGCTTTGAGTCTCTTCCGGTGAGGCTACCTCACTTTTATCTGAGAAAGTGTAGAAATTCACTTCAGGCACCTGACTAAACACTTTGCTTAAAAACATGTATTTTGGTTGATTTAACGATTTGGAGTATAAGTAGACATTTTCAAATATCAGACCTTCTAACTCCAGCAGTAAGGTGAGTAATAGATTAGTTTTACCACAACCAGATGGACCGCATATTAGACATCTGATACTGTTAGGTAGGAGTACACTATGTCTGTAACGTATATTATCACTATCGTATTTCGAATTTATATCCCATCTTTTAACTGATAAACACGTGGGTTGCTTCTGAAACTTCATTTTGATAAGCAATTTAATCGCTTGCTCGTGTCTTATATATCTTAATTCAATAACGACAGCGGTAAGAGTAGTAGGTAGTTTAAAATGATTGTGCAACAGAGAAATAAGGTCAGTCTTCACGAAACTTCTATGAAAGGTGGAAGTGGTTTAGTCAATACACTTATCAATAACCTACCTTTCGAGTTACACGTACCCGGCTACAATTATTGCGGACCTGGAACAAAATTGGAAAAACGTTTGAAGAGAGGTGATGTAGGTATTAATCCTTTGGATGAGGCCTGTAAATTACACGACATTGCATACGCTCAAAACTCATCCTTAGACTATCGACATAAAGCTGATTTGGAATTGGCATTAGCAGCGAAGAAACGTCAACTTGAGTCAAATAGTTTAACTGAACGATTGGTGGCGCTAGGTGTGAATAAAATAATGAAACAGAAAGTGAAAAGAGGTTTAGGAATGATGCCCCTCAAAAAGGTTATAACAGCCGCACGTAAAGCTATGAAAAACCACCAACGACATCATGGTGAGATCAATGAGAGCGGTAAACGTGGAAAGGTTAAAAAAATATCTACCTGTAAATTGATAAGCACCGCTATTAAAGCTGCTAAAAGAAGCATCAAGGACAATAAGAGGAATGTGAAAAATCCAAGGGTTATTCCTCTACCGAAAAGTGGTGGCTTCCTTCCGTTGATACCGATACTGGGGGCGTTGGCGGCTGCTGGATCTCTTGCTGGTGGAGTCACAACCGCGGCTAAAAATATTTATGAAATGGTTAAAAAGAAAGATCAATCGAGTGATAGAGCACCAGTAGCTGTAGGGAGGGGCATGTATATGGCACCTTACAAAAAAGGTATGGGCCTCTATCTGACACCGTATCAAAAAAACTAGACATCGCCCTACCGAATCGTGCCCTCCTCAACTATGAGCTTGTAAAATATGTTAAGCAGCTAAAAATTCCTCATTTCCGGGGTGTAGTCATGCGAGATGCTCTACAGAAGCGAAAATCACGACCGTGGAGGTATGAAACGGGGATCGTAAATTTAGACGATTCACATGGGCCAGGAACACACTGGGTAGCATATGCGAAGAAAGATCAAAATTGCGAGTACTTTGACAGTTATGGAAATTTGAGACCACCACAGGAGTTTCTCAAATACATGTTAAATGGTGATGATGTTATCAATATCAGTTATAACTATAACAATATACAGAAAGACATGACATATAACTGTGGTCACTTATGTTTACGTTTTCTGTTAAATGTTTGTAATGATATGTTTAGAATAAAATAAAATATATAAATACTATTCCAAGAAAACACATTCATTCATTTCACATCCTTCTGTTAGATTGTGATAATGTCTTTTTCTTTATCGCTCAATGGTACGGATCCCTTATTGAACGTGGATTTTTTACCACCTATAGAACTGGGTGAAGGTGAATATGAGTGTGCTTTGATTTATTTTAAATCATTCAATTCTATTCCTAATGTGGATAGGAGCAACAACCTATTTCATTATGGAGATACTGTTATTACGGTTCCTGAAGGCTCTTATGAGCTGGATAACATTATTCACTACCTGGAACAAGAGATCGATAGTAAAGCAGGTGACGATCCTTATAAAACGATTGATATACTAGCTAATACGAATACTATGAAGTGTACACTTTATTCTCCATATTATGATATACACTTTGAGAAAGAGAACAGTATCGGAAACATTTTTGGTTTTTCTCGGAAAATTCTCCTCAAAAACCAAGCGCATCACTCTGATCAATCGATAAACATTCTAATCACAAACACTATAAGAGTAGAATGCAATATCGTTCGAGGCTCATTCATAAATAATAAACCAACCCATGTGCTACATGAGTTTTCACCGTCTGTACCTCCTGGATACCAAATAATAGAGTGTCCTCCAAATCTCATCTATTTACCGATAAAGACGAATACAATTCAAAATCTACAAGTGCGTATTACCAACGAACAAGGGAATCTTGTGAACTTTAGAAACGAGAACATTTCACTTCGCCTGCATATAAGGAGGAAAATAGCCTCATGATTATCTATAAAACAAATGGTGAGGCAATACAACGCCATAGTCTTTCCACCTCTCAACTGGAGAGAACATCTCACCAAAAGCAGCCAAAAGTAGAAGCAAGAACGAAGATTACGAAAGATAACGCATTGTTTCTTCAATCACTCGGATTACAAGTAAATTCCTAGTTATAATGACGTCATCATCATCGATTCTAAATATAGGAGATAGTGTTTTATTTGATGATAGTATAGAGGGAATTGAATATCACTCATATTTACCCTATAGTGAATCGTATAAAAACAATGATGAGATCCGAATCCGTATCAACGATCAAGATGCAATAGTACTACCTTGTGAGAGTCAGTTGGTAATTGAGGGTACTATTACAAAATCTTCTGCTTTCGTCAACAATGCTCCTGCTCACCTCTTTCAAGACATCCGCTATGAATTGAATGGTGTAGAGATTGATAGAACAAAAAACTGTGGTATTACCACCACAATTAAGGGAGCAGTATCCTATGGAGAAGAAGAGTGTAAAAGTTTGGAAAATAGCGGTTGGAATATGAATGGTTATAAAGAGTTTGATGGTGACTTCTGTTTCACTATTCCACTTCGACATTTGTTGGGGTTCGCTGAAGATTACAATAAAGTCATAGTTAATGCGAAACATGAATTGATATTGAACCGAAGCTCTTCTGATCTCAACTGTGTAGTTCTCAAAGACTCAACAAAAAAGATTGAACTTGAAATAACCCGTATAGCATGGCGTATGCCCATTGTCAAGGTATCTGATAAAGAAAAGCTACGTTTATTGAAGTATGTAGAGAACAACATCCCCATTCCGATTGCATTCCGCTCGTGGGATCTTTATGAGTACCCTGTGTTACCAACATCCCAAAAACATATTTGGACTGTGAAAACAAGTACACAGTTGGAGAAACCTCGCTACATCATAGTCGGATTCCAACATTCACGTAATAACGACGCAGTCAAAGATAAGAGCATCTTTGATCACATCCACTTTTATAATGCACGTTTATATCTCAATTCTCAATACTATCCATATGACTCATTCTCTAATGACTTTGATAAGGGTGTGTTTTCACTTTTGTATGACGCATTCATAAACTTTAAAAGATCCTATTATGGATTGAAGAGCTCCAGCGTACAAATAAGCCCACCTCATTTCAAAACGAAAACCCCTCTAGCTGTCATCGATTGTTCCAGACAAACTGACACACTTCGTTCCGGCACCGGTGGCACCATAGACATCAAACTGGAGCTAGAGTTTAAAAAACCTGTATCGAGTGATACCACTGCTTATTGTTTAATTATAAATGACTCTCTCTTCGAATACAGTATTCTTACAAAAGCTGTTCGAAAAATAACTTCATAAACTCTATCAGAGTAGTTGAGAGAAAGAGAGCAGTTATTCATCAACACTTATAGCGACAACATGTATCAGTTTATACAACCCTCATATTATACTCCATCGATTCCACCCTTGTACTTTGAACTTTGCAAGTATATGTATCAAGTTTCCAGCTCCACGATTCCATATATTAAAACATATTTGAAGCCATCAGATCAAATCGATGGATTACTGGAAGAGTGTATTGATATTGCTAATCGGATAACATTAACTAAAGACGAGTGGGACCTGATATTTATGAAAAACGTCTCTGAAATATCGGAATTCTTCACATCTGGCTCAATTCCTGTATCAAATCAGCAGCAGCAGCAGCAGCAGCAGCAGCGTCAAGTGATCAATTATATAAACCTACCTGAACATGAAGAAGGAAGCAAAAAATTCATCATAATTGACATTGGGACGAAATCAATTGTCATCTGCTGTGAAGAGTGGTGGTGTCTGAATCATTTATTGAATTGTCTTGATTCACGTTTACGTCACTTAACAAAGGTAAAGAGTTACTATGAGAACCGTATTAATTTCTTTAGAAAGCGGTTCAAGCTCGTCCAACCGAAAACAATGTCTGAAGCCTATGCAATTGTGGAAAATGTCTATGATGAAATGTCAATTGTGGATCAAGAAATCAAATGTTTTGTAATCGATTATTTATTCTTCTCATGCTTTCTATAAAATAATAAAATGTGTTATTTAGTTGACAGCATACTTTGTTTCTTTTATCTCAATATACCAACCGCAACCCAACCGCAAAATGTAAAAAAAAATAGTAGATATAAATTAAGTATTTAAATCATTCAGTTCCCAGTCGTTTGCGGATAACATACACTATCACTACTTGTTTTTTTTTTATAATCATAGTGTAGCATAACAATGTACGAGTGTCCTTTTTGTAATACAAAAGTGGAGAGTAATCAATTAATTACTCATTCGAGAACGAAACGTCATAAGTTACTATGTAAACAAGATGCAGGAGATTATTTCATGTATGTTGTGAATACAGCGTTTAAGTGTAGAATCGTGACATATCGTATTAATGAATCATCATCAAGTGTATTAAACCCAGAAGTTTACTTAGCAGGAGCTGCATCTAAAATTCAAGAATTGCTTAAAATGGAAATAGCATCAAACAAACATATTAAGGTAAACATTGAACTTTTCTGCACGTATATTATAGTAAGAGAGAATGAAGTGATTAGAGACCTGAAATCATTCAACACTAAAAACATACATTTACAACAATCATCGGACTTATCTCATTACTATAACGAGACCTGCGCTAAAATTCTGAAGAAATGCGAAGAGTTTCAAGAAAGAGATAGCGGATGGACATTGGAGAAGATTGAATTTTTAGAGATTAACATCAACAAATACGTACCGTTAAAGGCCGGCTCTTACATACCACTTCCGGATTGGATACAACGTAAACATGCATGTGTGAATGTACAGAACACCGACAATGCCTGCTTTTTCTGGGCAGTAGCAAGCGCCCTCTATCCAGCTGATTCCCATTCGAATCGTCTAATATCATACCCGCACTATGAGACAGTCTTCAAAACAGCAGGAATTAATTTACCAGTATCGATTCAAGGAATCAAACGTTTCGAAGAGTTGAATCAGATCAATATTAATGTGTATGGTATTAAAAAAACTAAAAAGATCGTACCCATGTATATATCTAAGGGTAACCCCAACAATCGTCATGTCAATCTCTTATTTTATGAAGATACTAAACATAATGGTAAATCTCATTATTGTTGGATAAAACAAATGTCTCGTCTGATACGCTCTCAAATTACCAGTCATAAAAGTAAAATATTTTTCTGTGATGGATGCTTGCAATATTTCATTAGTGAGTCTAAAATTGAACGTCATAAGATGTTAGGATGTGAAAAAGCTTTAATAGAACTACCTACTCCCGATGATAAGTACTTGAGTTTCAAAAATATTAGTCATCAACTTTCTGTACCATTTGTTATATATGCAGATTTTGAATCAATTTTAAACCCCCTCAAAATGGAGGAAATGAAAACCACTTATTACACTCATGAGCACATTCCATGCGCTTTTGCGTATTACATACATTGTAACTATGATAGTTCATTAAGTAAATTTGTTACATATCGTGGTGAAGACTGTGTTAAAAAGTTTGTAGATAATATCTATTTGGATACTCGTTATATTGCTGATAATTACTCAAATAAAATACTATATTATGATAAAAATGAAAGCTTGATAATGAATAACACATTCACTCATTGTCATATTTGTGAGCAACCATTGTTATCATCCGATCGAAAAGTTATCGATCATTGTCATCTCACAGGGAAAACTAGAGGTGTAGCTCATCAGCTATGTAATTTAAAATATTCTCTACCCAACTATATTCCAATATTTTTTCATAATTTAAGCGGATACGATAGTCACTTATTCATTAAGGAGCTTGCTGCAAGAGATGGTGCCCGCATTGAGTGTATACCACAGAATAAGGAAAAGTACATTTCATTTAGTCAAAAGTTATATTTTAAAGATGGCGATGATGATGATGACACTCAAAAAGGAATAACAATACGTTTTGTTGATTCGTTTAAATTTATGTCCACCAGTTTAGATAAACTGGTGAAAAATCTCTCACGAGATCAATTTCATATATTATCTAAACACTTTTTAGATCCTGATCAAATAAGTCTTTTAACACGAAAGGGTGTGTTTCCATATGAATACCTTAACTCTTGGACCAAACTCAAAGATACATCATTACCCGATAAACAATCATTTTACAGTGAACTAACACAAACACATATTTCCGATAGCGATTACATACACGCGCAAACTGTATGGAAAAAATTTAAATTAGAAACGTTGGGTGAATACTGTGATTTATATCTCAAAACAGATGTCCTATTGCTTGCTGAAGTGTTTGAAAATTTCCGTAGTATCTGTTTGAGTGCATATAAACTAGATCCTTGTAGATATCTTACAGCACCCGGTCTTTCATGGGATGCTATGTTGAGACAGACAGGAATAAATCTCGAACTTCTCACCGATTATGAAATGATTCAGTTCTTACAGTCTGGTATTCGAGGTGGTATTAGTCAAGTTTCCAAAAGACATGCTCAGGCTAATAATAACTTTCTAGATCCAACCACATACAATTCTACAAAGGATAACAGTTTCATTGTGTATTTGGATGTTAATAATTTGTATGGTTATGCTATGAGTCAATATCTGCCTTATGGAAACTTTGTTTGGTTAACGAGTGATGAAATCAACTCATTCAATATATTAGCACAGCGTCCTGATTCAGATATCGGTTACATTTTGGAAGTGGACCTGGAGTATCCACAGTGTCTACATGATTTACACAATGACTATCCATTTTGTGCTGAAACAAAAACACCACCAAACGGTAAAACTAAAAAGCTTTTACTTACTCTGAACAACAAACACAATTATGTAATTCACTATGTTAACTTGAAGCAATGCATAGAACATGGGTTAGTTTGTAAAAAAATCCATAGGATCTTATCGTTTCAGCAATCCCCATGGCTTAAACCTTACATAGATTTAAACACACAAAAAAGAATATTTGCAAAAAACTCTTTTGAAAAAGACTTCTACAAGCTCATGAACAACTCGATTTTCGGTAAAACCATAGAGAATGTAAGGAAACGAGTTGATGTGAAACTTTGTAAGATGTGGGGTGATGAGAAAGGCAATACTAAATGTAAATACGGTGCTGAAAGATACATAGCTCATCCTAATTTTCATAGTTGTAAGATTTTCTCTGAAGATTTTATAGCGGTGCAAATGAATAAAACAAACATATTGTATAATAAACCTATTTATGTTGGTTTCACTATACTAGAACTTTCCAAATATGTTATGTACAATTTTCACTACTCATATATGCTATCTAAATACAAACATAACGTACAATTACTCTACACAGATACCGATTCTTTCATCTATCAAATCACAACTGAAAATTTTTATGAAGATATTAGATGTGACTTAGAGGCTAAATTTGACACCTCTGATTTTCCCATGGACAATGTTTATAATCTACCATTAGTCAACAAAAAAGTGATTGGTCTTATGAAAGATGAAACCAATGGTTGTATCATCAAAGAATTTATTGGTTTACGTTCTAAAATGTATAGTTATGTTTTACAAAATGATTTGAGTGTAAAGAAAAACAAAGGCACCTCCGCCGCTATTGTAAGAAAGTTAAATTTTGAAAATTATAAAAAAGCACTTGATCGTGACTATGTAAAATATGATAACATGTATACGTTTACTAGCGATAAGCACCATGTTTATACACAAATTAAGAGAAAAAAAATTCTTTGTGGTAATGATGATAAAAGATTTATTACTGAGGATGGAATAAACACTTTGGCTTGGGGACATTATTTAATCAAATAAAATACATTGTTTGTTGTATACAGTTTTTTTTTTTTGTTTCCTTTTTTTTCACCTTCCCACTTATTCTCACATAAAACACGGGGTAAGTTTCTTTACATAAGCACAACCACTAAACCACTGAACATGTTGCTGCCAAGGATCATCATCATCTTCCCAATCTTTTAAGCCTCCACCACAATGAAAACACATGGTTCTATCTCCGCTACCAGTATAAAAGAAACCAGCTTCTGCAAGATCTTCAGGCTTCTGACGCATACCTCGAGGCCAATCTATGAAAGTGTGCAAACGTTTTGTTTTTGAACTGAATTGCGGGTGCTGTGGCTTGTGATCTCTATTATATTCACTCATCAATGAGGCTATTGTTCTACTCACTTGTGATGATGCTGAACCAGTACCACACTCATCCATTCCATCAGAATCATCATCATCATCATCATCGCTAACTCGAACAAATGTATGTGTAACCTCATCATCACTCTTGAATACAACGTAATGTATGTTTTCAATATTAGATGTCTTCGAATCTTCCATACGACTTCCATCATCGTCGTCATCATCATCATCATCAACATCATTGTCCTGATGTTTTAATGAATCTGAGTTAGATATCTTCTGAGCAGTCCGCATACTTTTAGTCAATATTATCTCACCATGAACATTCTTGAAAATCATTTCAGAAATGTCTTCCACATTAGATTTCACTGAATCAGACATTGCAAATAATAATTAATTTCGCGAACCTTCCTCCACCAATGCTACCATCCGAATGTAAATAAATACAAACGTACTATAATGTAAACACATCACCATCAGACGTACTTAGCAAAAGAACACTAACCGCAACAACAAAGTTTCATGACATTTCATACACTTCCAAGCCTCGCACCCACCCCGCAGCGCCCCCGCAACACCTTCTTATCAACATTCAGTTAACCACAACAACAAAGTTTCATGACATTTACTTCCCCGCCCCGCACCCGCCCCGCAGCGCCCCCGCTACGCCTCCTTATCAATCCACACTTCCCCGTCCCGCACCCGCCCCGCAGCGCCCCCGCAACACCTTATCAACAGTTAACCACAATGCAACAAAGTTTCATGACATTTACTTCCCCGCCCCGCCCCCGCTACACCTTCTTATCAACATACTGTTTCCGCTCGACACACCATTTTCACCACTAACCACTATAACCTGAACGCTCGTCTCCACACTAACTACATACCCTCACGGGTCTACTTAGGCTGGACTTCCTGTGGTCCAGAACCCCCAATTATATGCTACTTCCGCCAGAGCAATATTGACAAAATTGGGCGTTTTTATTCCTGGGTGTTTGATAGCTCAAAAATATTTTATTTTCTTTTTCGTGTGAAGTGTAGGTTTTAGAGGATTTGCGCGTTTATTTTACGTGTATTGGCAATCTGTACCAGCGTTTGAAGAGAGTATTTCAAAAATAGTGCAAACGATAGCTGACGTCAAAGCTACGAGAAATAGCTATATCCAAAACGGAATGATTTTGCTTTTTTTTTTGCAATTTTTACCATATGAAACACCTGCCACGCCGTGCATGAAATATCAACTGGATGTACCTACGTGTATTTTTCAGTTCTTCACACTATATAGTTTATTTAGTTATTAAAACTTTATGCACAAGTGAAAAAAAAAAGTTCCCGTCTCTCACCGTGTCCTATTTAGATGCGATCTTCGCGTGAATACGCGATCGTCGCGTTCAAGTCCCTTTTTGTTCGGTCAACCTGAATGTATGGTCGCGCCAACAGAAGGCGCTTTCCAGTATTCCGAAAAAAAAAAAGACGGGTTGCACTCCGGGAGTGACGGCAGAAGTGAAAACTTGAATATTAACGTTGAAATAAATCAACTATTAATTTATTTATTTCGCTATTTCTTCGTTACTTTTTTCATTAATAGATGCGCTTTGTTCAATTTTTCATATTTTAAACACTTTATATACACGACTTTTACGAATATACAGCAGTGTAGCCACTACACAGACGGTCGAGCCATCAGCTGTCACCATCCATGGATGCGCGTGACACGCTGTAACATAAACACACACGAACATTCGCGCAAGCGCCCTGCGCCACCTAAACGAAACAGCAGGCATACATTGTCGCCGCGCCGTAGAAAGAGAGGGGGATACTTCCTCTCCTACGCCGCGCCGGCTGTCTACTCTCCATCCGTCTTACGGATTTTCGATCAGGTCACGTGTCCTGACGCGAGTTTAACATTTTTTACCCATTACAAAAAAAGTGTACAACGCCGCTAAAGTTTTCACTTCAAAATTACATATGAACGCAAACGAACGCGTATTCGCGCGATAATCGCTTTTACATAAGACGCGGGGTTAATCTTGCAATCAGTTTGACAGTTGTGCAATAGTAACGGTACGCGCTAAGTAACGTTTATAGATCTCGGGCTGTTTCCATTTAAGAGTTTAAATAGACTATGAAGACCAAAAATCCCAAACACTCATCTCCTAAAATACTAATTACAATCCAGCTTATTTCGCCACAAACTGCTCGCCGTTATAATGGAACAAGGAAACTTACTCAAGCGAGGCGCTGTCGAAGCTTCAGAGGCTAATTTTTACACAATTACTACCAAGTTGGGGCAAACAATGTCACTGTTGCCGAAACACAGATTAACAGAGTTTTTGTTTTAATATTCGTTATTAAAATTGTGAGTTTAAAAGTTTGGTTGTTGGTACTTTCATGAACCCTTATTTTGATAAGTTATCTATTTACGCACGCGCGTTTACGCTTGCCGCGGTAGGTCCGTGGGCGGGTTCTATCTTTACATGCCGAGACCCCTTCGTGGCTGGGAAAGATTCGTGGAACTTTGACAGTCATTACGGGTTGTCGCCCGCAAGTCGGAAACTAGCCTTACCAAGGAGATTACCCAGTAACTGGGCTGAGGAGTTTAGGCAAGCAGTCGCTCCATGTAAAATACTGGTATTCAGCTCGACTGGAAGCCGACCTGAAAATAGTTGGAAAAAGGCTGGACAAGTGATGATGGTTTAATCTAATGCAAGGGAAAGAGGTTAATTTTTTAACAATATTTCAATACAAATACCGAAAATCTTTTTGTTTGTTTCCATAGGTAGAATTCTCAACCTTTCAATTTTTTTAAATAGATACAGTCAACAAAAGAGATAAGTATGCAGGATCGTCGGATATAGTTGAAGTTTAGTAAGAAACCGATGGATGTTGTTGACTGTTTAATTTGATAAATGAGCTGGTTGTTTTCTATTAATATGTAGCGGTTTCTACAACGCCACATGCGAACAACGCGTCATACTGACGTCACGCAAATCCTGCATCGCGCAAGCAGAGTTTACCACGCAACTAGCATAGATACAACGGCCCGACATGAATCATTGGGCAGTTGCCCGCCAGACACAACACCCGTCTGGTCGGAGGATCCTCCCTTTTCTATAGAGTATGAGTGAACTTTGCACCCTGTTCCTCATACCTCTATACTGGTGACCCCGACGTGATTTGGACACGCAACCTTCTGATCTTCTGATCTTCTTCTGAAATTAAATTTTATTCGAGAACACCCATCGGTTTCATACTAAATTTCAACTATATACTATATCCGACGATCCTGCATACTTATCTCTTTTGTTGACTGTTCTTCGCGCGTTTTAAAATTACCCTTTTCTAATTATATGAATTGAATGCATATCACAAGGTACACCTTTAAATAAATTCTGGCACATCGTATAATGCGAATCTTCGTCCCCAAAGAGGAGGTATTATACTAATAAATTCTCGATTGAAAGTCCAAAATATTGAACACGGCGCCCTTATAGCCCTTCTTTGTTCCTAAAATATACCCCCAAAGTGACCCATCGTTTCCGCTACCAACTATCGTTGCTACCAACTATTATTTAATCTATTGAGTAACTTAAAACACTATAAATAAACCCTCAACCCACGGTAAAGCAGATCGTCACGCTTATATATTTAGAACATAAGCCGCCGATAATAATTTGACGCTATTTTAGTCTGCGTATCGCCAAGGTCCAATTTGCCGTTTTCTGTATTACGGCTCAATTTATTTGTGAGGCCATTTAGTGAAATTCCTAGAACAGGACGCAAAGATAAAGTCTGTTATCCCCAAAGGGTTACGTTCCTAGAACTTGGTTACAGAAATATATTTCATTGACTCCTGATAAAGATTTGGTAAGGTTGTACTTTTATTGAAATCTGTCCCATTAACCAAATTCGAGATACTACCAAAACATGGACGTACGTTCAGAGAACTTAAATTGACACAACAATCCAACTTGCCGTGTTATAGCCCTTTTATACAACTGTCAAAGAATGACAGTTGTGATTTGAATATACGGACAATTTAAGTTGGTAGTGAATTTGATAAATAATTCATTTCCCTGACTTTACAATGTGGGGTGCTAATTAGGTATATTAAATTAGATCTTCTTTGAGCGGCTGGGCTTACAGCTGCCAAACATTAATGGAGAAAGATAAGGAGACTTTAACGAGCTGAAGAATTCTATAAAGTAAAAGCTTTACTCGAAAACAAAACGTACAGTTAATACGGATTATTTATTTCATTTAAAGTAATGGGATCCTTTTGGGAATTCCAAACAATTTCCAGCCAGATCAATATTTTCCCAAAAGTCCGGGCTATCAGTGGGCTATATTTTGGCTATAATCCGCAAATAATTTGACACTGGCGGTCGATAGCCGGCATTAGCCGTATCGATGCAAATTGTCCTGTGTCGTAAATATTCTCCTTCTACCCTCGTTTGGTTTATAAATCTGGTTTAGCTGTTATATTGGCTGCATTGGATCTAAATGGATTTTGTTTGTGTGTAGAATAGAGATAGTTTTGGTGTGTTGGCATTATTGATTTTGGCTTGTATTGTGTGTTGAGAGAATGAAACCATGTATATTATTACCGATACCGATACCGAATATTGTTCCTTATTGTTAACTTTGTTACATTTACAATTTGAACTTTGCCAAACTAAGTGTTTTCGCGATAACGTGACGTATTCTATCAATAATCTCAGAGCATCGTGTATTAGAGGTATAATGGAAACATTACTAGCTAAGGAAGATTTATTTACAGAACGAAGAGTAGAGTACAATAATGCATATTTATGCTACAATAATAAGATGCTCAAATGCCATTACCACAAAGTTATTGGAAATCGATACTCCCACGTGCTAAATCTAAAAGTCTAAACACAAACCCAGACCAGACTAGACCAGACCCAAACCGATACAAATACAATCTACGAATAAAATCCGAAGACAGTCTAAACAACAAGCATTAAGCTGTAACAAACGATCCTTGTAAACACTCCCGTTTCTGCATAAGTTTGGATTTGCAAACAATGTCGGATAAACTTGCCAAGTTTTTCATGCATTCATCAACACCTTAGCCCCTTACAATAAGGTCCAATATCTCCCAAGTTTCTGGTACGTGTTAAGTTAGTTCTACAACTCGGTGCATTTACGAAGCTAGCTGCTGGCACTCGCTTACACTATTTGCATTGTTAATAGAGTCAACTGATTCAATATTATCGATGTGCCGGACCGTGAAAGGTTCGCTCGTGGTGTTTTATAATGTCTGCTGGTCCTGGAACGTTCCCTCGGATTTATTTGGATATTTATTCGCTAGATCTGGTTAGGGAGGACAATAAAATGTCTGGATGCTTATGTGGTGAATAAGGATGAACACAATGTAAGGGATTCATATTTCTGTTGGAAGGTACATAATAATAAAATGGGTGATAAGTTTTGTTTCTACATTAGATATGATAGGTAGTAACTGGGATCCTTTATTATTATATTTTGCTGTACTTACATTTGCTGTAGGTATAGTTTATTAGCAATTACTTACATCTTATGTTACACGTAGCTTCGAAGAAATAGGTACTTCTCGAGCTCTACTGGCCACAATATTATTAAATCTATTCAACAAGCTTGGTTGGTGTTTCTAACTGCAATAGTCCTGCACCAACCGGGGACGGTCCTTGGGTGCACATGGAAAGTGCATACTGGGATAATCGTCGGTTGGTGCCTCCTCATCATTTAAAATGGTCTACGGGGCCCCTGCGAGTTGGCTTTTGCCCCTCGTACGTCTTCTAAAGGTCCGGGACACCAGGCTTCCCAGATTTTTCAAAAATCCATTTATCAAGCATGGTGATCTAATATTTTTTATCTATAGCAGATATTTATTGGATGCTCAAAAAATATACTTAAATGATTTTTAAAGATTTCAGCTTTAGACCTGTAAGATGAATATTTCTTTTCTCAGTCCGTATATTCTTTACTTTAAAGCACTTTCAGCATCGTTTTTATTTTTTTAACGTCGTCTACGCTCATTAGTTGCCATTAATGGTCGGTCTACCAGTTTCCTTTGTTCTCGATCTAAAGGTATGAGGAGCCAAAACGACCTGTATTTAGTTCCTAACCAAACTAGTTAGAATATGTCGCAGGTGCCTAGAAGTTTAAAGTAATGTTTATCCGTAATAAAGACAGAGAGATAAATTGTTCAGCAGATTGAAACACTTTGTAATTGTAAAGGGTAATAACCATTTCATACGACCGATAAAGAATGACGATTTTGAGTGGAATAAACGAACAATTTAAGTTGATAGGCAATTTGCTAAACAATCCATTTAAGTGACTACTTACTACGCCTTCGGTAGATGTCAAAAGAATTGCATGTACGAATGAATGACACACAATTTTACACCTTGTAGGTATACTATAAAGCGCTTTAAATCCTGAATAATCTAAGGGAAAATCAAACAATCCCCCTAAAGGCACGTCAGTAATTTAATTCTCAGCAGAATGAAAGCGCGAAAACAAAGCGACCATTTTTTCTTCCCTAAAAATCAAATACGGGAAGTCGTAAAAATTGAAATGTTTGCTCCTCACCTCTTGGAACTGCGCTCTCTCCTTAAAGAGGAACGTAAACAAAAGAAGGGGAGGCTGAGTCACGATTAAATTCTGTTTGAATCCGTATTAAACATACACGGTGGTGTCTGCCATACTGTTCGCCATGACATACCTACCCCTTCGCAGGAAATGTCGAGTTTTCTTTTGAAATAAACGTGACTTGTTCTCTAAATGGTAGCAAGTGTGTTTATAAAACTCCTTCATTTACAGAGAACTTCTAAAATATGGGTATTCGAATTTCTGCACATTTCGACTCATCATCAGCCGAAAGACGTCCACTGCTGGACATAGGCCTCATTTCGACTAGGTAGTATCTATTACAAATATGCAATTATGACTGAAACTCTCATTATGCTAAATAGTTTACACATGGGAAGACCCCTTGGTACAGGCATTGTAAACACTTCCTAACGTTATATTTTGTAGCGCAATTCAGTGGACTTTCTGCGTACCTACTGATGATACTGTAGCGGTATCTACAACGCCACATGCGAACAACGCGTCATACTGACGTCACGCAAATCCTGCATCGCGCAAGCAGAGTTTACCACGCAACTAGCATATATACAACAGCCCGACATGACTCATTGGGCAGTTGCCCGCCAGACACAACACCCGTCTGGTCGGAGGATCCTCCCTTTTCTATGGAGGTTGAGTGAACTTTACACCCTGTTCCTCATACCTCTATATACTGGTGACCCCGAACATGAACGTCAGCGCAGCCTTCGTGCACCTACTTCAGCGTGACGTCATCATCACTCCCGCAAGCTTTAGAGCGGCGAGTCACCCAGCCAGCCAGCACCCACGGCTTCAACGGGTATCCTGACCACTAGTATGCAGCGACCGCGCATACCTGGTCATCACCCTCAGCCTCATCAGCAACCTCGGCACAGCACACTGCACTTTCGGCCGGTCTACAAGCAGAGCCCTCAATAAGCCTCTCCTGGTCGACGCCAGCAGTCAGCCTCAACCCGGCGCTGTACTACATCCGACGCACTGGAGCATAACGCAGCGCCACCCCGACTCACTGGGGACATCTTCGCAGACAGTTCCGACTCACCGTGAACTATGCGGCAACCGGTTCCGACTCACTGGAACCTCACCTGGCCTGGCAAGCATCGCAAGATTCAAGACTCAGCCCACTATCGACCTCCGGTCTCCGGGGGGGAGTGATGTAGAGGTATCTACAACGCCACATGCGAACAACGCGTCATACTGACGTCACGCAAATCCTGCATCGCGCAAGCAGAGTTTACCACGCAACTAGCATATATACAACAGCCCGACATGACTCATTGGGCAGTTGCCCGCCAGACACACCCGTCTGGTCGGAGGATCCTCCCTTTTCTATAGAGTATGAGTGAACTTTACACCCTGTTCCTCATATCTCCAAAATACCTTTTAATCATGATTTAACCGATTTGGAAATCGTACGTTGTAATTATTGACATGAATAGATATTTTATTTTACTGAACAAAATCGTCAAGTTCATTAAACATCAGCAGGGGTACATATTTGAATTTCGAAAGAACAATGTCAGATTTCGGCTTACACAACTTTTAAAACTAAATTCACACGGACACGAAGTTTTTACCTACAACAATTTAAATATAAAATTCCAACTTCTAAAAAAATATTTATTTCTTTTCGAGAACTGTTCGAAAAGAAAATCATTTTAATAAGTAATCATTTTACTAATCATGTTCTTGAATTCCAGGTTTTACTTTTTTTTTAATAAAAAAAGTGTCAGGTAGTTACCTGTTCTGCCACTGTAATCGATTATTCTAAATAATTAAAGCGATTTACTCTTTAGTTTTTATTTACCACCTCACAATTGTCTTTTATTATTATTATTTTTATCAAAATAATACGTTCGTCGTGTTTATTAAAATACATTTATTATTTTTTTAAAGAATATAAGAACGAAATTCAAGAAATCGATTTTCCTGATCTGTATTCGATAACTTAATCGCCTTGTACTGGCAACCAGCAGTTCGCCATTAAAATAATAAAAAAAAAGTTTTTGCAGTTCTGTCAAAATCGCGCGAGCCAGTTAAAACATGTTGTTGTTGTCGGTGTTTTTCTAAGTGTACGTTTGTTTCCTTCTCGAATTCATCTGCACTTGCGTTATGGACTTATTGTGTTATATTCATACCACACATTTTGTGACAATGTACCATCAACTACGTTGTATTAATTGTGGTATAAATGTGTTCCGGATGGAACGGCATTTAGTTGAATCTGACGATGTCCATTCATTGTTACGGCAATGGACTTCACTTTCTGTGGTAAAGTACGATTTTTATTAAATAGAATGTCAACTGTTTTAACTAAGCTAAATGTTAATTTGCAACACAACCGTATTTTGTTGGTTTTAGATTCCAAATGACAATGTTGTTTGTCATTACTGTTGGTTATTAATTAAACAAACAAGTAGTCCAACAAGTAGCAATGCGCCAACTGAATCAATTGTGCATCGAAATCTTTGTATTGGTTGCGGTCATTCATTGCATCGTGTAAAGTCTCACGCCTTAAATAACAGTTCAGAATGAGAAGATGCTATCAGACGCGTGATAGAGCAACAATAACCTCCAATTTAAAATGTCTGAATAACTTCTTCTGTAGAAGTTCAGTGTAAAAGTGGATATTACAGAAAAGCTTTTGACATTAAACTACACAAAAAAACGTAAGAATTTTCACTGTCCATGACAAATTAATATTGAGCCAAAGTTACTATGGACAACTGACAATGTTCTTTAAATATCTACGGTTAAAATGTCAATGTTCAAAACATCGAAAATTTAAATATCGAACGACCATAAAACCGAAAATTAAAATAACGTAAGTTTATATTGTCGAATGGTTAGATAACCTACGTCCAATATATCTAAAATCTAATTATCGACAAACATGACATCGAAAGGCTAAAATATCGAAGTACAGATTATCTAATGATGTAAATATCGAAGTACAGAGTATCGAATGTCCTAAATATCGATATATATTTATATGTTGTGCTACAAAAATTAGTGACAGAAACAAATCGCTGCAAAACCGACTCCACGTGGTCTTGTCTGCCCTACCCCTAGAGTGTAATTTAAGCCCGCGTAGGCGCAGAGGGGCGAGGCGGCCCGCGAGCTGAGGCGGTGGTGAGCGTTGAAACCATCGACGACGATAAGCTCGCGTGGGACCGCCGGAGCCCCGCAGCGCCGGAGCCGTGACAGAAACCATGCCTCCTGCATGATGCATGTTCGCTTGCACTCTGTATGCTTAAGTAATATTATTTTCACATAGTAAATAACTTAAAAACAAACACATTTGTAGGCCGCGCCGCACTTGCATCTTATGTCGACGGAGCCCCGCTACGCGGGGCCCCTATTTCTGTGTAAAGGGTTTAAAGTAACCTAACCTAACCTAACACCGGGGTGCCCTTCGCTCTCTCTCTTGCATCCTGCAAGTTCGATATTTTAACTAGTGGGTATTTTTAACGTAAATATAATGAACTAAAGTGTATTGAATGTTGACATTTTGAACTTAGGTATAATGATTATCGATGTTTTTAATCATTAGATATTTTTATAACTCGGCATTTCAATGTTAGACATTTTATGCTTAGGTATGACCATTTTCGATATTATGATATAACCGATATTTAAATTTTCGATGTTTTGAACGTTGACATTTTACACGTAGGTATTTTAATGTTCGACATTCAAATATGTACCCATCAGCAGATGTATTTTACCTTGACATTTGAACCAACATTCACAGACCGTTATTTCACAAAAAAAAAAAAATTAATCATTTACACAAATAAGTAATTCAATGGCCGATAATAAATTATAACGAGCGATTAATCACGATATTACGAGTTTTATTTACTGAAAGAGAATAAAATAACAGACGATCATAATGAACAGGAGTTTTTGGACCATTTACTTATTTACGTGGGAATATATAATGCGTATTTCGCGCCGAGATTCGCGGGTTCCGCTTTGTGTTCACGTTTTGTCTGAGAATGACTTTTTATTGTGTTTTTTGCGTACATTTTGTTAGTGAAGGAAATATGATATAAGAAAACAACAGTAATATTCTGTTCCTGTTAACTCACCGAATCACCTCAAATGCTCTTAGAAATCTTTGATGCTAGAAAAGTACATTACCTAATCTATATAAATAAAAACTTTTTAACAAAAAATTAAACCTCCGAAAAAACTGAAAAGCAAAAAATAATAAACTTTTTTTATTTAACCTTAATAAATAAGTTCTTAAACTAATGCAAGTATACCTAAGTAATTTTGAGTCGGCGCCAAATAAGCAAATTAATTCGTTGCGAGTGGTCGTGCGGAGAGCGCATTTTTTGTTTGAAATGTTAATGTTTATCGCTATAGATTTCACGTTGCTTATTTCTTTAAATTTAAGGTAATTTAGTAATCTTTGTTCATTGATTGTTTGGCGCCGACTCAAAATTATTTAGGTATACTTGCATTAGTTTAAGAACTTATTTATTAAGGTTAAATAAAAAAAGTTTATTATTTTTTGCTTTTCAGTTTTTTCGGAGGTTTAATTTTTTGTTAAAAAGTTTTTATTTTATAATTTTTTGAGGCCATAATTTACTAATTACTACATGCTTAATGTTTGATTACTTTTAAAATACCTACCTTACTTTAGACATTAACTGTTATATACTCCTACTTTAACTATTATTTTTTGTGTAATATAATACTAAATAATATAATGTAATACTTAAAAAAAACAGGCTTTATATACCAACATAGATAGGCCTTTTATTTTAATTGTAATACACAGCTCAGCATTAAAATCTGTGAATGAACAATAAGTCACCCCTATTTTCCCACCCTTAGGGTAGGTATTTTTTTTCCAAATTTACATGGGACCAACTTCGAAGTATGTCCTATCCAACAAAAGAAGAATGATCAAAATCGGACTACTCTGTAAAAAGTTAAGCGTGGTCATACATTACAATCAGTGAGTGAACAATCAATCATCCCCTGTTTTCTAACCCTTAGGGTTGGAATTTTTTTTTCAAATTTATATGGGACCACCTTCAGGGTATACCCTTTCTAATAAAAAAAGAATTATCAAAATCGGACTGCTCTGTAAAAAGTTATGCGTGATCATACATAAAAAAAAAAAAAAAAAAAAAATATACGCGTCGAATTGAGAACCTCCTCCGTTTTTTTTCGTCGGTTAAAAATGAAACGAGTCAGTCAAATTTATTTATTTATGGAGTTGTGTGTATCTTTATAGTCCGAATTAAGTATTTAGGGAAAGAAAAAATGGAAAAGCTGCCCGGAAATGCTTGTTTTTCTGGGAAATTTGTATGATTTATTGAAATTTGGACAGGACAACGACTGTCGGGTAAGCTAGTTAGAAATTGAAATAAATATTTCTTCAAAAATTAAAAATGTGTACCTAGGGTTCAACCTCTCATAGCCACTCATTGAGCAAACCGCTACGTTACCCATTGGGCTAATCGGTTAATCCCTCTTTGTGTTTGGATACTTCTTGCGCTTCAGTTCTTGGCTGAATATTCTGCTGCCCGGGTTATAGTAATAAATTCATTTAAATGATTATTGCAAACATTGAAGCACGAGCTTACAGGGGGAAAGTCGTCTGTAAAAGCTGAGAATTAACACGGTTAGCCGGAAGGAAAATACTCTAACTTAATTACGCATATTTAATTTGCTTGCTTTCATCTTAAAAGTCCTCATAAATCTTTATTATATTATATGTCTAGGCCTTTGTAAATCACTGTAATAAAGCCAGAATTTATAAATAGTGTCTATCGCTGTAAGCACTAAAGAACTTTCATAGACACCTACTGGGCCCCAGACCATAATACGAAATTAGAAGTAAAAACAAAATCAAAAGTCATTTATTCAAACTAGGCTGAGTATCAGCACTTTTCGAACGTCAAAACTACATAAGACAGTCTCCAAAAACATCCGCCCTTCACCACTTCCTAGTGCTTTCGCTGGGGAGATGAAGTGGCGCAAGAAACTCCCCAGCAGCACAGCTGTCTGTTCAGTTAGAAAAACTTAACTCTATACAATACTTGGTATGCAAAGTAATTAACATTACAAGACACAGCACATTAAATTAAATTATTTGCTATATGTCAGCTAGCCACGCCAATATTCCAACTAAAATAAAAACTATTATATACTCACGCAAAAAATTTAAAATTTAAACAAAACTTAATACCTAAATAAAAGCTTCCAGGCGTAAGGGGCACCACAGCTTACATATTTAGTGCTGGATTATGTTCGCATAATACCCCGAAGTCACAAATGATAAGCTGGGACCATCAAAGTACTAATAACAATAACAAAACCATGGTCAGCAAGACAACCTGTCACCACAAGCCGCACCCGCCCGCAAATATCAGCCGTTAGCCCCCTCGGCATATTTGAGGGATGGAGGCAACCCGACCCCCGACGCTATGCATAAAGTATGTACGACCAGGAAAATTAATTGTTCATCAAATTGACACTTCGTCAATTTTGTGACTATTTAAGTTGATAGTCTGTTTAATAAACAATCAATTTTCCGCCCTTACTGTCGACATGCGAGAAAGAAGATCGCGTCATTTTAGAAAACGTCGTAAAAAGCATTCAACTATCCTAAAACACGACACATAAAACCTTCAATTCGCTAACCGATCCCAAAATTGGTTTACGACGCAAAAAACCATTTGATACAAGCAACCTTTTCCCGCAGAACATATTGTACATAAACTAGATATACAATATATTTGCATCGAAAGGCATTACGAGCTTCAAGGCAGGGTTATTTCACGGCTCATAAAAATTTGATTTTGAAACCGAGCGGAGCGGAATCTGACACATTGTATGTATCATACAATATTGTGAGACGTGCACACTGATATTTATGCCGGATACCACCTCAAAAATGTAATACTTTTTAAAATATTTTGGCGGGAGAAAGATGGCGGGTTGGGTTAGTCTTGTTGGTTTTGTAAGTGATTTAGATATTGTTTGTAAGATATCGGTCAAACATGTGTACACTAGCTTGATTTACTAAAGGTATATAGTAGTCACGTCAACGGTGATATTCTTCAGAAAGGTTATATGTGCAGTACTCACAACCGGCGTCTGTGTATGACCTACAGTAGCAATGGCTTTCATTTTGACAGTTTAACAACATTAATTGCGTTATTTACTGTTGTTGAGCAGACAAATTTTTCGAACATAATAATTATGAAGCAATTTACTATCAATATCCTTCAAAATGATTAAGATTGATAGTGTGTTACGCAATTAGGGTGCTGTTATACATAATGTGGGCGCTGTAAACAAAGCAAACGGAGTATGAAAGGATCATAGCACGTTGCATTCTGTAGTTTCTGCCTAACTCTGTGGGAAGAAGGCGTGAGTTTATACTAATATTATTATCCATCCATACTAATATTATAAATGCGAAAGTGTGTCTGGTAGTCATAAGCCCAAAAGTCTGACAACCAGTCTTGCCAAGGGGTATAGTGTGTTACCCTGTAACTGGGTTGTGGAGGTCCGATTAATAGGCAAACCGATTTAGATGAATTTTGGCATAGAGATAGTTTGAATCCCGGGAAAGGACATAGCCTCGTCGATCCCATGGGAATATCCGGATGGAAACTATTTTTATCCCAATACTCCCACGGGATCGATACTTACGCGGGTGAAACCGCGGGGCGCAGCTAGTGTGTGTATAAAGGAGTCAATATTGAACGTTTGGATTTAAGACTTTCCTTTCTTTAAGCTAAGCCTGACTGTGATGTGTTCACGGATAAATGGAAGACGGTCTTGTCAGTAAGTCTGGAGTATTTTGAGATGAGCGTATGACTGTCGAGTAGAAGTATGCTTTATGTATTTGACTTTAATTACTGTAATTGGCCTTAGCCCTTTTATGTTAAATAATTAAATGGTAATGTTGCTAGTAACAAATACCTATGTCTTTACTTTGCTACTTTTATTTGACCAGGAAGCAGTGAGATTAACTGCTGCGACAAGGACAGAAATAAAACATGTCCGTATTTTATATCACCTCGCGATCATCATAAACATTTTACGGACGACTGCTCTTAAGCAATCAACAATTCGGCTAATAGGAGTGATGCAGGCTACAAGGCTAACAAAAGAACAAACAAAAAAAGTTAAATTTGCCAAATTTAATTCACGCAACAACGGTTCGAGCTGTCAATATGTAAATATGGACGGCTCACAAAAAACTGCTGGAATAATCCCGGGATATAAAACATTTCACTTCCATTTTGTTCGAATAGGGAATAAAGGATTTCTATCATCATGGCGGCTCATTGGAATTGTTACAGTGAACAATTAATTGTGACGTCACCGACCTTTGCCATGACTATGACAGCTCAGTTGGTGCAAATATTCGATTTGTTGGAAGTTTGATACTCACAACAAACCTTTCGTTTGCAGATTTAAAATTTTTGTCTGTAAAAACACTTACGAAATAAATCCTAATGTAAGAAAACTACTTCTTAATCCATGCTAATATCCATGTCGCAGCTAACTGGCTTAATTAGCCTTTCAGTTAACTGCCTAGCCTTTTAACTAGCGGCCTGAATGATACTCAATAAAAAAACTTGGCAAATACATTGGATCGATAACGTTTAACTACTTGCCTCGCCCAGACATTTGACTTAAACCGGCAGTTGTCTATTGTAAAAAAAATAAAAATGAGTCATAACAAATTTTTAAATGCGTACTGTAAATACATATTTAGCAGTAAAATAACTAAACGGGCAGTTACGTTTACGTGTGGGCAGTTAATATATGCGTTGGTTCTGTAAGGTTGAAAGTTTTGTGCACAGTTATACGGGATCGATAATTATTATGGGTGACATTAATCTTAATAGTGCTTCAACTTGTGTTAAAAATTATTTTTGCTATTTTGTATCTTTTTGTGCTCTTGTTGAGAAAAATGTAATTCTGAACAGCCACGGAGGAATGTTAGATATAGTATTAGTCCAGGATGGCATCCAAGACGCAGTAGTTAATAGTGCTGATGGACTTGTGCCGCCTGACGCGTATCATCCTCCATTAAACATTGAGATAAAGGTCGAATCAGCTCACGGGTCGGATGTTATTGAGTCGAGTAACATAGATCCAGCTAAAGACTGGAATTTTAACAAATGTGATTTCGAACAAATTTACCTATCCCTATCCAAAATTTCTTGGGAACCTGTTTTACAGACATGCGACGTTGGAGATGCTGTAAGTACATTTTATAGTAACATCTACAAATTATTCGATGATTGCATGCCTAAAAAACATCGTGGCAAATCCACTTGCAAAAGATATCCAGTTTGGTTTACGTCAGAAATAATTAATGATATCAAACTAAAACTAAAACTACATGCAAGCTGGAAACGTACCAATTGCAGTGATGATTACAAGATTTTTGCGGACCTCAGAAACTCCTTAAAGCATCGTACTGCAGAAGCCTACAGTTTGTATATGAGGCGCATAGAAAATAATATTAAAAGCAATCCACTCGAATTTTGGCGACATGTTAACAGCTTACGATCTAAAGGAGGTTTTGAGCCTAGCGTTAGCTATAGCGGCGACCGTTTCTCAGGAGCAGCAGCTGCTGAAGCTTTTGCCAAATTTTTTGCAAGCGTGTTTCTGCCTGAAATACCACAATTAAATCCAGCATGTGTTAATAATCATGAAACTAAGTCCAACAGTAATTACATAAATATTTTCCAATTTACTCTCGATGATGTCCAGTACGGTATCGATAAATTAAAACCCAGAAGTTCCATAGGACCTGACAGTATTCCGCCTTATATTTTGAAACAATTCAAAGAAATATTTTCCGCTCCTCTATGTCACATTTTTAATTTGTCATTAAAGACAGGCGTATATCCACACGATTGGAAAATCTCGCGAGTGACGCCCATACCTAAGACTTCCAATAAATCAGCTGTTGAAAGTTATCGACCTATCGCTATATTGTCATCTCCAGCAAAGATATTCGAAAATGTTCTTCATAAACTTATATACTCCCAAGTTGAAAAATATTTGAGTAACAGCCAGCACGGTTTTAGACGCAAGAGGTCTGTTGATACCAACCTGCTGACAATTTCAGAGTACATATCAAAACATCTTGATAAGAAGCGACAGGTAGATGTACTTTATTTTGATTTTTGTAAAGCTTTCGACAGAGTCAATAACGATATGTTGCTTCGGAAACTCAGCGCCATTGGTTTCTGCCCAAACTTACTTCGACTTTTAGCTGACTATCTCCGTGACCGTCAGCAATTTGTAAGGCTGGGTATCCACGTATCTCGTCTTTACCATACACGCTCTGGTGTAAGTCAAGGGTCAATACTCGGGCCTCTACTATTTCTACTCATGGTAAATGACTTACCATCCGTTGCAAAATTTGCAGAGTGTCTCCTTTACGCAGATGACCTCAAACTTTATAGTGCTGTCAACACCATATCGGATTGCGAAGCTATGCAAAATGATATAAATGCTATACATGAATGGGGGGTTCAGAATAAAATGGAGTTCAATTCATCCAAATGCTATGTAATGACCTTTGGTCGAATGCGACACCCAATTAATTTCGAATACAAAATAAATGGAACTAAAATTACTAGATCAACCAACATGAAGGACTTGGGTGTCACATTTGACCAAAAGCTTACTTTCCACGATCATATTTCTACAGTTGCCAAAGAATCTTTTAAAAGGCTGGGGTTTGTTCTCCGGAATGCCCGTGATTTTCGCAACGAGCATGTAATAAGGCTCTTATACAGCACACTTGTACGAACCAAGCTAGAAGCTAGTTCTTCTGTATGGAATCCGCACGAAGCAAAGTATGCACTTCTTCTTGAAAAAGTGCAAAAAGCATTCCTGCGTTTTCTTTACAAAAGAAGTCTCGGTTGCTATCCCTACCTCTATCCTACCAACTTTCTCTTAGGATGTCTGGGATATCATATGCTGGAGACCAGAAGGGCATATAACCAGGTAGGCGTTATGCTCAAAATATGCAAGGGTATGACGGATGCTTCTGACATCCATAATGAGCTGATTCGACTTTATATACCGAACAATTATCTCTGCGGCAGAAAACATCGACTGCTAGCCGTGCCTTCGTGTCGGACTGTGGCCCGTGCTGGGTCCCCCGTACCTCGCGTATTGACCGCACTAAATAAGCTCGTGAAGGCCAACCCGGACTGCGATCTTTTCGATAATAAATTCGCCAATTTAATGGTTATGTGCCTCAATTATTGTGAAAATAATAGAATTTCATTGTTGTTATTAGTTTGTTTTATGTTAGTACTTATTAATACTTTGATTTATGTAATTGGTTTCACAAGCCGTGTAAATCAAATAAATAAATAAAAATAAATAAATAAATAAACAAATCGGAGTCGATGAGAAATCTAACTTGGAAGTAGCGCTCGCTCGGCTCGCGCGCGTTTTTTCACCGTTATAACCTAACCCAACCCATTTGGTCGGGGTGACTTACTTACTGCGACCAATAATTCGGCTCACGCGTGGTTGATCACAGTTCCAGTAGTTCACAGTAAGCTATGAACTGCCGAACTATTTACCTTACCGCCCATTACAGCATTTGTACTAGCCATTCATTTATTACACTACTTGAGTATTTTCATACTGACATTGTAAAATTAAATAACTGACCAATTTTATTTTTGTTACTGTTCATGTTTTAATTTACCAACCGCCGAAAAATGAAATGACTGCCCGTTATTTTTTTCAACTGATAACCTCCCTATTGTTTAAAATAACAATTATTGTTAAAATGATTTCCATTTTCTTTTTCCTCATATTTTCAACGTTTTATATATGTAAATGGCCTAAGCATCAGGCAGCCAGTTCATTGAATGCCGTATTAGACGCATTGGCTGTATATCATTTAGGCCGTTAATTGAACGTCACCGTTTATTTAAAAGACTAGGCAGTTAACTAAATGGCTAATTAAGCTAGTTGTCGGCAACATCCATACTATAATAATATAAATCCTAAAGCCTTAACAGCAGAAAGGATTTCGATGGGCACACGGATAGAGATGACCTGGGTTAGGAGTGTTAGGACATAGAATGCTTTCTATCCCGGTAGGTACTACAATCCCGTGGAATAATTTCCGACCACTACGCGGGTGAAGCCGCGGACAAAAGCTAGTATTCAATAACGGAATTTAAACAGAAATATTTTGCTGATTTTTAAGAACCCTTCAAAAAGACAGGATGATTGGTACGATCAGCAAACCCATGAAATATTACTAAGCCCTAACTTTCAAATCGATGCTACAAAGTAGCTACAATGATTTGCAAAAAGTAACATAGATACCAGTAAGTGATTCCAGCGACCCTGGATGTGACCCAGAAACCTACTTCCTATTATCAGACGATGGATCATACGTTGTTGGCGATATTCCCCGTCATAAGAAAGCTGAACTTTGAACGGTAGGTATCTATAGCAGGCATAAACGGATTTGTTCGTAGCCTTGACGGGAAAACACAAAATAGGAAATAACTTCACGGTATCTACGTCTGGAAAGAAAGGAAATAAGCAAAGTTCTTCAGCAAGTTGAAAATATGCGGTCTTGTTATGAAACTAGGTTTTTCTTTGGACATGGTTTAAACCATCGAGTCAGTTGGAATAAAGTTTGGAATACCTACACAAACTGGCCCGAAGGTTTGAATTTGGACTAAAGTTAGAACTCGTTTCGTTACAAGACTTTAATACCCGTTTTTAAACGAATTTCGCTCTTTTAATTAACTTATAATGTTAACAAAGTAAATTTAGTAGCTAAACTGATTCCATTGAATTTTGTCTCAAAAAAATATTCATTTACAATACTTTTGGAAACGAAGCCACCTACTAAACCAACCTAATTCCCAGTACTTGTACGGAATCAAGTCAAGTGACTTACCTTATCTCTGGACCCTACATCCATTACCAGTTACACTAAAGACGATGCTCCACAACATGAGGCTACATTCAGCTTTCTCCACTAACTCATCTGGACACATCCTAATCTCGTTGACAAATGAACTGGACCAACGGAACAGCATTATCTTAGTACTGGAAGAAACGATACCTTAGCTACACAAGACAAAGCAAAAACAACTTTAATATTCTAGGAAGAGGGTACAGTTTTGGACGAAGAAGTTCACTAGCCTAAATCTGCCATTATGTCGTATGAGCGTAGGGGGCGTTTAAGCGAGTCCCGAGGGGGTTAATCAACTGTTTACACTACAAGATAACAGGCGAGTGGATTGCTCATAAAAACCCTTCTGTAGCTCTGATGTATGGCAGGCGAGGGTCGATTCCTGAAGATTTAAATTGCTTTCTAAATGAATGTGTTGGTCAAGCTATTATCCTTTGTTGTGAAAGTGCTACAGAATGTGCGTATAGCAATCAATATTGTTGACTTTCACACTGAACGAAACAATATTTATAAGAATGAATCATTTCAAGCGTGTTGCAGCGTTTCTTGATATTGCAATAAATACAACATGAATTATGTAAAGGAGAAGAGACTTCATTACTTCGGTCAGAGTGAACTTTTAATTAATTTAGTTACACTTGCATCGTTTAAGCAATCTATAAATATAAAATTCAAAGTCCTGACTGACTGATATATCAACGCGCACCCTAAACCACTGGTCCTAGAGACATGAAATTTGGAGGGTGTGTTCTTTGTGAAGAGTAGGTATCCACTAAGAAATGGTTTTTCGAAATTACACCCCTAAGAGGGTGATGGTGGGAGGGTGAAATTTCACGACACAATTTCATTTCAAAATACATCTACCACGATATCGTAATCGATATTATCAGTCGTAGTTGTAATCTTCACATCGCCAGAACATTAAACTGACAACTGTTCACTGTTTGCTACAATAATTTCCTTCTTCTGATCATAAGACGCATTCGGAAATTCAGAATCCAACTCTCATTTGCTGTTAGGTGTACACTGGCTCCTGAGTAAATATACCATTCATTTTTGTTGAAATTTCCACTCAGGAATACTTTTTTATTTATTTGCTATTACCACTTACATGTATTACTGCGCTAAACGCATTAGACTGCATTCGACTTTTATCCTTGGAATTCGATGAGTTATATTAGTTATGTTTACATTGGTTTAATGTCCTTGTTGTTTACATCGATAGCATTTCACTGTCTTGACATTTGATTTTGACGGATTGCTACCAACATTTTAATTTTTTCTTGCCATTGACTTATTTTTCTTTCCAACGAATTTTGAACAAGTAATGAAAGCTCCGCTAACCTCATGTTGTTCGGAATACTCCATGACTAACAATTTAGACTTGATGGTATCCGCCGTTATGCTACTGCCCGAATGTTTGATAGCCATAATCATTGCTTAAAAACGATCAAGCGATTCTGCAAAAAGCAACGATCCTGTCATTAATTTCAAATTCTGTGTCACTTGATTTTTGCGCTGTAAGTACAGTCTGTTATAGCAATTAGCTGACCCCTTAAAAATTAAACGAATTTGAACCTTCTGCTTGTTAGCAGTAAGCTTATCGAACTAGAACAGTTCAACGTCTACGATTAATAAAACAGTTATTCGAATTTGATATTTAACACGCAGTGTTAAGGTAGGTATGATCTTGAATATTGTTCTAACTTGTAATATATTATTGCTAATTTCAACGACAATCGCCATGTTCGTGTGGTCTAGTGGTAGCTGCAGTGAGCTGACAAGAGCGTGGTTGTGAGTTCGAAACCAACATATTTTCTGCTGCGCATTTTGTTTTATAGTATTTTTTTTAAAGTTATAAATAATAAATTATAACTTTAGCAACAAAAAAAAAGCTGAACGAAAATAAAAAAAAACGATAATGATGGTAAAAACGATTTTATTTTATAAAAAAAATTATTATAAGAATAACGTAAATGATATAACAGTTACTAATAACGTTGTTACATACTTCACAGAGTTTAATGTAGTGAATCAACATGTTATAATATTTAGAAATATATAGGTATGTATTTCTATTTCATAACAATAACATCACCACATTAAATATCGTTGAACTAAATAAAATAGCATTATACGTTGATGTTTTACCTACTAGGTATACTATATGTCAATTTGTTTTGTAAGTATGTAGTTATGTTTAGTTATAAATAAGGTTTTGACAAAGACTTCTCGTCGGTAAATATGACAACATAATCTTCCCAATTAAAATTGAGATATTCTTGGGCAAAGCGGACCCTTGCTTGGCGATGTGCAGCAGTCAGTTAAATTTTACGTGCTGGCTTGTATTGTTTCAGTCCAGCAACATGCAAATGTTTTCTGACCGTCTGAACAGAAACATTATACTGCATTGAGTAGGCAAAAATGGGTGTTCAGTATGCCTTCTAACAATTGATTGATGATGTTCTGACACAGGAGTAACATTGCAGGTTTTGGTTCAGGACGATCCTTTTGAATATTCCCTGTCTCTTCAAAACGTCTTAGCCACAGTCTGACTGTATTTCTCTGAAACAACACAATAAGCATAATTTTAATAACCCGGTAATCATAATTTTTCGAATAAGTTTGCAAAAATACCTTTAGATAAACCACATTAGACCTATAAATGATCTCATAATGAAACAGTTAATTTTCTATTATTCTATACTCACGTTTTTAAGCCAACTAACGAATTAAGGAAGTATAAAAAAGAATACACTTACCGCTATATTAAGTTTCCTAGCAATCGCTTTAATACCATCATTCTCCTTATGCAAATACAATATTTTGTATTTTAAATAATCACTCAACTGAGACATGACGATTAAACTATCAAAACCGATAATAATAATTAATAAAAAGGCGTGGATTTTCGCAACTTAGTAAGGCAATATAAAAATGTTCGTGCGTATTCACTGCTATTTGTGCATAGAATGTCTTGTTCAATTTATTCTTCTACCCCATATTCCTAAAATCATTTCAATAGCAGTTTTTGTTGAATACGCATATTGTCGAACTACCCACTTATTGAAAAAGGTGAAACGTTTATCGTTTATCAACTTAATTGATATGCTTGTTCTTTACAATAATGCAAGAAATACTTAACGAACAATTTATATATTGAAAACAAAATTAAACATGAGACTAGATTTGAACTCGCATCTTGCACGTCTCAGCCTTACGCATGAACCACGACACCAGATTAACTTGAGTAAGATAGATGAAATAAGGTATTAGTAGCAATGACACAAATTATCACAACATTAACCTAACCTTTAAGTCTTGCTGATTAAAAATGAAAATTGCGTAACAAATACCCATACATAGTAAATGATCTAACACCAACATCTTAAAGCTCAAATTTGCGTATCAAAATTATTTATTGTTTCTGTTCATCGAGTAGTGTTAGTCCGATTAACTCATACATATTGAATAACCTTTAATGTTATGAGAGGAAGGTGCAAAATCGAGTAATTTTTAGGGGGGTCAGCTAATTGCTATAACCGCGTGTACAATAATTTGTGTCACATAAGACGTCATTGAGCTGCAATTTTCTAGGCGTATCGAAATTAAATTCCGTAGCAAATTTATTTTTCGTGAAAAACCGTGTCGTATAATAATTTTTGTAGTTTTTCCCACAATTCTTTCGCAGTTCTTACAATTTTCACGTGTACATACAAAGACGGGTCGACTGTCATAATAAATTCAGCTCTTGTGTTTTTAATACACTACACATGTCAACAATTTTTCGCTTGAGTGTCGTAGACAGGTTTCCTTTCATAAGCTCTTTCATGGACTAGTAGCCAATAATTTGATTTATTTAATTAACCACTGCAGAAGTTACTCGTCATTGAGCTCGACCCTTCTTCCCCACTAACTATAACTATTACCTAGTTCTCCTCACAATTCAAATAAACTAACCATAATTACTGTACTGTCTCTAAACTAGTTCAAACCGGGAGAAACCGGTTCAGAATTACAATAGCGAACTTTAAAATAAACTTGGCTTGCCCAGGAGTCATGTTAAACGTCCCCGGCAGTCGGCCTGGGCTTGAAATATCACTCAACTTACCAACTAGCCAAGCCCGACTTTTTTCCTGAGTTTTTATAACTGTCATAGTTTGAGGACTGACTTTGATCTTTGTATGGAATGTTTTTGTTCGACACGAGGCGAGGGAGCGGTTTTATGAAGATTCCAAGAGTTTTTTAAGGGTGTTGTGCAAGCTCGAGTTTCTTTAATAAATAGGAGTTGAACGGTGAATGGAAAGTTACCCCTTTTTTTGTTTGTTTAGAAAAGTGAGCAAACTATGAGTTCCAATAAGGGACCGTCCGTGGCGTGGCTACATTTACGTTACGTGCTATTTAGTATTCTTCATTCAAAATTGGCTTCTTCGTAGAATTGGAACAGTTGGTCATGACGCTTGTAATTCAATCGCACTCTTCATTGCAGAAACATAAGAAATGTGTATTTATATCCATTCTGTGGTATTCTATAGAATGTGTCTTGATTATTATGTTCCTAGTTCTTGTACCTAAGACTTGAGTCACAGAATACTTAATAGTACTACGCTTGAGTGTGGGTTGAATCTCGATTCTTTACAATTTTAACTAAAGTCATCAATCTATAAATACCGAATAGTGTGTGTTTTATTCACCCATTAAACGTACACAATTATTCTACCATAAAACATAGGCAGGTAATCTGTGCTTGCAAGGGGTCCCGCAAGGTCGAGTTCACAAACTAATTATTATCAATCCGGCTGCCGGCAGGATAACTCCAGGTAATTAATTTATAGCTATTAACAAATACGGGACCCAATAAATCCTTACAATTTGCAACATTTATTATTCCACATCCTGCTTGGGAAATCTACTTTATTGTGAAGCTGGTTACGGGGTCGCTTCCTATTGGCGTTAGTGCTGATTTGAGGATTAAAGAAGGTATACGTTGTGATGATTCGCTAATATATACTAATGTTAAGACGAAGAGTTTGTTTGTTTGGTTGAATGAGCTAATCTCAGAAACTACTGGTTCGAATTGAAAAGTTTTTTTTTGTGTTGGGTAGTCCATTTATCGAGGAAGGCTATATATAGGCTATATACGCTACGATCAATAGGAGCGGAGCATCAATGAAAAATGTTGTTTAACGGGAAAAAAATATTTCTTTTGAGAGCTTCCGTTGCGTACGCTGCGTAAACGGTTAAAGTTACGCAAAAATCATGTATGACGGAATTGTTCCCTTTTAAAAGTAAAAAAAAAAAGTCCGCAACAGCATAATATGTCTATCTTTTAAGGTTGACTTACTGTAACCTTTTTTATGGTAATCATATTTGTTCTAAAATAATGCATTATTTGCGAAGGTGTTTTTATAAACATGATATTAATCCCTATCCAAATAAAAATTCATCACAAATATTTAATTTTGAAAAAATTGCCCTTGACATCATTTGATTTCAATGAATATGTTGTGATAAATAAAAAACTTTTGAAACTTTTAAAAACTTTTGTGAAATTGCGTAATCAACAACACCGACTTCCGGAATTAAAGTTATTTTTCACTTTGTTGAATTTTTTTTTTTTTGGAAGTCAAAAGACCCGGGTGTTTATGTGTCGTTTATGCCGGATATTTACACTCGCAAGGGAATCAAAACCTGTAAGGTACTCCCCGATAACCTAGAATCATGAAATTTGGCAAGAAGCAATGTTGTCATGTAGAACAAGTAAAGGAAAAATCCGTAAACCGTATATTTGTAGTTATATATCTACAAATTTATACGGAACCCTCGGTGCGCGAGTCCTACTCGGACTTGACTGGTTTTTACTTAAACTTAGCAAGGTAGCTAATACCTGGCTCTATTAAAATTTATCAACAATAAATCACATTCTCAATTTTTTGAAGATAAATGGTGTAAACGGAGAAGTTAATTTATTCAATAACGCTTGAAAATATATAGGGCCCGAAGCATTCAATAAATATTTAGCCAGAATCTATCTTAAATAAGGATCTTTTTAGACAGTGGCCAAATAATGGCAGTCTTGCAAGTAGAGCCAAAAAGTCTTCAATATTTTACACGGAGCAGATGACCAATAAATTTGTTTGTTATAACGAGTTTCGATACGCTCGTAAATTTTAAACCACAGCTAAGTAACCAAATTTAATAATATAACATGTATATTATCTTATGCGGAGCGGGATCTTGCTAGGGTTGGCACAGCGAAATTTATTTTGTTGGAAACACTTTGTGAAGGAGTTAACATTTTTCTTTCCACATTTCGGTCATTTGTCTTGGATTTGCGTGTGTTCATTAGCGATAACATAAACCTCTTTGCTGAAATAAAACGTTGAGTATATTCAGATACTTATTACCCTTTTTACAATTCCAAAATCTTGTATTATCACTAAATCTTTATTTGAAAATTCATTGAATTCAAATTTAATAATTGTCTCATTTTACTGCAATCTATGTAAAAATCGATAATGTAAAGATGCTGAGAAGTAAACTATATATTACAGTACAATAAATTTCTAGAAATCTGTACAAATTCTAACAGAATGAAGTCATTAGCTACGCTTTGTTGCTTCATCTTCCCTCTATAGAGATGTTTTGAATAATAATTAATGCCATTTAGAATTCCAGCCATGGATTATGATTGTCTAAGACTTGTGAACCCTACGTGACGTGCAATTATGCACTGCAGACGTAATTTAATGTCGGCGTTACATTGTTCATGAACATTTGCTTCATTTTGCTAAACCGACGAACGATGACATAGTATAAAGTAGTACAAGTGAGTTTGGTAGTTTTTTCGGACGTTCGAAAAAGGAGAGGTTCTCGTTTTGGTAAGCTAATTAAAGTCTAAAGATTAGGTACGTGCAGGTATTTCATTTTTATGATTAAACCCCCATAAATAAAGTAGGATAAAAAAGAATAAAAATAAGATTTAATTTAAATAGATAATAATCCAGTGATTCCGAAAATAATAAATATTTTTTGAAGAGAAACCTTGTTCAGGCGCGTTGGGCATTTTTTGAGATGAGAAAAAACCATTGGATTCGCGCCACTGTTACCGTAATGACACCGCTTCGGATGTGTTCGGCTGTCCTCGGGATGTACTCGGTTTTAATGTATCCGATATGTCGGTGAGTGCTGGCAAAGTATTCTGTTTGTGTTTTGTTTTCACTTCTGTTGGCACTCCCGGAGTGCCACTGTTTTTTTTTCCACGTTTTGTATGCCTTCACTATTGTAGAAAGCTTCTTGTGCTCTCACATCGATATCTGAACTCTGGCAACCCTGGCAGACAGACGTCGTTAGGCACACCGGGCGCTACTAAATAAAGTCAGAGGATCGGCTACATTCTGTTGCTTTATATTGCTGCCAGCAACTTATCCTTTCCATCACATTCAACCACAACCTTATTTGTTTGAACCTCACACTTTCCGTCCATCAAAGTTTTGAGAAAAAGGTTATTATGGCCCGGAAGTTAAGGGATCGACTTCTTCAGCACGAGATTACGACATTACATAATACCAATTTGACGATCACAGTGTCATTATTGAGAGCAGTGGTGGCCCATTGGTAACGCCTTACGAATTGTAGGTCGTAGGTTCGAACCCAGACAGGAGATTTACTTTGTGTAAATTATTTCATCACCACTGCTCTCAAAACGGTGAAGGAAAGCATCGTGAGGAAACCGGCATGTCCTAGAACCAACAATTCGAAGACTAGTGACGTCTACCAACCCGCACTTTGCCCGCGTGGTGGAATACGGCCCACTCCCTCTCACCGAGAGGAGTCCTGCGTGCAGTGCGAACATTATAGACTGATTTATGTATGGTGTGTCATTATTCATTTTAGAAGTTACTCTTGGAAGCCGCTAACAGGTGATGAATAAAACCTGGATTTATTATGGTTTGAAGTTGCCAACACGCTGTGAGCATAAGTTACGTATCCCTTGTACGTGTGATATGTATGTGTGCGATAATGATTACAGGCTGCTCCAATTTCAATTATAAAAGTATATTTGGTAAGGTTTCATTTCAATTATAGACCTTGTAGACTTTACATTTGTAGGCCATTTTCTATTTTGTTAAGTAGGTACCTGGTTCTTGTTGACAGGCCTACACTGACCTCCCATACCTGTTAACACTGTAATTTGAAAACATTGTAGAAGCTAATTATTTTTGCTGGCTCTTCTCCATAGGAATCGACTAATTGGAACCGAGCACTTACCTTTTGAGGTTTCATAAGTGCCCATGTTAAAGGTTTATGTGAAATAAAATATTTTGACTTTGAATAGTTTTGTTTCCACCAGCCCTGTGTCTCAGACGTCGTTAGGTACACCGGCTGCTCTAAATAAAGTCAGCGGATTGGTCGGCTGCTGTAGCTTCATATTGCTGCGCGCCGACTGGGACTGTCGCAGATAAGCGGGCTTTAGTCCGTCTCCACCTGTTGATGGTAATAATATGAAATGCTTTAATATTAACTAGAATTAGGCTTAGCCGCGCTTTCAGGTAGCTTTGGGAGATTAAGCGAAACTATTTATTGCTCTCTCTTATGTAAACATGGTTTAATAGTTTGCAGGACCTAAAGATTTTGTGTGAGATAGTTTTTGCAGTGAAATATTAAGGAAGGAAAGGAATTGATAGCACTGTGGTAACGTCCGCGACTTACGAGGTGTATGTCGTAGGTTCGAACCCAGAAAAGCGCTTAACTTTGTGTAAATTATTTTTTACTTTTATTATTATTATAGTGAGGAAACCGGCATGTTCTAGAACCAAAAATTCGAAAACATGTGACATTTAGCAACCCGCACTGGGCTCGCGTGGTGGGTTACGGCCCACTCCCCCCACAGAGAGGAGGCCAGTGTCGGCTATGTCTCAGCAGTGGGAATATTATAGGCTGATTATGCTTATGCTATTAAGGAAGTTGTTTTATTTCACAGCGAACAATATTTGCAGGAAAATGCTTCTTTATGTATGGAAGTGTTCGAGAGCAAAGCATACAAAAAATAAATAAGATTTTTACTTTCATAATAGCCTTGCGAAGTAATAATCTCCCGTCTAAAAATAAAAATAAACACAAAATAAATACCTCCAGTACCTAATATTAGGTCCTTACATATGAAATTGGCGTTTTTCGTACTGGCCACTTTAATCACGAATTTCTCCTCTTTGGTAAGGAATTCCAAATTCAAATTTGTACAGCTATTTACTCATGTATTTGTGCTTCGATGACCGTCATTCATTTGTTTTTTTTCTTCTGTTTTTTCTGTTTGCGTCACTCATTTTACAAAATGGAAAATTTAAAATATCGCATTATTTACGAGTACGAGTTCCGCCGTGGCACTAGTGCTGCGGAAACGACTCGAAGGGTGAATGATGTGTATGGCGGTCATGTTGCAAAAGAAAACACAGTTCGTTTTTGGTTCCAACGTTTTCGTTCTGGAAATTTCGACCTGCAGAACAAGCCCCGTGGACGGCCTGAGACCCAAGTTGATAATGGAGAATTGAAGGCTATTGTGGAAGCGGACCCATCGCAAACCACGTCCGAGTTAGCTGCAGGCTTCGATGTTAGTGATAAAACTGTTTTAATTCACTTGAAGCAAATTGGGAAGATTAAAAAGCTTGAAAGCACGACAACGCCAGACCACACACTGCGCAACAGACGGCTACCAAATTAGAAGAGCTTGAATTGGAATGTCTTAGACATCCTCCGTACTCCCCGGACCTTGCTCCAACAGATTACCATTTTTTTCGCAATTTGGATAACTTTTTGCAAGGGAAAAAATTCAACTCCGATGGGGCAGTCCAAATCGCCTTCAAAGATTTTATTGATTCCCGTCCGACTGGTTTTTTTAGTAAAGGGATCAATGAACTACCTATAAGATGGCAAAAGTGCATTGAAAACAATGGTTCATACTTTGATTAATTAAATATATTATATTAAAAAATATTCGACTTTTTGTTCCTTCCATACAAAACGCCAATTTCATATGTAAGGACCTAATATTTTCCTCCTCGCAAATAAATCCAAAGGCACCCACAACTCACAATCGGCCACAAATGGTCTATTTACAGCTATTGCACCGTTCCCTTAATGTGGGCCATTCTTTAAATGGTTACGTAAGTGGCGTCGTAGTGACCCGAAACTTTCAATCGCGCCCTTATCAATATTATGTACAGCAGAACGCGAGCGAAATGAAAGAATCTGGTCTATTCACAAAAAGGTCCCGGAATGGGAAAAGAAATTTCACGAAAGCGACCTTTCTTAGATGTTTATCTGCGTTGCCTTTAAGGTCCCCCCGGCTGGTACTGGGCCAGTTTGCATCTTAACATGTACGAGGATTGCGAATTTTTCCATTTCAATTGCGCTTTTTGTTTGAAGCACCGTTTCTCTTATTGGTACGTGATGAGCATTGGATTCAAAAGTATGTCGGATGAAACATTTGCTGGAGAGTTCACGGTAAAAGTCAAGGTATACAATTTAAAGATGAGCTCCTGAAACAAGATAAATCTATTGACGAAAATAGCTCTTAATTTTGAGTTTACATAAAAAAAAAAACTTTTTTACAAAAAAAAAACAACCGACTTCAAAAATAAACACTACAAAGTGATAAATAACTTTAATTTCGGAAGTCGGTGTCGATGGTTCCGCATTTTCGTTTTTTGACACCGACTTCCGAAATTAAAGTTATTTATCACTTTGTAGTGTTTATTTTTGAAGTCGGTTGTTTTTTTTTTGTAAAAAAGTTTTTATTTTCCACTTTTTAGTTGTACCTACCCCACAAAAATGTAAACGAAAAGATCGTTAATGTAGACAATATAGATAAATTTTTAGATTTTTGTTGATTTTTCGAAAACTGCTTGTCCGATTTCGATAAAATTTTCATGGGACCATTTGGAAAGTATACCCTTTCCAACAAAAAAAGAATTTTTCAAATCGGTTGGCAAGCGACGGAGTTATGCGCGAACAAACACAAAAAAAAAAAAAAAAAAAAACATACAAACATCCGAATTGAGAACCTCCTCCTTTTTTAGAAGTCGGTTAATAAATATATTTACATTAATGTCATACTGTATAGGCGAATGCTCTTAATGGCTCCTTTCAACGATGGGGAATTTTTGTTTTTGTGGTATTTAAGAGGTCTTTATTTAAAGAGAGAAGGGCCGGAGAACGACTCGGTAATTCTTTGAGTGGAGATATTAAAGAGCAAGTCTACGATGATTTACAGATTCCGCGATAATTTCGTCGTGGACTTTTCTTTCTATCTGGTTATCATTGGGCCTTTTTAGATACTTTTTTGCTGAAGTTGTTATCTGCGTTTCACGCCCTAGTTTTTACATTTAAGCGATTAAGGGACCTTGGAATTACAGTTCCTTGCTTTAAAAACAATATGCCATTGTATCGTCTATAGTATGACGTTATTTTGTTACTCGTATAGTATTTAAAATACATACCTATATTATCAAACTATACGTTTTTGTTTTATACATCTACATTATTCGATGTTTTACACGTCGACGAAAGTTTGTAAAATAACTCTCTACATGTAGACGCAAGCCAATTATTGGAGTTCACAGCCAGGGAAAGGGAAATAAGGGACGTCATATTATTTTCCCTGCCAAAGCTAGGATCCGTTTAGTCTAAATCATGACCCAAACATTCATTCCGAAACGTGCGATAAACTACATCTGTTTATCCAGAATGGGGTTGAAACGAAATAGAATAATACTTGTTCCTATCCGTCAGGTCGTTGACCAGTACCCGAGCTCTTCAACCCTATTGCCCTTCCGACTGATTACAAATTAATGCTTGTTACTTTGTCTAATAAAGGGCTAGGTGAGCCCTTAATTATATAAAATGTTTTCGCCGCTCATTCCTTTTTAAAAAAATTGTACAGAACTTGTTACAGAATAACTACAGTCAATGATGCGAAAATGTCGACAGATCGATTATCGATAAAACACGGGCACACGTATTGTTTCGCGCCAGTCGTTAAAGTTTGGCAGGTAGTTAATTTGTTTACACGTGTTTAGAATTTTTGCGGAGCTGTGATTTTTGTAATAATCCAGTGTTGAAGTTAATCGAATATCATGAAAGTTACTTCTTTGCAAAATAAATCGGATTAACAGAACCAATAAGTTGTGAATTTTAAAGTAAATTACTTAGATTATTACGAGTAAGGAGTGTTTTCTTAAAATTGATTTAATCTGAGTTTGTCCGCTAATTGATATTATTTTTACATAAAATAAAATATATTATGTACCTTCCTACCATTACTGAGCTTGAGACACAGTGTCTAGACAAAGATAACGTACAAAACCCACGCATCACTACATCACGAGCAGACTCCTCCAAAAAAATTAACTACAGTTAAAAAACCCTTTGTTTATTATATCTTGTCTACCCTCAGGCTTCTTTTAAATGTTCATCATTCCACTGATAAAGCCTCCATTCTAAAATTGTTTGTTTTTTCTGTAAAATAAATAGTTGAAAATGTTTGAAAGTCGAACACGGAAATGTCAAGTTGTGATTGGATGTGAATAATTTTAGAATATCGACTTTCCCATTGGCTTACCAATAGCGGTTCTAAGAATGGCTGAAACATTTTATCATGTAGTTTCTGTTTTAGGTCAGCTACTATGAACAAGTGGAGAAGTTTTGTTTTTGCTTTACACAAAGAAACCTGAAATCTAAAGCCTTAGGGTATTACTTATCGAAGTTGCCTGTATGCAAAAAAAAAAAATCGCCTTGTCACAACTACACTAATGCCTCACTGCAATACCTCGCGATCGCAGTTTAGCTCGCTACCTCCAGGTCACCTCCATGTAAAACAAATGCATGCTAATAGACACGCACGTACATCCCAGGCATCGAGGTAAACCCTCAAGCATCTGTTCTATATGGAGGAGCCAAACTGCGATCGCGAGGAATCGCAGTGAGGCATTTTTAGGCATGTAATTACCCTTATTAGTGTAGTGCTGATAATGCGATTTTCTTCCTGAAATTATATACCGCAGAGCAACTTTATAAACTTCCTGACTACTCACAACGTAGTTCGTTATGGATCGACCAGACAATAGCCGTGATTGATGGTTATAATGGACAATGCATTATACATGTTTTTATATTATTTTCCATAAGGTTCATTGTCTGTTATACCAGCCGAAATTCACTAAACACGACTCCTGATACTCAACACATCTACATTATGAATATAAGACTCCTTATTGAGTTGTTTCAATCGATAAATAGAAGAAATTTGCATTATCATAAAGCTTCAAAAGGATTGATAACAATGATCAGAAACAGTAATAACATCAGTTTGCTCTTACATCATCAGCCTACAGCAGTCCATAGCTGGACACAGGCCTCTCTAATTGCACGCCATTTAGCTCCATTCTCGGCAGCTCTCATCCAGCTGCTACAAGCCACTCTGCGAAGATCGTCGCTCCACCTACCCTGAGGGCGTCCTACCTTCGCTTGCTCTTACATTTTAATCTTATTTTGTTTAATTTTTTCATATTTTGTCTAGTTTTATGTATTTGTGGGAGACGAGTAAGAAATAATACGAAAGAAATAGTTAAATAAATCAAATAGCCGTTCAAATATATAAGTAACTTAAATATCACATCAACAAAGCAACCAACATAGTAACAGTATAAAGTAATAATTAACTCAACGTTACCTGACAGTTCAGAGCACCTTCGTACCGTGTCTGCTACTAGACAACTTCTGATCTGTCGAGCGCCGCGCACCTTGTTTTATACTCAACTCGATCGGTAGGTGGGGAGCGGCGCGTAACGAGAAGTCAATACAATACTTTTTATAAATCGGAAGTTGACTTATAAAATACAATTAATGCCTTTAATTATTTCTAATTTCGAAAAATTAAATTATCTCGCACACGGCCATTCTGACGAGCAGCCGTCATGGCTCGCGAACATAATTTATAAATATTAAAGTACTTAAAGTAATACCATCTGTTAATGATCAAATCTCATGATGATCCTACTGCCAAATCGCATGGTTTACAAACAAGATGGGTCAAGTCACATGACCACAAACGCCAAATCACATGGCTGCTTGTCAAATCACATGACAGCAAAACATAATTGCCAAATCACATGGCTGCTTGTCAAATCACATGACAGCAAAACATAATTGCCAAATCACATGGCTGCTTGTCAAATCACATGACAGCAAAACATAATTGCCAAATCACATGGCTGCTTGTCAAATCACATGACAGCAAAACATAATTGCCAAATCACATGGCTGCTTGTCAAATCACATGACAGCAAAACATAATTGCCAAATCACATGGCTGCTTGTCAAATCACATGACAGCAAAACATAATTGCCAAATCACATGGCTGCTTGTCAAATCACATGACAGCAAAACATAATTGCCAAATCACATGGCTGCTTGTCAAATCACATGACAGCAAAACATAACTGCCAAATCACATGACTGCTTGTCAAATCACATGACAGCAAAACATAATTGCCAAATCACATGGCTGCTTGTCAAATCACATGACAGCAAAACATAATTGCCAAATCACATGGCAGTCGTCAAATCACATGACAACCAAATACAATTGCCAAATCACATGGCAGTTGTCAAATCACATGACAACCAAATACAATTGCCAAATCACATGGCAGTTGTCAAATCACATGACAACCAAATACAATTGCCAAATCACATGGCAAAGAAAAAATGCGATTATCAGGCATAACAATGATCGTTATCCAGGCGATTACTGATTATGCAAGACAATCTAACCTAATCAATTAAATTAGATCTACAAACAGTTATAAATCAGATGTATCTAAAGATTCGGTCAACTCACATCCCATATCGGGAGTAACAACTCGCAAGTTATCATGAGAAACATAACTCATTACCTGTTTTATGAACCTTAACTATGTATCTATCATAGTCTTTTACTTCATCAGGATCAGGAGTAGGTTATTGACATCTAGTTATTATCAGGCACATTTGATTAACTACTGTGGGCGTACTGTGGGTAGTGTTGGTTATTGCGCAATAGAATAACTGTTTGTAGTTCAAATCAAATTATAATATCACGAACAAATTAATCACACTAGCAAATCATACACTGTAGGTACACGACACAACTAGATACACAGTAAAATAATTATGTACAGTAACAAAGTAATTGCGAACAAATCGTAGGATCGATTACTGTTCGTATAGTGACAGAGCGACCCAAGTAAACCGACAGGTTTGTCGGGAGCTAGTGCTCTGTCAGGAGTCGAGTCCGAACACCGACTGACTCTCAACGACTGTCACTGACTGTGACTGACTGTCACTGACTGTTATTGACTGTCCGGCACAAACGAGTGCGCTCAGTTATAAAGGTTTGTCCCCACTACGCACTCGCCCCACAACAACTCTGTCCAATAGCGTACAGAAATACGTCATCGTGTTTACTTGATACAAAATATTAAAATGTGCTAAATCAAATAGATTCACATTATAACTCACATTATAAATCAAATAATACAACAAGAATAATTGTCTTAAATAAACAAAAGTGATTTCACAAAGTTAATCGTTTTAAAATCAAAGTAACATGTCATCAATTGCTTTGAACAAAACCATCGGTTACAATTATCAAAATAAGTTGCTAAAATCAATTAGCGCGTACACTGAGTACTCAATACATTATGTTTCGATATATTAGACAATATTTGATAGTAAAATCTCTTAAATTAATAATAAGAAAACCAATCATAACGAATTCTGTTGACTATCGCTCAAATTTAATTGCCAACTGTCTCCGACACGGCCAGAACTGACGTTCTACACGTCCTCGTGTAATCTTGGGATAAAAAAATGTCTAGGTGAATATCGATCGGCCTTTCTGACCAACAAAAGGTATGCTCAAAATAAAAATCCTGAATTAGTCAAATAAAATTATCATCAAGAGCAGTTGCATCGCAACCATTCAAAAATGACCATACTGTTGCAGACAATACATAGCTCAACTAAAGTAGACACATAGTCTCCCAGCCGAAATCACACCATGGGATTCGACAAGTGACTCGGAGTCAACCAAATCCAGGCGTCAACATAGACAACCAAACAAGAGTCAACATAGACAACTTGTCAATTCAGCCATAGTATGTCAGCAGCAGATGAATCATCATCATCAGTGTCATCATTGACATCATCTTTAACAGTAACTAGACATTCAGGCATTTTTGTACACAATCATGTGCGTACTTGATTTAACCAGAGAGCCACATTAACAAAATTTTGATGATCATAGCATAAATCATCTACAAGACATAATCATCAACAAACTTCGACTATATAGCCAAAGCGAAAATCATCAACCAGAGCCATGTACCATCGTTATCCACATTAACAACCATCTTTTTCACTAAGAGCCTTAGATACCTGGAAACCTACACACGAGTAAACCACTCTAACGCCACAGCTCTCTAGCCAACCAGAAATCACATTGCTGTCACACATCCAGCACATGGATACGTATGCATCACCCTGTGACTACACACAACTTTACTACGGTCGATAGAGAACCCCTACTCGCGTGGTTCCACTACTTAGGCTTGCTCATCACCACAGTGATCACCATCTACTTTGACTGGTACATGACCTACTGGCATCATTCTTAATTTATCGTTAAACCAGATTGGGCTATAACTAACAATGTTACCATTTTTTTCGTTGTTTACCAATGAAGCACTCAGTACCAGAGTCAAAACAAAATGAAAACGATTCAACAGATTCGGTAGACAATAGATCTGCAGCTGGCCCAATGGCACAGACATCAACTTGCTGCCACCGCTTCCTTGGCAGAAGTTGTTAAACTTCTTGCACGAAAAGCACCGTCCTTGATCAGTGATTATTCGTACAGGAGATCCAAAGAGTGCAGCACCGTCCGACACTGCCATCCTGCCTGCACACGTCCTTGTGTGTTAATCTGTAAAAAATCAACAGCAGCACACATTCCACTCGGCCAATTCTGACCACATCCATCGAAACGCATAATAAAAACAATAACAATCATCGACAGCAAAATATTCCTCTAAGCCTCAGTAACAATTGACTAGAAACTGTATCAACCCACTAGCAGATCACATACAACGCTCATGGCCCGGCCGCCGCAGCAGCCAGCGACACTCATGCCACCCATATCGTCACCACCCCAAGTGACACGACCAACACACATCACTTCACATAGAGTCCACGACTCCCAGGCCATCACAAGACCAACACAACAATAGTCCCATTTGAGACTCGGGTCCCCGCTGCACCTATCGCTTCCCGAACAAGTCACAAGTTAGTTGCAGCCACGACCACAGACAAGTGCGTACAGTGTGACCCAGCCATGGTATGTGCTCCAACTACTCGGTGGAGGAACTCTCCTCACCGTCTTAGGAACACCTACTTAGAGGCATCCCCCGCACGCGACCGTGAGCGCGTACGATTAGAATTCAAAGCTATTTAGATAAAGCGATCACCATTCAAAACCTCCGCCACTTCAAACGGACCTCTGAACTTCCAATCCAGCTTAGACTGATGAAATCGCCAAACCAAAACTTTGTAATAGTTGCTTATGTCGCATCAAATGGAACCTTGTTATTGTTAACTGAAAACTAATCGCAAGAACTTTATGTAACAAAAACTCGAACGTAGTCATATTAATTGAAATAGGCTTTTCAATATTTCACGCACCATCATAATTCCCTTTGCAAGTCAATGTCGGGCAGAAGTTCAACAAAACCCCAATCTTTGCTCTTTACACTACGCCATAAGAATTGTTCCGTACCGAACACACATATTTGACCAATACCAGTCAACGCAATAACACTATAAAGCTGACATTCAGGATCTTCGCACAAATTGAAATGACATTTTGTTGTAGGGTTGCCAACCGTACTCTAACATTTTGAGTTGGTTTGCCACTTAATTTGGCTGCACAACTCACTCTTACTATCGAGCATTGAGCACCAGAAAAAACGATACAGCTCACCCTCATTTTCTAAGATGTCCGAGGGTAGGTGCAAGACGCAAACATCCAATCGCCATTGCTGCTTCCAGCACATGCTCCACCATCCGCTTGCACTGCAACTGCTCGTGCACTGGGCCACGATATGCCCCGGAATCGCTCACTAGCAGCACACGAAGGGCCTCGCTGACGGCTTGCTTGGCTCGATTCAGCCACTCCACGTCACTGGTAGCTTTACGCCTTGGTATGCCATTTACGATAGCTACGTTGATGCTGCTCCTTTGCGCACCCTACTGATGGCCACTACTCGTTTGACCACCTGGCAGTGAATTTTCAGCAAAACAAATCACCTGTTGTGCACTAGGCAAACGTATTTCTGCATACAACAACATGTACCACGATCGCGCATCCGTATCTGGTTTGTCTGGGTCGAACTTGGACAGATCCACACGATTATCCAATAAGCGTTCACACGCCTAAACTTTGTTTTTCAAATGTCAACGGTCACTTTCACTTTTGGCGCTCCCATTTTGCGCATGAACCAACACGAATTATATCCCGCTTCTGATGTGGGAGACGAGTAAGAAATAATACGAAAGAAATAGTTAAATAAATCAAATAGCCGTTCAAATATATAAGTAACTTAAATATCACATCAACAAAGCAACCAACATAGTAACAGTATAAAGTAATAATTAACTCAACGTTACCTGACAGTTCAGAGCACCTTCGTACCGTGTCTGCTACTAGACAACTTCTGATCTGTCGAGCGCCGCGCACCTTGTTTTATACTCAACTCGATCGGTAGGTGGGGAGCGGCGCGTAACGAGAAGTCAATACAATACTTTTTATAAATCGGAAGTTGACTTATAAAATACAATTAATGCCTTTAATTATTTCTAATTTCGAAAAATTAAATTATTTCGCACATATTTTATGATTGTATGTATAGTATTGGCTGCTAACGTGTATGTGCGGTGCAAACTGTAAACATAAGTTGTTTATTAATAATAAATAAATATTTTTTTAACTCGAAAGGACGAATAAAAGTTAAAATCCATGTCATAATTTACCAAAAAACCGAGTGTGCTTATGACCACACGACTGAAGTGAAACTTCAAACGTATTTGGCTATGAGAGGAAGAGAGAAAGAAAATGTGCGCGCGCACTGCTTTCTCTTGCTTATATCCCCCGCTAAACTCCCGTTCACCTCGCCCGATCACACTTTTCGTAACGCGTTCGCTAGTTTACTCCCCAAGTCAAGCGCGCGTAAAGAAGTTTCCCTTCAAAAATACTTGCATACGAAATTGTTCCGTAGACTCTTACTGATAAGGAGCATGATCGCATTTGCGAAAACTAACGCGGTTGAGTACCTACGTATTTGAGCGAGTAGCCGTATAGGATACTTTATAGTCTTGCAAGTATTTTGAGTCGGTACCTGGTGTGCGTACTTGGAAGCAAATACAGTGTAAAAACCCGGTCGCATAAATACGTACCTTCCCTACTCGCCCGATCACACGTTTTCGTAACGCATTCGCCAGTTTACTCCCCAAGTCAAGCGCGCCTAAAGAAGTTTCACTTCAAAAATATTTTTACGAAAGCTAGGTAATTGAAGGGAAGCTCATTCAATAGTATTGAACGAGATGTTATGAAAAAGCTCAAAAGGTGTGTAATACTTCATAATATAATAAAAATACTTTTAATTTTCCCCAATAACGGTTGGTAAAAGGAATCGCCCATTAAACTACATCCGTCCGTAGTTTGTACGCAAGCTGCTCGTCACAGATAGGGCAGACAGAGGTCGTCATTGATTGATGACTATAATGGACAATGCATTGTAGTCACAGGCCTTTTCCTTTACGTTATAAGCAAAAGTCGTATCTATAAAGCAAATGTGGAAAGCAATATATCATAAGAATATTTTTTACCGGTAAATATTTTGTTTATAAACGTCGCATAGCAGAATCGATTGCTAAACACAGTATTGTGTTTTTTTTAATACTTAACTATGTTACAACTCTGCAACAATAACTGAATTTAAACACTGCAAGATAACCAAGTTAAAGTACAATGTAACTAACTATGTACCTATGGCTCTTCTCTCCAATAATCAACAAATAATTAATTATTAGAAGAAAATCAGCAGCAAGAATAGCAACACCGCGACGGACTATATAAGGAAGGCGGCTGGCGGCACTCGTCCATTTGCCCATCGGTCATCACGGAGTGCGGAAGCTCTATCCGAATATCGATTGTCGTTAAAATTCAAATTATTGTAAATCGTTTGGCCGAAGGCCATTAAAATCTTTTTAAAAAATTAATTTGTGTTTCTATTTGTAACATCAGAAGTGGGATTCGAAGGCTGAAAAGCCGTTGAAACGCATTTCTGGTTTTATAAAAGAAAACTTAGTATCCCTCCACGTGGTTTTGGTTATTTAATATTTGGACGGAGTTTTTGTCTGTGCGATGCCTGCCAACGATCAACGCAACAAACGAAAACGCCGTGGGCGAACTCCTTCGCCTAATCCAATGGAGGAGATCCTGAGGAGGCTACGCGCGTTGGAGGACCAGTCCCGCGCGTCAGTGGAGACGCAAGCCATTGCAGCGACCAGCGCTGGCCCTAGCCGCGCCGTCGTCGAGCTGCCAAACACGACACCATCGGCGTCGGTGCTCGGGGCGCCTACACCACCACGCGAGCTTGTGTCTGCTCAAGTGGAAACGCCGCTGCTGACGCCACGCGCTAGCAACATGGAATCAACGCAGTCTGAAGATGTGGTGACAAACGCCGCAGAGCGTCTTCTAACCGCCATCAGCTGTGCTCAGGTCAGATCCAACCGATATTTTGTCCCCGATTTTGATCCGAGTGTTCATGACTTCGACACGTGGTGCGATGAAGTAGAAAGAGCTCGTATTTCAAACTGTTGGGACGACAGAGAATGCCTTGCTCGCATCGGACATTGTCTAAAGGGTGAATCTCGCACCTGGCTTAGCCAATGGACAAGTAATATTCGCACATGGTCTAATTTTAAATTAGAATTAAAGGCACTATGCCCACGTTCTGTCGATGTCGCGAACATTCTTTATGATGTAATGCGGACAGAGTCCGATAAATACTCCACATACGCTGAGTATGCTCGTAAATCGCTTTTAAGGTTACGCATAGTTAAGGGCCTAAGTAACGAACTGCTTGCCGCTATTATTATTCGTGGAATTTCAGATCCGCAAATTCGCGCTATGGCTACTAACGCTAAACTGTCGCCTGATTCTATAGTGGAGTTTTTATCGAGCTTTGTTAAACCTTCTAGCAGCTCTGATAAGAAAGTGTTTCCTAACGGTCCCAATCGGTCTGATAGGTCTGCCAATAGTAGTAACTCAAATCGCAAACCGTTAAAACGTCAACATGATTCTAAAGATTCAAAATCAATAAAGTGTTATCAGTGTAATCAATTTGGCCATAAGAGTGTCAATTGTAACAAACGATCGAATACAACCCCGAGTAGTAGCGACGAAAAAGCAATCGCGTTACCGGCGACATCTCGTGGCGATCCGTTGAAATGTACGTTTTGCAAAAAAGTAGGTCACTCCGAAGTTACTTGTTTTGCTAAGGAACGCGCAAACTCGCGAAATAATAATGGTGTCAATTTTTGTCGTGAAATTGCGGGTCATTGTAAAAATCGTGATGTGACGACTGCTGTCATATTAGGGATACCGTTAGACGTGCTAATCGATAGTGGTTCCTGTATTTCCATAATGTCAAAAACTATTGCTAAGCATTTCCCGTGTCAATTAAAGCCTACTAACCAGATATTACGCGGCTTGGGAGGTACAGAAATTAAATCGGAATCATTTGTAACGCTACCCGTTGAGTTTAGCGATATAACAATAGAAATTGATTTTTGTGTTGTAGATGGCAATGATTTGAATGTACCCGTCATAATCGGTACAGACGTACTAAACAGGAAAGGTATTACTTATATTAGGTCCGGTAACAGCCAACGTATAGTTCATAGTGAGGTGACCGTAAACGATGTTATGCAAGTAAATTCGATTTCCTTGTCCGATCAAGTTAATACGTCGGTATCCGGACGTGATAGGGAACGGTTACTAGAGATACTCACCAAGTACTCCGAATTCTTTTTAAGTGGTACCGCTACTACAACAGTGAAAGATAGTGAAATGCATATTAAGTTGACAACCGATGTACCTGTGTACTATAGACCCTATAAATTATCGCATGATGAAAAATTAAAAGTACGCACTATAGTGAAGGATTTGCTTGATAAAAAAATTATTCGCGAGTCCGATTCAGAATACGCTAGTCCGATCCTACTAGTAAAAAAGAAGGATGGTTCTGATAGAATGGTTGTGGACTACCGTGCACTGAATCGAATAACTGTCAAAACTAGACATCCTCTCCCCTTGATTAACGACTATATAGATAGGTTAGGTAATGCTCGCTGGTTCAGCTCCCTGGACATGGTTTCCGGCTTCCATCAACTTAGGGTTGCTGAAGAGTCTATTCATAAAACGGCATTCGTTACCCCAGAGGCCCAGTATGAATATTGCAAGGTACCCTACGGTTTAGCGAACGCGCCGATTTTTTATCAGAAAACTATCTCTAAAACGCTTAAACCCTTCATCGATGCTGGAAAGGTCATGGTCTACATCGACGATGTGTTGATATTAACAGATGGGATTGATGAAAACCTCGTTTTATTAGATTCGGTTATAAAAACGCTAACTGAAGCAGGGTTTTCAATTAATTTAAAGAAATGCACTTTTCTTACGAAGGAAATAGAATACCTAGGTAGAATTATAAGAGATGGTCAGGTTAGACCGAGCAATTATAAAATTGATGCATTAGTTAAATCACCGCGACCGAGTAACGTCAAACAGGTTCGCCAATTTCTTGGCCTCGCAGGATATTTTCGAAGATACGTTCCTAATTACGCGATTAAGACTGCGCAAATTGCCGCTCTAACTAGAAAAGGAGTAATCTTTAATTGGACCGATGAACACGAAAATGCACGTCAAGATATCATTTCTTATTTAACTAATGAACCAATTTTGGCAATATTTGATCCCGAATTGACAACTGAGCTGCACACTGATGCCAGCTCTATTGGTTATGGCGGAATCCTTATGCAAATAGGCAAGGACGGCCGTAGGCGGGTAGTTGCGTATTTTAGCAAGTTGACTGCTGGTGCAGAATCCAAATACCACAGCTATGAGCTGGAGACCCTCGCGGTAGTAAAATCATTACAACATTTTAGGCAATACTTAATTGGTAAATCTTTTAAGATAATCACTGACTGTAATGCATTAAAAATGACACAACGTAAGAAGGATCTCCAACCCAGAGTTGCAAGATGGTGGATGTACATGCAGGATTTCGATTTCTCGCTAGAATACCGTAAAGGCGCGCTTATGTCGCACGTAGACTACTTGAGTAGGAATCCGGTCAATATTATTAATGTTGTTCAAAAACCACAAAATTGGGCTCAAGTGGCACAGGCAGGTGACGAGGAGACACTGACGTTACTTGAAAAATTAGATAACGGTAAATTAGATAACACGCGTTACGTGAAACGCAATGACCTCTTGTACTATAAGTATGACGTCACGGGTGAGCAAGCGCGATTCTTATGTTATGTACCAAGGGCATTTCGATTAAGTTTATTACGCGTTTTCCATGACGAGCATGAACACATTGGTGTAGACAAAACTACTAATCTGATCCTGCGACACTTTTGGTTCCCCGGTCTTAGACAATTTGTCGCAAAATACGTCACGCACTGCGTAGTGTGCATTTCACATAAGCAAGTTCCTCGCGCACCTTTGCAACCAATATCCTCTTGGGAAAAGTCTCCAGTACCATTTGATACGATACATGCGGATGTACTCGGACCACTGAGAGAAAGTGATGGTCATAAACATGTGCTTATTATAGTTGACGCGTATACTAAGTACTGTTTGCTTTATGCCCTACCAAGGCAAGATTGTAGCGAGTTGAAGCGCGTAATGACCCAAATAATTTCTCTGTTTGGTACTTTTAAAAGACTAGTATGCGATAGAAGTCGTATGTTCGATAACCACGAGTTTATTAATTGGATTTCAAGTTATGGGATCGAAGTGCATTTCATTACCCCTGAAATGCATCAGGAAAACGGTCAAGTAGAACGCTATTGCCGTACAGTTTTAAACATGTTAAGAGTAGAAGTAAACCATAATGAAAATGATTGGTCAAAAATATTATGGAAACTGCAATTGGTTTTAAACGTCACTAAACATAAGACTACTCAATATTCGTCATTAAACCTTCTTATTGGCACTGATTCCACTACACCTTTAATAAACTCTTTGATCAAAGATATAACATGCGAAGGTTCAAATCCAAATCGCGATGCAATTCGCGAGATGAGACGGCAGCGTGCAGAAGGACTTATTCGCGAAAACAAAGAAAAACAAGACTCTTATGTTAATAAAAATAGGAAACCGCCTAAAAAGTTTCAAGTTAATGATTTAGTCTATGTGATTAAGAACTCTCAAAGTACCGGAAAGCTCGATAGTGGTATGAGAGGCCCTTATAAAGTCACTAAGCTCCTCCCTAACGATAGATATGAGGTAAAACTGCTAGCAGGCGCCTATGGAAAGACTAGTCAAGCAGCTGCTCCATACATGGTGTTATGGAAGGGTGAATGGACACCTGAAACATGTGCTGCATTTTTTGAAGGTACTTATTGTACAATTGTTATGTTTGCTTTGATAGCTTACATACCTGCTAGTTTTTCCCTATTCTTGAGCTAGATTATGTACTAAACAAGTCGGTGTTTATTGATTTTAGATACGCTATGTGTTGTGTTCAGTGGAAGAGACCCGTGTAAATCCTGTGCGCATGGTATTGGGTTGACCCTGACACTGGTGGTTTCTGGGGTGAGTCGGTGGCGCATCCGACAACAGACCTGTGTAAATCCAGCCCTTATTAGGTATCTGGGGTGACCTGCTAGAGACTGATGTAAATCCTGCTGCGCACGCGAGTATGTGCGGGGTATTCGGTTGCGCGGGAACAGACCTGTGTAAAACCTATATGTGACTCAAAGCGCTCGTGTGTAGCGTCGATTACTGCTCATGTTGACTTGTTTGGCTAATTGGTACATAATCTAACACCTCTATGCACTACCTATATGAATTTAGATCAACTGTTGATAAAACGATGTAAATAAGTATGTCTCTTAGATTGTGTGTATCTATCTCCACAGAGACCGATGATGATGACGCCGAACAGCCGTTGGACGCGGAGGGTGTTGCTGACCCATCCACGAGTTCCTGCTGAGGGCTTCGAGCACGCAGCCCCGTCAGGAGAAGCCGTATTAGAAGAAAATCAGCAGCAAGAATAGCAACACCGCGACGGACTATATAAGGAAGGCGGCTGGCGGCACTCGTCCATTTGCCCATCGGTCATCACGGAGTGCGGAAGCTCTATCCGAATATCGATTGTCGTTAAAATTCAAATTATTGTAAATCGTTTGGCCGAAGGCCATTAAAATCTTTTTAAAAAATTAATTTGTGTTTCTATTTGTAACATAATAATATTCTTACAAATAAATGAATTACAAATTACTAGCAGCGCTCCGCGGTTTCATTCGCATAAGTGACGATCCCGTGGGTATATCGAGATAAAAAGTATCCTATGTGTTATTCTGATTTAAATTTTCATCAAAATCCGTTCAGTAGTTTTTGCGTGAAAGAGTAACAAACATCCATCCATCCTCACAAACTTTTGCGTTTATAATATTTGTAGGATAACGTAATATTATCCTAGAAAACCCTTTTTTTTTGCGTGGGAAATTATCAAATATCTTTTCCCGATCGCCGCCGGCGATCGCCGCTGGCGATCGCCGCCGTGAGGACGCGGCGTTGCTCCGCCGGGCAGACCTCCAACGTATGCTCCACCATGTCCTCCGGGCGATCCGCACAATTTTGACACCCGGTCGTTTCCTCCCGCCTTATCTGGAACAGGAACCTCCCGAAGCAACCGTGTCCGGTGAGGATCTGCGTCAGAAGGAAGGTGAGGACGCCGTGGCGCATCTCCGGCCACTCCTTTAAGAGAGGATTTATCGCCGCATTTGTGGCGTACCCATCCTAAGAAACCCTGCGTGACGACCTATAGATGCGTTTACGGGAGATTGGTCAGAGGAGGCAACACACGAGGAACAATGGAAAGCTATGGGGATGCCTTTGCCCAGTAGTGGTGGTGGTATTATATTGATGTCTGGGAAAGAACAATATATTTAAATGTGATCGATTAGAGCTTACAAACGTTAACCTTATTTTCACTTTCTCCAAATGCAGTTGAGATAGAACTAATATTTGCCCCCACACCGCCTGGAGACAGGTCCACACTGCTCGTCATAGATAGCAGACGGAGAATTACGTCACGAATGCACGATTGATTGATGAAAGTGCCAACGATGCAGTGAGCGTGCATTGTTGCCACAAATGACTTTTATTTGAACTAGTCTTTCACTCAGCAACTTCGATAATTATGTACTTCTCTGATATTCGAGGGATTGTAATGATGATACCCTTGATGCGTATTAAGGGGTCTTGAAAGGCCATTGAATAAAGCTTAGGTATTATAAAACGTTAATAATTGCACTTTGATTGACTTTCAAAACATCTCAGACAAATTTCGTAAAAGTCCTAATAATGTTCTATTTTAAGGCGTCTAAGTAGGCGTCCCTTTTCGAGTGACTTCTAAGGTTACCTATTATTTCAAATTTAGTAGTTTGAAATTACGACAGTTGTCTGTCACTGGTGCCTACGCGTGTGTTAGATGACAGAACAGTTATTAGTTTTATTACCTACTAGAATTTGACCTCGGAGAATTATATTTCAGTCCTTGTTAAAATGTCACAAAACAGAGTTGTTCACTATTTGCTTCATATTAAATAGCGTTTTGGATGTTTTTAAGATTGCATGCTTTGCTTTTTCATATTATTATGGTGATTGTTGCATTAAAATTCTAAGTTTTAAAATAAAATTATCACGTAAAAAATTAAGTTAGATTAAAATTGCTTATTAATCTTACAGACTAGATTGTAATTAATTATTAAGAACGTGGTTATTTTGAATTAAGGATTAAAAAAAAGCCACATCTAGTAAAATAGAAGCTTAGAGAACTAGGTGGATGAGGACTAAACCCTTAGAATCTATTCCTTCCTCACCATCATACAAACTGGGAAGTTCCAAACACCCCATAAATACACGCCTACATCAAACTTGCGAATTCACCCTCCATCCTATATCAAATCACTACACAATCAAGCATTGGTCCTTTCATCCCAAATTCTACATTCAACATACATCCCAAGGCCTTCCTGACTATTAATCCGGTCCATAACAAAAAACCGCTGGAGTACAATGGCGCTGTGTTCTCGACTCACAAATGGGCAACAACCTCTTGCTATTATCCGCATAAATTGTTAGGTAATCATCTTTGTCCCGCTCCTTTGTTCGGCAGCTCTTCAGCAGGTCTGGTCTTCATTAAGTTAATTATGTCCCGCCATTGCGCCATTGTGTTGAGTGCGTATGACCTTCTGTGATAGGACCCTGTGTCCACAAAGCCCACGCTTTTTATTTAGATAAACGGTCAAGGTAATGTTATTTTGTGTTATAACCTTCTCAGTAGTATAAAGGTCTGAAGATGTGTTAAGTATACAAGTGACATTGTAATGAAATCATTCTTACGTGGCAAAAAATCCTCGCGTGCATCCAGAAATACGTTGTAACTAAGCGAATATTAAATAGCTTAAGGCGCCGAGAGTTTGATCAAAGTGAAGAAAATAATCAGGACGCTACAAAACTGTACCGAGGAAGGATAATGTAGTTAGTTCAGCTATCTTTTTTATCATTCCACTCAGCGTAATACACTGCAGCTGACATACAAATGATTAAAATTCATTTTCCAGGGAAAACGAACGCTAAGTTTATAACAAACTGACTTATTATTCAACTCACGTAATAAAATGTAGAATACAAAATAATACGCTCATGTATCCAATCCTTATAATCCACAAATCTTAATTTAAAACTGCACAGTGCTATGATCTACCAAAAAAGCCAGAAAATTCCCTCAATGTGCAAACACGGTGAAATTGCACTCCAAGAAATTCCCGCTTGAAGCTCAGTCGTTACTCGTGTTTGAGGAAAATTCTTGTTTCCGACGAAACTCTTTTGGGGGAATATTTGTCAATAAATCATTTTTTTCGTCGAATGTTACACGGAGTTCTTGTTTATTAAATTGGGATATTCACCTCTATTTCGCTTATGTATTGAGGTCACGGATTTTCATGATACAGATTGAGAATTAGTAAGAAACTTCTGAAAATAAGATAATTTTGTATGAAAATGGTTCAATCTTTCAATCAAGTCGAATTGAGAAATAATGGGATGATTATCATCTGTGTTATTAATTTCTATGAAATTGGTATACGGAGTAGTCTAACTGTGTGCTAAATTTGGCCATCATTGTCAGAAACTGTTTTATGCGTGACGAATGGTCAGCGTTTAACACCTCTGTGACATTCAGACCATCAGTTGCTCACCTTTCATTCCTCAAACATCTTCACTCTCCTGCCCTCATACCAATTTGTTTTGGGTCAGCGTAACATGTCTTTTTCTTCCATAGTTCTTTATTAGTCATCATGTCGGTAGTCACCCCCTTTCTAACCATATCATCAGTCCCACAGTCCATCCATCGTTTCTTTGGTCTTCTCCTAGTCTTTCATTCCTCAATATTGGTCGGATATTCTCCAGGAAGTTCCCAACAGGCATAGCAACAACTCCATTGTCTAGAACTCAATCAAATTAATACGTCACAACTCCAATCCAAACTAATCAGAATATTAATGAGCAGTACCGACAACGCGTATTACATCGACGCATGAATATGCATGCGTCGCCGCGACGCCGACGTACGCGTGCCACTCGTAATCTGCGTGTAAGTCGGAGAGTTTCGCTATTAGAGTTAAATCTCTTTCTGAATATCATTCGCGGCATGTGTCGCTAATGAAATCATTCTGTCCTACACTTTAATGTGGATCAAGTTTTGGGTCAAAGATTAGCGAGTTGGGGTTTTCGCAGACGTGACCTGCGGGTGAAATTAATTATTTTTTATATAATTTTTATGATTGAAGTGTGGTAAGTGATAGTGTGCGGTCCTAATGCATATTTTTGCTAACACTGTAATAAATGCCAAAATAATAGCGCGCTGTTGGATTTTCTACTTTCAGCACTGAGGCCGAGCGTTGGAAATTCAGCAGCGCAAATATTTAGGCGTTGATTTAGGTGTCACCTAGTATTTGTAAAAACGTTTTCACTATTTCAGACACTGTAACTAAAAACTTACACAGCTTCTGTCGCTTGGGAATCGATCTTAGAATTTTCTGAGACGTCTAAAATCAGGGCTTCGCAAGAAAGCTAGATTCACGAAAGAGCCAATACCAATTAAGTTATTCATGAATGAGCTCGCATAACTTAATGGCGTGAAAAAACTGGAATGATTGAGTCTAGCTTTGCGATATTAAAATTCTATCAATGGTTTCACAATTAAAAATTTTAAACTTGCGCTTTTGCCTACTGTTTCAAATAAATTCAAATCAAGTTTTATTTGAAATTGGCTTCATTTTCAAATAAAACTTGATTGGACATTCATTTAGTAAGCCAATGGAAAAAGTTATTTCAAACTAAAATACGTTAAAGCTCACTTCAATAAAAATACTCGTCGTAAAGTTATTTTCTATATTAATGTTAGAGCGACTGAAGTTTCTAAAGGCAATATTTCAAAAGAACAATATATGAATATTTTCCTGTTCGGACGATAAATATTGCTGAAGTACCCGAATATATATGGTAGAATAATAATTTCTTTTGCTCTATGTTTTTTTATAGCGAAGTTACTAACGTAGAGTTTTCCGTGTACAATATTTAAAGCACGAATTATAGTTTTCGAATAACGATGTCTTTTTTAAGATTTCTGTAAATTCAACTTAAATGGAACGATTTTAAAATTGGAAATACTTATTTGCACATAACATAACCTTAATTGTAAGACTTTATTTATATAAGGTTCCCTTTATGTCGCGCGTTCGTGCTAGGGCCTCTAATTATGTTAAACTAGCTGCCCGGCGCGACTTCGTTCGCGTGGTGTCCTACTCCTACCCTTCTCCTACTTTACTCGTTTGCTACCCCTACCCGACTCCTAACCAACTCCTACCGTACCCCTACCCTACTCTTACCCTACTCCTACCCTACCCCTACCCTACACGATTAATAGTAGTAGTTAAAATAAAATAAAAAATAGTTAACGTCCTAGATCGGTCCAGTAGTTTTTACGTTTATTCGTAACATACAAAAATACAAATCTTTCCTCTTTATAATATTATTATATTATATAATAGTGTAGATAGACATTATTAACAGTGAAAATAAATCATACACTAGGAACACTTTTTCCCTTAATTATGAATTTCCCTTGATCATTTTTCATCATCCAGTGACATTGCGTGTTTGTCGAGCTGCGTCTTTGACGTATTGCAAATCTGATGGGATGAGTTTCTGTCGACAAGGGTTTTCTGGCGAAATGCGTATTTGACCATTTGCGTTTCTGACGATATGCAAGTAATTCCTACGTGTTGTGTGATGGGTTTCAGACGCATATTGTCACATCTCCGCTCTACTCTATGTACCAATGTCTTAGTGTAAGCCGCAAAGACTCGAGTCATACGTAGTCGACTGGCATTTAGTTCCGTCGTCTCAAGCAGCTCCTACTTATAGATGTGCCGGCTTTACGTCACTCTCACTCCTGAAACGTATTAGTTTTAAGGATTTTAGCGCGGATTTTGACTTATTCCTGAATATTCCAAGATCATTATTTTAAAAGGCGCCGCAGACTTTACCTTTAAAATTATAGCGAGTAGGAATATATTACAGGGCTGAGATTCTTTTGAGGAATATTGGCTTGGGAAACTTTTTAAGTAATGAAAATTTTGTTGGGCTTTCTAATTTTTTGAAATGTTTTACTAATGAGGCAGGTATTAAGTTTGTGGTGTTAATGCTGTAATTTATCGGGACGCGGACCGAAGCATCATAAAAGCTTAAGTTAAGGTTTCCTATAAGAGCGGTGGCCGCCACGTAGCGTCTGCAATTTACCGGCAAATGACGTCACTGGAAATAAGTTGGTGTGTTTTCCCAGAGAGCGTTTTTAACACCCTACAGTCAAACAGCTGCCATCGTTCTCATGACAGCCGTCACCAAAAATGTTCTTGAAACAAAAACCTAATTTCCATACAAAATCTAGTCCCTACACCATGTAACCAGAACTAAGAAATTAACCCGTGGAACCGGGCACAAGTTTGCGCTGCATTTTATTAAGTTCATCTGCATTAAAATTTATTCAGCGCGGCAGGGGGCGCCACCGGCGGCCGCTAGTAATTGCTAATGTAACAGTGATTTTATTAAAGCCCTTGTTGGACCATTTTACATCTTAAAGCTTTACCTATTGATTTTGCTGAGAGCAATTTTACGGAGGTTATTTCATGGCGTTTTAATGTGATTAACGGCGAGGGATGTAATGGGATTAGCCGCGATTGTACTGTCGTTACTGGTTAATTAGGCTGCCGACTTCGTGGGGAAAGATAACTAAGAGATTCTTCGCTCAGGTCATTGAACTATAAACAACGTTGACGGTAAAGTTGCCTCTGTCACCAAACTTTACGGTAAGTAATATTACAGATAATTGCAGTGATTATTGCATTATTCATTTATTACATATTCTAATAATTAGGCCATAAATCATGACAATCAGTGACGTAATCAGTTAAAGTTAAATGAAACCTTTAACCCTGTTTGAGCTTAATTAAAAGTCGAACTTAAGTGGGTACTTTACTACTTTGGAAAGCCATCTACAAGAACTTTTAAATTAAAATAGTCAATTTGAAATTTACTTTTCCAATTCTAATTAAGATAGTTAGTACAATTTAAATTAATCAGTTTGTTACTACGTTTTATAAAGTGTTTGGTTCCAGAGGAAATATTTACGTCCACAGGTTGATCAACGTTGTAACACCTAGGACTGCTTCGTTTTACTTGACAGCTCACTCAAGAATTAAGCAAAGCTAAATGTTTGAACAGTACTCCAGTTAAGAGCTACGGTTCAAACTGCGATACTGCGAAACTGCGATATACAGCTGAGGACATCTAAACTAAGCCATCTTTCGTTAATTGTTTTGATTTTGTAACATGCGTAATCATCATCAACCTTTAATGTTCCCACTGCTGGGACACAGGCCTCCTCTCTGTGAGAGGGAGTGGGCCGTTATCCACCACGCGTGCCCAGTGCGGGTTGATGATGTCGCATGTCTTCGAATTTTTGGTTCTAGGACGTGCCAGTTTCGTCACGATGGTTTCCTTCGTCGTTTTGAGAGCAGTGGTGATAAAATAATTTACAAAAAGCAAAGTGCCTGTCTGGGTTTGAACCTACAACCTACAACTTGTAAGTATTGTTTGAGAAAACAGAAAAAATATGGAAAAGTGACTTACTGACTGATGTTAGCACGTCTCAAGCCAGATTCAGGCCATTATACATAGGGCACGCCACGATAGTGGCGGTAAGACCCCTCTTTGAGGAGTGGCTAGAGAGGCGTCACGGCGTCCTCACCTATCGCCTGACGCAGGTCCTCACCGGACACGGATGTTTTGGGAGGTTCCTGCACATCATCAGGCGGGAGGAGACGCCTGGGTGTCACCACTGCGAGGATCGCCCAGTGGACACGGTGGAGCATACGGTGGAGGTATGCCCCGCATGGGCGGAGCACCGCCGTGCCCTCGTAGAGGCGATCGACAGCGGCGGCGACCTCTCGCGTCCGGCCCTGGTTCAAGCCATGGTCCGGGGCGAGAGGGAGTGGGAGGCCGTCACCTCCTTCTGCGAAGCAGTCATGCTAGCGAAGGAGGTGGCGGAACGGCTAAGGGAGAGAGCCTCACACCCCAGCCGCCGCGGGAGACGCTCCGGGCGTCGGGAGCCGCGTGACGACTCCCGGCCACCGTAGGCGCGGGCCTGCGGACGGAGAGTAATGGGTAGCTCACCGTCCGATCAGGACCAGGCCGGTGCCGGACGGCGCGTACGTGTTCCACGCGCGCCTCAAAGAGATGTCAGCATAAAGGAAGGGGCCTGTCAGGGCCGAAGCCTGCCGGGGGTGCGGGATTGTCCGAAAGGGTTACCGCTACCCCGGAACATAAAGGGCTAAGGAAGGAACACGGATGGGTTTTAGTCAGTAAGAGTCTGACACTCCCTTCGCTCCACCCAGAGCGGGAGGGGTCATTTGATGATTTCCCATCCATAAAAAAAAAAAAGGCCATTATACATTTTTGATAATAAATGGATCATAAATTATGATTATAAACTAGCGACCCGCCCCTGCTTTGCGCGGTATATTACGACTTGACAAAACATTGTCATTTCTTTATTAAATGTCAATTTAGAATATTAATGTATTACAGTAGATAAAACCTTCCGGAATAAATTCTCTAAATCTGTTGTGCAGTTTGGAAGAAGGAAACAGGAATAGTGTTTTTAATTAAAAAAATATGTAGATTTAGAAGAGCAACCATTTTCAATGTCTCTTTGTTTCGTATGACTTCTAATTTTGCAATACATATGTAGCAACAACCTCGGTACTAAAATATATGTCTATCTAGATGTATATAATATATGCGTTTCTATCTAATTAGGTTTAAAGGTCAACCAATGCAATTAACACACGAAATATTTAATTCAAAATAAATTAATGCTTTCACTAAATCAGTGTTATAATATTGGTTCATAGTAATTACTTAGTCACCGTTTATCGAGTTTTAATCTAAATATAAACTGAAGCGAAATGTGCAATACATTACGTTGCTGTTACGAAAGGTACAGAAGGAAACATGATCATTTGTATTTATTACCAAAAATCAGTTCTATCTTTGCATAAACAGTTTGTTTCATCATCATCACATAATCAGCCTATAATGTTCCCACTGCTGGGAAGCAGGCCTCCTCTCGGTAAGAGGGAATGGGCCGTAATCTACGACGCGGGCCCAGTGCGGATTGGTAGATGTCACGTCATGTCTTCGAATTTTTGGTTCTAGGACATGCCGGTTTCCTCACGATGTTTTCCTTTACCGTTTTGAGAGCAATGGTGATGAAATAAAATACACAAAGTCATCATCAACATTTTCTTAACCTTATTTCAAAGTGTTTGTGGTCGGCGCTCCATCTTTTTTCGTCCATACTTCTGTATCATCAGCTCGGTAGTCACCTCCTTTTCTAGCCATATTATAGACCCGGAAAAAACCCTCTAACAGCAAATAAAAAGTGCTCCCATGAAATCTGTCCCAAAGTGCAGGATATCTTTACGCTGCGAAAGCGTCACTAGATGCTTCCTAATTGCATTTCGCCGACTACCCTCTTCCAGATTACTTCTGTTGCAATTTACACGAATGTACCATCTCAATCTGACCCCCTCACCCCCGCCGGCACTTCGTCGAACGGGTCTTGAAGAGTCTGCTTCATTTGTATGCTGGGCTCCAATTAAATTGGACGTTCTCTTACAATCTTAACACGGTCCAATTTTAATTTTAAGGAATTGTTCCGTTCTTCTTTTAGAAATAAGTTTTTAAGTGTCGCAACAATAATTGGATTGATTCTATTAAGGTGCTTAAAAGACGATGTGAAAGAGTCTTAATATGGGTCTGTGTTATTATTTTTTGTTCTTATTTTCTTGCGACTCAACTAATCAAATAAACTTTTTTCTAACAAAAGCGACTACTTTTTAGCATATTATTCTCTTTATTACTTAATTTATTATATTTTATTATGACTTAAAACCAGCCAAGTGCGTGTCGGACCACGCACACTGGAGGGTTGCGTAGTTGGAATGAATTTATCCCAAGAACAAACTCAACATTGTAGTTGAAAAAAATGTTCTCCCATACATTCCCACTACAAACATATGTTGGTCGACTACAACTCGTTAACTTGTAAAGCCTACTTGGCAACGATAGTTAATCTTTTAACTTCGTTATATGCCGTGAATTATTTCACATATCCAAAAACAACCATTTAGCTGGCAGGGGGACAATGGACTTTTACAGAAATTAGCAGTTTACCCCCTCATATTTCGCAAACGGATCCTTGAATCCAGAAATAGGTTCACCAAACTCGCAATATTTTTGAAAGACCTTTCCAATGATACCCCACACCATGGGATATACGAGAAAAAAAAAATATTCACACTACGTGTAGGGGAGGTGCCCAAATAAAGGTTTTTTTTTTTCAAGATTTTATTGATTAACAAACTTCTGCCCGCGACTTCGTCCGCGTGAAATTTCACCCTCCCCCCATTCACCCTCTTATGGATGAAATTTCGAAAAACCCTTTCTTAGTGGATAACTACTCTTCACAAAGAACACACCCCCAAATTTCATGTCTCTAGGACTAGCGGTTTAGGCTGTGCGTTTATATATCAGTCAGTCAGGACTTTGAATTTTATATACATAGATGTATACCCATGCCACAGCTTTCTAGCACTAAGAGTCTCTGAGCTAAGCCGTAAACAGACAGACAGACGGACGGATATGGCGAAACTATAAGAGTTCCATGTTGACTAAGGAACCCTAAAAAGTAGCAAAATTATATGTAGTAGTAGGTATATAGGTATTAATCCCTGAAAATTTAATCTTCATCTCAAAATCACATCCTACACATTCGCTTCGTTCAAGGTGACTGGGGACCAAATACACTATGTATATGTAAATGAGCCTGCAAAGGATTTGATAGCGTTATTACCCTCCTCAACCCCAACTAAAAAGGTTTCAAGGCTGTGAACCTTCTTGGAGACCTCCTTTACCCAATTCAGATAATCTGCTGTTTACATTATGTAAAAATGTTTATTTGTGAGTAGTTATTTATGGTATTAAAAGCAATAGGCTCGTCCCCTAATACATGGTCTTAAACTTAATTGGCTAAATGAGGGTGTACTGCAAGTAGCACACCTCTGCCGTCCTCGTCGGGGCATACAGGCGATATGTTAAGTTAAATTTATTTATAACTATAAACATTTTAAGTTTATTATTTATCTTCATATATTTATTTCATCATATATAAGCCAACAGTTTACACCAAATTGCTGTTGTCGATTGTTTGTTTGTTTATTTAATGTACATAGACTAGCATCTTGATTTTTGTATTTAATTTAAACTACATATAATAAATCAAGTTATATCTCCTAAATGCTCTACAGCAACGAATTAAAGTAAAATTATTATCTTCAGGAGGATTGAAACGTTTTAGCTTTCAGCATTAAATAATATTTATAAGCCATTAAGATCATGAGCTTTTATGTTCAGAAAAGAAAATTGTTTAAGTTCATTCAATCAACATGTTTGATATAAAATTCATGAGAAATCTATACATATAAAATTCAAAGTCCTGACTGACTAACTGATATATCAACGCACAGCCTAAACCGCTGGTCCTAGAGACATGAAATTTGGAGGGTGTGTTCTTTGTGAAGAATAGGTATCCACTAAGAAAGGGTTTTTCGAAATTCCACTCCTAAGAGGGTGATTGGGGCAGGGTGAAATTTCACGCGGACGAAGTCGCGGGCTGAAGCTAGTTACATATAAAACTTGAGTATTAATTGAATGTCAAACACAACTCATTATACTTCTCCTTCGCAGCATCTCGAGACCCGATCCGAGTTGATCAGATTATCTCGCGACCTTCCATTACTTTTGACAGAAAATTAAACAAAGATTAACATAGCTTCCATTGAAAAAATACTTTTTAAAATGAAGAAGAAACTTCTTTCAGAAATCTGCTTTAATCTCGTTTATCTGAACTAAGTGACATGTGGTTTAAAACAAAAGTCTCCCGTCCAGCTAAATCATATTACTTGATAGGTTGAAGTAGTCCCCAGGGTCACTTCTCCCTGATCGAAACTGTACAGAGTCGATAGAAAATAACGTTAAAGAAAAAAAAAGAAAAGTCTATACATTTTATTAAATTCCAAGCCAGAGTCGCCACAAAGACATAATATTATAGAAAAAAAGAGTAATTTGATCTACCCGACCGCAAGTTGACACGAGATAGACGTTACCTACTTCAAAATTCGTTACGACAAATATTCCGGAATTTAATTAGAACTTGCGACTGACAAGGTAGGAGACGGAAGTGGGCGATAGGCTCATAAATAAGGGAAGGCATTTTTATTACAAAAATAACAATGCCGGGAAAATACTTTGTTTCGGTTATGAGGTCTATTCATATTTATTTGTGCGTATTCTGTGAATTCGAATTTCAGACCTGTAAAAGTTTTGCAAGCATCTAAATTAAATTAGCGTGGTGTAATTAAATTATGATTATTCAATAGCCAGACATCTATACTTGAGAAAATCGTTTACAAAATGTTTATTTAATCAAAGTTCAGCACCTAAATAATCGCCGCTTTGATTTATTCGCCAAGTTACAATTAAATACATGAATACTTTAGAACTTCGACATTGTTGCGAACTTGTACGACAAAGAATTTTATTAAAACATTATTGGAACAAATAATATGTAGAACAATGAAAATACTTAACTTTCACTTATCGTCGTTCATATTGCAATTAGTTCTATGTCAAAAATGACAAGTTTACAGGAGCGTAAAAAAACAGCATACTGGAAAAGAATCTGTTATGACACCAAAATGTTTTTTAACTAATGTTTCTAACTATTGTGTTCTATTATATTTTGTGCATTTTGAAATTTCCGTAAATAATTAATACCTTAAAAAAAAAATAAAAAAATTCACATTGAACAAATTGCAATATGAACGACGTTATTCTGGCTCGTTGCAGATTGATGAGCTAAGTATTCGACTGTCAGCCATCAAATACATTATTTTGATGAAGAATAAAGCTAAACTTGTGATTGTACTCCCGGACTAATAAAATCCCCTTGTTCATCATTAAAATCAATGGAAATAAGTACCACATAATTATCCTTTTTCTCTCCTGCATCCTAAAACAGAGTATAGCATAGAAATAAAAAATTACTAACAAGATCTCCCAGCGGGAGTGATCGACTAACACCCTCCCTGCAATACAATGAAAGCGAAAATAACACCACATCTTATTAAATATATGCACACTTAACGTCCGATCCCTTGCGACCGAAACGAGACAAGCTGAACTGCTACATGCCTTGAAGAACATCAATTGGGATATCTTACGTCTTTCAGAAACGAGACAAAAAGACTTTGAAATCCTAGAAAAAGACAATCTCATTTTTATGTACTCAGGAAACAAGGTTTTTTGTTGAAAGACTACATGAAAGTACACGTAATGGATTTAAAACCTATCTCAGATAGAATAGCTCGACTCGACATACATATAAATAACACTCAAATTAATATTTCTATTTTAACTTTTTAACATGTATTTTTCCACAGATATCGTTGATAAATTTCCGCCTATAAGCGCAGTGACCCATTTTTCAGCCAGCCAATAGCTGTCAAAGTCAGAATCGTCGCGCGTTACGGAGAAATGTCACGTCGCTGTCACGCACAATGTTAACCATTGCATTTTGTGCATTTTTTCAAAACTAACATTATGAGTTGAGGGAACCCATTACTTTTTAATAAATTACAAGTGCTTATGCATGCTTGGTTTAGATATTTACCTAAATGAGAATTATAAAAACATGAAAATCTCCATACTATAGATTTGGCATAAGCGTTAAATAGACTAGAATAGAGCAGTGGTGGCCCAGTGGTAAAGGCCGCGACTTACGAGTTGTAGGTCGTAGGTTCGAACCCAGACAGGTGCTTTACTTTGTGTAAATTATTTCATCACCACTGCTCTCAAAAACGGTGAAGGAAAACATCGTGAGGAAACCGGCATGTCCTAGAACCAAAAATTCGAAGACATGTGACATCTACCAACCCGCACTGGGCCCGCGTGGTGGATTACGGCCCACTCCCTCTCAAAGAGAGGAGGCCTGTGTCCCAGCAGTGGGAACATTATAGGCTGATTATGTTAAATAGACTTATTAGTCAATTCGCACGAATTTACTCGCCCGAAAACTGCGAATCGTCATTTTTAAATAATATTATTTTTTCTATAGACGATTCGCACGAATTGGCACACGAGCAAATTCGTGCGAATCGACTAATACGCCGTTAAACAAACACAAACCTCACTAGTACAAACACTAAGACCCGAAACAACTACCTATTTGTTCAATATGTATTCCAAAAACTGATCTAGTTAATAGCTCAACCACTGCCTTCAACCGAATATTGGTGTGTAACTGAACCTAGTCATTTCTTTGAAAAGGTCGCTAGTTATAAACCTGTAGCGTGTGTGATAGCAACGTGTCAACACGTCACACGTGTCAAACATATTTGTTCAGGCGTAAACACACCGGTTTGCTGACAACCTCAGGCGGGCAAATCTTCGAAATATTTCTATTAGGTTTTCCTTACCTGGTTATATTTACATTTCTGTATCTTCCGTAATATAAATGAAACTTGAAAAAAGTTGTTATTTTTAACTTCGTCACAATTATTTCCACCACTTAAAAATCCGATAGAAGACCAAATATTTTATCTTCGACCATTGACGCGAAACCTTTTAACACTTCATGATTTTCGGATTCAATATAAAAAGCAGAGTTCCGTGAATTATTATTTTGTGTGACCCATTTCTCCTGAGGCCAATTGCAATATGACGCAAGTAAGTAGTACGTGTCCCGTGCACATCCCGTGCATTTGTGTGACGCACGCTAGATATTCCGGGTTGTTTCGTTAAGGTTTGGAAGCGCAAGTTTTCATTTATGAATAGTCTACTCATTTCATCCTCTTGCCCGTATAATAAATTATTAGGAGTCGACGCAGCATTTCTTCTTTTGCTATGTATTACATGTCCAATGGCCAGCATTTATGAAGTTTCGGCCAAACCTGCGCATCAAGTGCGCGGGACGTGAAGCGGGAGCGTCAACAATATGAAACTAAACGTGAACACCTGAGCGAATACAGCGGTCGTGTAGGTGTGCAAGGCACCATAGATAAACACGAGCAGCGTCCGCCGCGCAACTGATGCTCCCGCTTCGCAGTCGCTTCGGTCACGCAGGTTCGGCCGAAGCTTTAATGTTAAAATATACGTAATTTTAAAAAAAAAAGTTTACTATTATTGGCCATATAAATGTCTAAAAAAATAATGGGTTAGTAGACAACAAAACGAGTAGCTAAGAGCAAAGATAATGTTATAGAGACCCTGCATGCCTAAGGTTTGCCAGATGTATTTGATTATCATATCTTGTGAAGGGATGAGATAAGAAGAGTTGTGGAACTTCCTGAATTAAGACAATTAAATAGTTGTTAAAGTTATAAAAATAGGATTGCAAACATCTACAACAATTAATGACTTCAAGCTAAAACTATTTACAACATTGTTTTTATTATTTTATCAAACACGGATATGTACTAGCACTGACCTATATCTAGGAAGGCCAATATCTGTCATAGTCAGCGGCGTGACGTCAGAGCGTGTCGGGAGCACCGTGTGACGCACGTCGAACGCATCCGAGCGTGTTTGGACCACCGACGACGCGACGTGTTAAGGAAAGGTTCAGTACACAGTCGTATTATGTTTTACGAAACTAAATATTCTGTGAACTGTATCTGTTTTGTGGTAGACCAAAATAATAATAAGCTTTTAAATAATAAATTAAAGGCTCGTTTTGCATAGAGAAGAAGAGTGCATTGACCATGGTCACCTTAGAAAACTAATATACCTATGGTCACCACACACATGCTCAGGGCGTTAGTCTAATGAACTTTTAGGTGCTAATTACTATACAATATTTTTTGTCATTGTAGCTAGAAAGGAAGTCATACATTCAGTCAAAAAAGTGTCGGGAATAGATGATTTGTTTATGGTTCCAAATTCAAGTTTTTGTTTTTTTTTTGTTTGAAGATTTGCCTCGCCCTGGTAGGCCATAAACGTCTTCAACTGAAGTTAACATTGCAAAAGTGAAGGATATAGTGACTGAAAATCCTCATTCAAGTTTGAGAGAAACAGCCACTGAACTTTCTGTGTCTCACGAGTTCATTTGTATCATTTTAAATAATCAGGAAACATGTTGCCGCTCGGCTAGTCCCAAATAGGGTTGCCATACGTCCGGAATTTTCCGGACAAGTCCGGAAATATAGGTCTTTGTCCGGAATGCGGGGGGAATCTTAAACCGTCCGGAATTTCTACAAATAAGTGAAGAGTGAAATAAAAAATGAAAAAACCAAATTATTTATTAATTATTTTTATTCTAAATCAAAGAAAATCAAAATTATTTTTATTCTAAATCTACTACATTACTTCTGATATTTAATGCTCCCAGAAATATTGTTCAACATTTCTGAATCTTTAATAATAGTTTTGTAGAACACTTCGCAAGTCATATTTTTTAAATTATATTGAGTTAAGAGAATCGACTTGACAGACTCTACAGAAAGCCTGTTTCTTTCCTTTGACCATTGGGTTCCCATTAAGGAAAAGACCCTTTCAACATTGGCATTTTGTGCCTGCATCGCAAATATATAAGAGCATATATTACTTAATTCCGTAACTTTTCCTGGTCCAGCTGCCTTCAGAATAATGGTCCATTGGTTATTGGCATTCATCTCAAAAAAATCTTGACTTTGTTGCTTGATCATACTATTCAAAACTGTGATTTCATCAAACAATTTGCTATCATCCAAATTTACCCCTTTTCCAATGAGAAACTGTATTGATGGAATAATATAGTTATAATCAATAGTATTGTCTTTTTTTATTATCATCCATTCAAAAATTTCCAAGTCCATTAAAGGCTGCCGCCATTTGTTTAAATACTCCCGACAACATTTATAAGATTTTTGGATGTCATTCAAAAACTCATCTTTCTTCTCCTGGCTGCTACAATTAGAGATCAACTCTCTAACTTTAAGTGGAACGAATTTCGCATCTTCTCTTGCTTTCAGGGTGTCGATAAGTGTTTGCAAAATCTTTGCGATGTCCATGATAGAATTTTTTTCCTTTTCAATTTCTAAAATTTTTGGCTGAAAGATGGCCATTAAGCTATGCACGAAAAACAAATAAGATTCGCACAATTCATTTTCAAAAAAAATTACGAGAACAGTTGGCACTTGTGGAGTAGTTAGAAAATACGTTTTCAGAGGCTCATACATTTTGAGAATTCTCTCAACTGCCGGAAAAAGGCTCAGCCACCTAGTCTTGCTGTGTGACAGTAACTTCTCATAGTTAACTTCAATGTAGTCGCAAATGGTTTTCAGTGCTTCTGTTCTAACAGTATAAACAGAAAAGAAATTGAAGAGTTTCATCACCAATACTTCAACATCAATTTTCAGTACTTCTGTTCCATGCTGCACGCTATTGTGTAGTACATGAGCCGGGCAACCAACTCCAATAATATCTTTATTTAATTGATGTCTCAGGTTTGTGAGCACGTTTCTTCCCGATAACGGGAAGAAAAATTTACATTTACATTCGCGTTGTCCGCAGTGAATGAGATGCATTTTTCCGATAAATCATATTTTTGTAATGTTGTCATAATAATTTCAGCAATAGTTTCGGAAGCTTCATTTCGGGTACTATGAATATCCAATAACTTTGTTTGAATTCCTCCATTTTCGTAATCAAAATACTGAATCATTATTGGGAAAATCTTTTCTGAGCCATGATTGCTTGCGTCTGTAGAAACTCCGAGATAGTCAATATGTTTCAAAGAAATAGTCAGTTTTTTAACAACCCATGGACTTATCACACCATTGATGATTGCTTCAGTTTTGGTTCTTGAGCAAGTCATCTCGCTCGCAATATTAGAGTCAGGAAATATTACTTTCATCAGTCGCCCAGTACATTCCATTGAATTATAGGATTGGTGTGCTTAACAGTATGAAAAGCGAGCGTACCTTCAGCAGCAGACTGTTTTTGTTTACTCCCTGATGAAGACGACGATGCAAAACTGTCAGTGACTTTTCTATTAGTATTAACGGTCGTAAGTTTAGTCTTGTGCTTATTACTATTGACATGAGTTTCAATATCAGTAATTCCTTTATACCTATAACTACAGTCACAAATCATGCAATAAGCTTCAGTCGGTTCTTTTCCTTCTTTCAAAAAAGAATATTTGGTTTTCATCACTTCAGTAAACGTACATTGTCGTTTTCTACCACTACCTGATGCCATTGTCGTAATCTTCGACACGTATACACTATGAATCCGCAATACGTACGAGTACGTACGAACTTCAAAATCACTTCTAATCGCTGCAAAGACAAACGCTAGACTAAATCAAAACTACGCTAGAGTAATAATAGTTCTATGATCAAAACAAACAAACTCAAAGCAAAAGCACACGGTGCGCGGGTGTATCATGTGCGCGGGCGAACGCAGGCGACAGAGAGACGCTTCCCCCTCACCCCTTACCATTTCACCGCGCGCGTGTCAAAATTCGAACGATTTGGCAATCGATTTGGTTAGTTTATTTACTTGCACGATGCGTAACGATTTTAATAAAAAATTAACAAGATTGTCCGGAAATTTCATGGAATGTCAGGAATTTTCTCCGGATTTTTGATATTTTGATCTGGGAACCCTAGTCCCAAAAGACCTGAATTTTCTGCAAATACTCAATCGCATAAGAGTCGCTGAAGACATGCTAGAACAGTGGCGTGCATTGGTTTTCAAAATAGGTAGGCACTAGGCCGGGTCTAGTCTAGGCAGACGCGGTCCCTAATCAGAAAAAACGTGTGGTCGGGGGACCCCCGGCAGGAACAAAGTTCAAAATGAAAATAATTTAGTGAGTTTCTTAATTGTGAGGCACACACACTAAAATGTAATTGACAGGCTTATGTTGATATATCGAGGTAGGCACTGCTTATATGCCTATATGCAATGCACGCCACTGTGCTAGAACGAGTCAATTCCGACCCAACATTCAACGCATTGTTACTGGTGACGAGACGTGGGTTTACGAGTTTGACATGTAAACTAGTCAAGAAGCTTCGGAGTGGCGCCTTCTAACTGAACCGAAAAAACCACGCCAAAGTCGATCATAAGTCAAAGTCATGTTGACTGTTTTCTTTGATTGTCGCCGTGTGGTGCACTCGGAATTGTTACCGGAAGTTCAAAAGGTAAATAAAGTATATTATTTTAGCATTAAGCGGCGTTTAAGAGAGCAAATTGGAAGAAAAAGGCCAGATTTGTGGAAAGAAAATTGTTGGATTGTGCGCCTTCGCACAAGGCCATCCATCATTATAAACGAATTTTTGACCAAAAATTCAACAAATAACATCTAGCAACCACCTTATTCACCAGATATGGCTCCAGCAGACTTATTTATTTTTCCTAAACTCAAATTACCACTTCGTGGCACCCGTTTTCATTCGGTAGAAGTCATATAGAAGAATTCGCTGCGAGAACTAAACTCAATTCCAGAAAAAGTGTTTAAAAATGTTTTGATGATTGGATTATTCGTTGGCATAAGTGTATCGTTTCTGAAGGAGCATACTTTGAAGGCGATAAAATAAATTTGGATGAATAACTATCATTTTGTGTATAATTGATCTTTTCCCGGTACTTTTTTGACAGACTAGTAGGACGTGTCTTACATTAAAAAACAGATCAGATATTCAAGCCAGGCCATCACGAAATATTTGAAAAAAGACATCATTTTTATATTCATATTTTTACACTTTTATTATAAAAATCTGACCTCTCTCTCTAGGTCTCTATTAGAGAGGTTACTTCTAAAAGTACTTATCTTGTTAAATCTTTCTCTAAAGACCTCCAAGAAATGATTACTTCAACGCGGAAAAGATAACACAAAAAAATGTTTATGCAATCTCGTAATTCTTTTCCTGGATTAAAAGATATCAAGAAAAATTTAAGATGGAAATAATGTTATCAAACAGAGTCTTATTATAAAGTACGCCTTTTATCCCTAGGGAGATTTATCTTTTTACTCTTGTATCTTTTCCATAGTAAATGTGTATTTAAAGAACATTAAAAATGTAAGGTATATAAGATTAAGAGGAAGTGAATTCCGTAATTCTAGTCAAGAATAAGTTATTCTATGTCATTATATTTTAGATCTTGTGAAAGTTGCAGGAATTCGCTGACATGAGAAGCACATGATCACTCCATGTGGTAATAATAATAATAAGGGATTTATTATTGCAATACAGGATCAAATCATAAACACTAAAAACTATAGGAAATTCATTATGAAAGACCCCACAATAACAAATGATAAATGCCGCAAATGTCACAGCCAACCAGAGACCATACAACACATAACAGGGGCATGCACAACACTCACACAAACAGACTATACACACAGACACAATCAGGTAGCAAACGTTATCCATCAAAAACTAGCACTCAAATATAAACTCATACAAGATACAGACACTCCTTATTACAAATACGTACCACAAACAGTTCTAAAAAGTACCACACACAAACTCTACTACGATCGGGCCATACTAACTGACAGGACCGTTCACTATAATAGACCAGATATAACCCTTCAAGATAAAGTTAATAAAGTCACATACCTTATAGATATTGCAGTCCCTAATACACATAATTTACACAAAACAATAAGTGAGAAAATCAGTAAATATGCTGAACTGAAAGAAGAAGTGACCAGAATCTGGAGGCAGGAAAAGTCTACGTAGTAGCCATTGTTGTCTTCACGACGGGTGTTATACCCAATCACCTCCACCACAGCCTTAAACAAATAGACCTAAAATACTCAATTTATATAACACTCCAAAAAGCCGCAATCTTAAACACCTGCAGAATAGTTAGAAAGTTCATGCAGATTGACGAAAATGAAATCACCCCTCATAACATTAATTCTACGTAAAAAAAAAACACCTCACACACGCTACATTGACTTGGCTTGGGCCCGTTAATGTAGTAAACTAGCCAAAGAGCTAAGAAACAAAGTTTACCAAAAATAATAATATTCCACAACTATCACACAACGCCGTCTAGTCCCAAGCTAAGCAGAGCTTGTGTTATGGGTACTAGACAACTGATAAACATACTTATATATTTCTAAATACATACATATTATAGATAAATTACACCCAGACACAGAACAAATGATCGTGCTCATCACACAAACATTTGTCCTGGGTGGGAATCGAACCCACGACCTCCGGCATAGCAGTCAGGGTCACTAACCACTAGACCATCAGGCCTGTCACCGCTACCGCACCGTGCACCGTGTGGTACCGCTAGAATGATGCAAAAGTCCAGCATTGGACATTTTCCGGCAAAAATAATGATGATGATTATTATTATCAATTAAGACCATTAAAGGAACAGGTCAGAAATTAATTTGATCGAAAAATTACGTGAATATAGCCCTAAAAAATAGTGCACTACTTTGTTTATAATAAACACACTACTTCTTCCTAGATTAAAATTAAAACTAAGAACATTTCCTGATAGGAAACTATTAGAAGGCACTTTGCGTTCAGCCAAGCCGACGAGCTAAACGTTACGCCTCTCGGTGCATGGCGCGATTACCTCATGCATAATATTGATACTTCAGTAACTAGAACGTAACGCGGAAGATACGTGTACCTCACATGTAAATATGAATGCACTATAATGTTTTAGCATTGAAAATGCTTTTTTACTGGTACCGGATATTGGCTCGCATTTTACGAAATAGTTAGAATTGGCTAGGACTTCGTGAGTTTTAGGGCTACGTGAATGGTTGAGGTATCAAAAAATATGTATGAACAAGAGCTATAAGATAGTGCAAAAAAAAAATTTGCAAGAGTCAAAATTTTTTTTGGAAAATGCAAAAATGTTTAAAAAATTCGCATTTTGTTCACGTCTTTTGTGATAAAATCGTCTATAGGTATCTTAAAAACTAAATGCGATATCAAAAAAATAAAAAAACCCTCGGGGTATTGAGTTAGGTTACATTTTGAAAAAACAAGACCTCTCTGTCTCTTACGGTCTAGGTGCTAAGGTGCCCTTTGTGTAGCCGTATTTTGGGCAACGCGCGGAAGGTGCTAGGCGCGTAGGGGCGAGGCGGCCCGCGGGCCGAGGAGCAGGAAGCTAGCCGAAGCTGCGGTGGTGAGTAAGGAAATTTTTTAATCATGAACATAACCATCTCTCAACGGTTACATTGGGGTAGATTTCGGATGATGTTCGTGGTCTTGTGGGTGTTGTCATTTCGCTAAATTTATAGAATTTGTTTATAAAAATAATTTTAAAATTAAATTCATTTTCAATGTATCCGAAAGTCGTGAAAGGCACAAGATCTGTGCATTTTTCTGACAGCGAATAAATCTTATGTAGATTATATATGTTATTGTTAGCTTCACTAAAATATGAGGTATTTCACACACAGCACTGATTTCAACCGCACTTGACTATATAATCTGTAGTATAATTATAAATTATTAAATGCCAATTTAATGGCCACTGCCGCATTCCGCATGTTAGACATCCGCATCAACCTTCTACAAGTGACACCAGTTTTCATAAGTGCCAATTTTCTACAAGTGCTTTTCACATGATATCCATTTAATCTAGTTAATTATGAGATAACCTATTAGATTACGTTAAAAACGGTGCTACATTTACCAGTACTAATTCGCGCTACATAATGTTAGTGCTAGGTACATCTACGTGCATTGGCAATGCGTGACGTGCGATTACGTCATGAATATTGATAAGAGTACTCACGGGCTTGTTATGTGCATACGGACTACAGAAGCATTGGATTAGACAAATGGACACCAACATCAATATCGACTACTGATTACCTACGTCACAGATTCAATTATCATAAGAATTGCTCTTCATCAGGGTGTTAACTAAATCATAAACACGATGCACTTTTACGAACAAAACATGATCTCAAAATATTGACGATGACCATTCCTGCACTGCGGCAACAGTCATTAAAAGTGTTAAAATATCGTCAGTCCATTACTTTTGAACCTAACGCCGAACTCGCACCAACTTCTAAAAGTTTGCTCCCTTTAAACTTCTAAACTTTTTACAATAAATTTATCTTCAGCAGCAAATTCTGGGGGCACTTCATCGATACCACATCCATATTTCATAGTGCTGGTGCTACTTCAACCTGCAGTGTAATTGACAGCACCACCTGACACCCGACTAAGTGATTTTTTATTTATTCATCGGATGAACGTCTTTACAGTGAAATAGATGAAGATTCTCGAAGAAAAGTGTTGAGAGATTGATAGCGTGTGTGATAATGATGTGAGGTGAGAGATTAATGAGGCAGCTGATCAGGTGCGAGAGATATGAGCGGCCATTAGTTGTGAACGTGCTTTAGATTGGAAAAAAAACGCAGGTGTCGCTGCTAGATTAAATTTAAGAGTCTTTATAAAACACTAGCTGCGCCCCGCGGTTTCACCCGCATATGTGTCGATCCCGTGGGAATATCGGGATAAAAACTATCCTATGTCCTTCCCCGGGACTCAAACTATCTCTATACCAAATTTCATCTAAATCGGTTCAGTAGTTTAGGCGTGAAGAAAAGACAGACAGACAGACAGAGTTACTTTCGCATTTATAATATTAGTTTGGATTAACAGCTTTGCTGTTGTTTTTATTACAATGATATTTTATTACTTAGTAATCTATACTATCTATACTGTATAATATTATAAACTAATAATTATAAGTATAATAAGTATCTTGACTTGGTTCACCAGGTTGTTGACATGTGGGATGTGGACTCAGCGATCATTGTGCCGATAGTCGTGACTGCCATGGCTTAATAGCCAAGAGCCTCGACCAACACCTAAGGAGGCTCTCCTTGGGCAGCTGGATCAAGGGCTCGATTCAAAAAGTGGTACTTCTGGACACGGCTCGCATTCTTAGGAGGTTCCTCTCCCTGGAGCCCTGACCGCCGGTAGCTTGGACCCTGTTCCCGATACCGGTGGCATACTATTTTTATATTTTTAAATGTTTTTATATTTTCATGTTTGAAAATATAATTTATATGTATTTATTGAAATAAAGGATTAAAATTAATCTACTAATGATACCTGGCAACCCAGAGGTGTCGTTTCCATTTATGAGTCTCCCAGTGAATACAGTATAATACTAACCAATTTACGAAGCACTAAACAATTAATATACCCTCGAGACACGTCTGCATCTGCTATCAACTTATAGGCGAAACTAAAGCCACACATTAAACGCCCATAATTTTAGTTAGGTTGTAATTTACAAACAGAATCGTAAAACCAGTGGCTTGTAACCAATCAAATAGACAGGCGACGTTGCATTAACTCAGACCACAGAAAAGTAAGGAATGGAGTGGCAATAATAAATGTCAATTAGAAATAGGCACGCCACATGACGAATCTGGAGAGCTTTCGGCAAATGAGTTGTAGTTTTTTATCTATACTATTACATCTTTTAGGAATATATTTTTTTGCTGGTAATAGTCATAAATTACAATATTATATTTTGTAGTCTACATTTAACAGTTTCAGTAAATTAATAGTGGCTGGCGGATTGCAACGAGCAAGACAGCAAGTGTGATAACGTTTCCACGAGAGCTTCGCAATCACATCGAACGTTGAATGAGACAACGAATCCTCTCTCCTCTCGTGTAACTCACGAATTTCGAGAATAGAGACTCGATGAATTTATGTGATGCTTTTAAGCACTCCATTTAGTACGTACTTCATGACTAAAACCTATCAAAATTTTACGAGCCCGCCACGGAGGAGACTGGTAGAATTGGAAGTGTCTCCGATCTTTGTGGCTTAATCATAGCTCGAATTAGGCATGAGACATACTAAAGTTTTGGCGTCGGCTATTTGGAAACTGCACTGGCGCCGTTACATTTTAATGCTTTAAGGAGCCAGCCCTTTTTGGAAATCCTCGATTCTGATTTGATTTATTCAACAGTCAACGTAGTCGCAGATGAAGTTCTTAAAATAAAAACCGGCCAAGTGCGAGTCGGACTCGCCCATGAAGGGTTCCGTAGCAGCAAGTAACATAATATAAAAGTTCTTGTAGTTCGTTGTAACTTTGTGAAAGGTAAATTGCGGTTTTCGATTTATGACGTATTAAAAAAAAAACTACTTACTAGATCTCGTTCAAACCAATTTTCGGTGGAAGTTTACATGGTAATGTACATTATATATATTTTTTTAATTTTATCATTCTCTTATTTTAGAAGTTAGAGGGGGGGGGGGACACACATTTTACCACTTTGGAAGTGTCTCTCGCGCAAACTATTCAGTTCAGAAAAAAATGATATTAGAAACCTCAATATAATTTTTGAAGACCTATCCATAGATACCCCACACGTACAGGTTTGATGAAAAAAAATTTTTGGAGTTTCAGTTGTAAGGATGGGGAACCCCAAAATTTATTGTTTTTTTTCTATTTTTGTGTGAAAATCTTACTGCGGTTCACAGAATACATCTACTTACCAAGTTTCAACAGTATAGTTCTTATAGTTTAGGAAAAAAGTGGCTGTGACATACGGACGGACGGACAGACAGACAGACAGACATGACGAATCCATAAGGGTTCCGTTTTTTGCCATTTGGCTACGGAACCCTAAAAACCCACACAAATGATTAGTTTTTTTTTGAAGTGTAAACTTCTTTAGCGGCGGCGCGGCGTTGCACACTTTTTGTAATGGGGAAAAAATGTTAAACTCGCGTCAGGACATCGCGTCAGGACACGTGACCGTCAGGAGAGATTCCCCCCCCCCCCTCTTTCTACGGTGGCGCCAACCGAAGTGAACCAAGTGAGACACGATAATGGATGGATGGATGGATACCATACCATTGTGTCCAATTGTTATGAGTCATAATAAACTAAAGAAATATATTAAAATTAAGAAATTAATTAAACGGTCACAGAGAGCAATTAAGAAACAAAATCTTTTAAAATTAAATATTTCCCTTAGAAGGGAACGTGTTATCCTTTCTAAAAGTTTAAATAGTTGTACTGTTGAGTTAGATGAATGTAGGGAAAAATACGACATTGATACAAAGCTCCTATATAATGATATACTACACAAGGAGCAATTGCTGAAGGATATTTTTGAGAAATATGAGACTTCACAACAACAACTAAGTGAGCGATTATTTGAGGCTGGGGAACTACTGGAGTTGGTGAAGTGCAATGCTGAGAGTTATGAGTTTCTGACTAATAATCTCTCATGCAGCTGTGCCAACCAACCACCACCACCTCCTCAGCCTCAGAGTGACTTGTCTCCACCGGTGTTGGCTCTTCCAGCAGAGTCCTGTGTTAGTACACAGAATAATAAATCAATTTTTTTTAGTGACGAAGTAGGTTCAGGCTTTGGAAAAATATTACTTAATTACCTTAGCCATAGTTTTACCAATCATTGCTATCATAACATAAGTTTTAAACAATTGATTAAAAGAATTGCAAACACAAACCTAGACAATTATTCTACAATGGTTTTGCTACTAGGTAAAAGTACTGGTATTACCAGAGAGGACATAGTGGATGGTGTGAACACCTTATTAAAGTTAAACATAGGTAAGCTAATGTTGTGTGCTTTACCTTACTCTGATACTCTATCAGAAGATGAGAATAAATATATATATAAGTTGAATAACACTATTCACATGCTGACATGTTATCATAGTGACAAATTATTGTTTTTTGACACTAATAAGTTTGTTAGTGGTTTTAAGTTAACTCAGAGAACTTTATCTCTGTCTTGGGAATGTAGACATATGATTGCTATGTTGATAGCATATAATATTAACGGTGTTATAGCTAATATAACAAATTCTAGTATTAGGGACGAGTCTGTGTTGTCTAGTCATACTAACAACATAGTGATGACTAATTATGAATCTTCATGTTGTACGAAGGAGGGTCCACCTACAATACCAACATCTTTGGAGGCCACTACCAGTCAGATAGGGTATTCTCTTCCTGCTGGAACTCATACGGGCTTCCTAGACACTTCAGTCGTAGTTGTGGAGGTCTCTCCGGATAACTCATTAAACTAGTCAGTAAGACAACAGAAGTTACCCCTTCAAATAACCTATTACTATTAGAGAATAATAAAAAGGTATCTTCTGGCAATATTACTCAGAATAATAAAAAACCAAAGGGAGGGCAACATGTTTTAAAATTATTTAACCAAAATATTCAAGGTTGCTCTTCTAAATTACTGGAAATAGAATTGTTTTTAGAAAAAACCAAGTTTGATGTCATTTGTTTAACAGAACATTGGTTAAAAGCTCATCAAGTAATGTCAATTAACTATGAAAATTATTGTGTAGTTAGCCATTTCAGCCGAACATGTATGATACATGGTGGATCATTAATATTAGTTAAAAATTCTGTTAAATCAAAGGAACGAAAAGACATCGTCGGGCTGTCTGTTGAACACACCATTGAATTGTCCTGTGTTGAGCTCGATAAGCATGTAATAGTATGCGTATACAGACCTCCAAGTTACCAGAATCTATCTGTGTTTGATTCTGTAATGGAAGATGTGCTAAAGAAACTTTCTGCTAGTAGTAAGTCAATAATCATATTTGGCGATTTTAATATTAATTTATTAGAAAATAACTCAAATACTATGAGATTATTAAGTCTTTTTAGGTCATTTGACTTGTCAAATGTTTTTATTGAACCCACCCGAGTGACAGCTTCCTCTGCCACTTGTATAGATAATATTTTCTGTAACTGTGATTATTTACACAAACAAATTGTAAATAAGTTGCCATCTGATCACAGCGGACAAACAATAACATTTTGCTCCTACATGCCTTTACAAAAAACTCTAATAAGGTTTAGGCCAATTACATCTAAAAATTTAGAGAAATTAAATAATTCTTTAGCAAGTAAATTATGTGTTCAGAGTTTTAATAATTTATGTGACCCGAATGAGTTCTACGCCGAGTTCTTTTCACTATTAAACACGCAATTTAATGACACTTTCCCACTAAAGACTAAAAGTATTTACACAAAGTTCTTATTTAGTGATTGGGCGACTCCAGGTATTCGTAAAAGCAGGGAAAACCTTTTTGAACTTTATGGCCTAAAGCAACATATGAATAACACAAGCTTTCATCAGTATGTTCCTACATATTCTAAGACTTTTAAAAGTGTATGCAAAATAGCTAAAGCTCTTTATATTGGCAATAAAATAAAATCAGCCGATGATAAAATAAAAACTACCTGGCAAATAATAAATAATGAAACAGGTAGAAAAAAACAGCGTAATACTGAATTTAATTTAGAAACTGCACATGGCCCCATAAACTCAGATGTAGAAATTGCTCAGGAATTTGAAAACTTTTTTGCTAATATTCCCATTAAAACTACTGAAGCTTTAAATTCCTCACCCGCGCGTTCTGCTGATTTACTTAGAAAGAATGTTAAGGCATGCCCCTCGGAGTTTAGTTTTCAACATACGAACCCCCAGGCTGTTATAAAAGCTTTTAAAGATCTTAAAATTAAATCAACAGAAGATCTCTGGGGAATGTCTGTAAAAGTTTGTAGATCTATCATTGAAACGATTGCGCCCTATTTAGCTTTCATATTTAACATCAGTATAGACCAAGGAGTCTTTCCGGATCTCATGAAACACAGTAAAGTAGTTCCTTTATTCAAAGCCGGTGATAGTAAAGAACCCAACAATTATAGGCCTGTGTCAATTCTGCCAGTTCTCAGTAAGGTGTTTGAAAAGTTGATGCTCAATCAAATGTTACGCCACTTTAATAAAAATTCCATCTTTCATGAACAACAGTACGGTTTCACCAAAGGGCGTTGTACCACTGACGCCGGTGTCACCCTAATAAAGAACATTTTTAACGCCTGGGAAGAAGCACAAGATGCCATTGGAATCTTTTGCGACCTCTCAAAGGCGTTCGATTGCGTCAACCATGAGACACTTCTGCTGAAACTTGAGCACTATGGGATTAGGAATTTAGCTCTTGATTTACTAAAGTCGTATCTAAAAGATAGAAAGCTTAAAGTTCAAGTAAACGGTGTAAACTCATTGGGGTCTGAAATGGCAATGGGCGTTCCTCAAGGTTCGATATTGGGTCCATTCCTCTTTTTAGTTTACATTAATGATTTACGACAATTACTTCAAAATCAACCGAAGATGGTGTTATTTGCAGATGACACATCATTGATCTTTAAGATAGACAGACGGGCACAAAATCTTGACGACGTGAATAACTCTATTCTTCAGGTCCAAGATTGGTTTACGGTAAATAATTTGGTACTAAATGAAAAGAAAACCAAATGCATTAGATTTAAATTACCAAATGTTAGAAGTAGCGAATGTGACATCATACTGAATGGAGAAAAACTAGAATTTGTTGATCAAACGGTTTTCCTGGGAATCACGCTAGACGAGAAATTACAATGGGGACCTCACATAACATCTCTTGCGGGGCGGCTTAGCTCGGCCGCTTATGCTGTTAGGAAGATAAGACAGTTAACAGATGTAGAAACCGCGCGTTTAGTCTATTTTAGCTACTTTCACAGCATTATGTCGTACGGCATTTTACTATGGGGTCGAGCTGCTGACATTGAATCCATCTTTATTTTGCAAAAGAGAGCTGTCAGAGCCATTTATAATCTACGTCGCCGCGAATCTCTCAGGGAACTATTTAAAAGGATTAATATTATGACGGTACCTTGCCAATTCATTTATGAAAATATTATGTATGTAAGAAAAAATCTACATCTTTTTAATAAAATAAGCGATAGACATAACTTTAATACAAGAAATAAAGATAAAATACATCAACCATTTTTCAGATTAGCCAAAGTACATACATCTTTTATGGGGTACTGTGTTAAATGTTACAATAAAATACCTTGTGATATATTGCAATTAAATGAAAGAAAATTTAAAACTCAAATTAAACGTACACTTTGTAAACAAGCATACTATAAATTAGAAGATTATATCCAAGATAAGAACGCTTGGAAACATGCTGGTCCTGCTCCATAGGACAATCTAGAGTCTAGACAAAATCAAACTGGTTGCTAATTTAATTGTAAATTTTTTTATTCTTTTTTTTTTACATTTATTACTCACACCCTGACTTATTACTTGTATTTTGTTTTTTAATTAAAATCGTTTTGCGTGTACCATGTTTGTAAATATGTGAGCACCATGTATCTATCAGATAATTAATTTATATGTCATGGTTTCGTTTTTAATTCTTTTACCTATTGTGGTATAGTAATTTTATTGTAGGTGCATCGTCCTCACATGTTATTATATAATTAATGTACCCATGCAAAATATTGTACCTAAACATTTTAAAAGAGTAACGGTGGAGTTTCTTGCCCGTTCTTCTCCATACGAAAACTACCTTTTGGAATGGGCGACTAGAATCAATTCAATTCAAAAGTGCCTTGTATGTGCCTATTTGAAATAAATGCTTTGACTTTGACTTTGATGGACGGTGACGGTGACGGTGTGACGGTGATGACGGTGACGGTGACGGTGACGGTGTGACGGTGATGACGGTGACGGTGACGGTGACGGTGACGGTGACGGTGTCACGGTGATGATGGTGACGGTGACGGTGCCGGTAACGGTGACGGTGTGACGGTGATGACGGTGACGGTGACGGTGACGGTGACGGTGTGACGGTGATGATGGTGACGGTGACGGTGACGGTGACGGTGACGGTGACGGTGACGGTGACGGTGACGGTGACGGTGACGGCGACGGCGACGGGGACGGTGACGGTGACGGTGACGGTGACGGTGACGGTGACGGGGACGGGGACGGGGACGGTGACGGTGACGTGGACGGGGACGGTGACGGTGACAGTGACGGTAACGGTGACGATGATGGTGGACGTGGATGTGGGTGGATGGATGGACAGCTGATGGCTCGAGCGTCTGTTTAGTAGCCACACTGCTGTGTATTCGTAAAATTCGTGTATATAAAGTGTTTAAAATATGGAAATTGAACAAAGTGCATCGATTAATGAAAAAAGTGACGCAGAAATAGTGAAAAAAAAATAGTTATATTAATTCAATTCATAATTGATTTATTTCAACGTTAATATTCAAGTTTTCACTTCTGCCGGCACTCGCGGAGTGCAACCCGTCTTTTTTTTAAGTTTTTTACTTTACAGTGTAAAGTCAATAAGGCTACACAAAAAGAAGGGAACGTGAGATCTACATCTAGTAGTAGATGGTTATAAAAAGAAGAAGGTTTTTTTTGGACTCGGGAACAGTGTCACAGTCGTCCTTAGACACAGATCTGACTGGTCAGACTATGCGGTCAGTGCCATTTACACAATGATTTAACATTTGAAAATAACTTTTATGATCCTTCCGACTATGTAACCAAGGCTAGTATATAATTTTTTATCGCGTATAGGTACTATGCTCCTGTTGGCCAATTCCAGCTGAACATCTTTGGTTATTATGCGGCGAGCAGACGACGTGACAGCGTGACGTATAGCTGACAAAGACAGATGTGATGTATGAGCGTGCAATTGCTGGCTGAACAGACGCGGTTTTGGTTGGCGTGATATTTTTGGAGTACTTTAAAGTTTAGCATACATATGTTCATTGTTTATATTCCATGATGACGATGATGTAAGTTTTAGATAAAATCTTGAAGCTCAGGAAAAATTTCAGTAGATTTTAAAAGCCATTAGTTGACTATCCTGCTTGGTTTTTATCCTATCTAAAACAATAGTGCAGTACTAACGATCGTATTCCTATTTTCACAAAAAAATCCAGCCAATAACATTTTCAAGAGCCATTCGCAAAAATCCCGTATCGTTTTACACGTAGCGAATCCTCGCTTTTAGGGCGCTCGCTTTGAACTATCGACACCGAGCCGGAGGAAATATAATATGACGTCATTGTGGATGCTGGTAGCGCGCTAACACGTCAGCAAGTTAAAAGTATCAGTATTCACGGGGATAGGGATCGGTGGCGCGTGTGACGTCATCAATATTCACGTGCCGTCGGCGTGACGGGCCGTCACGGCGTAGCGTCACGCTGACGTGAGAGCGTGATTAATGTAGCCGTGTCACAGCAGGTGCATTTTGCTGTCGGGACATAATAATGTCATCAATGTATTGGTCTTTAAGTCTTTATAGGCCGATCAAACATCTGCTGGACGGGTAATCTTTTTGAAGGGTAGTTATTTATCTTTTTGCCTGTTAATTGTGAGGTTTACTGGATAAACAATGTTTTACATTATTATTTCGTTTACAGGCTTATATTTTATGCAAGCAACTCTGTCATCAGTATTTACAAACTTCCATATTATGCTGTACAGTGGCGCGTTGTATGGTACCTTCGCCACTGATGCTGTAACTTTGCTCCATTTCAAGTAGATAGATGAATATGTGCATTTCATATATGGGTGCAGTACTTAGTGGTGGACCCGATATCAATATTCAACGACCCTGTATTCCCAGAGGCGTTATGAGAACTGATCTGCTTCGATAAACTATCGCAAGAACAAGAACTTCTAACATGCATGTAGGGTAAGCTTTATTTTTTTATTTTTGCTTTATTATTCTTCGCTTTCTTAGCAATATTGTCACAGTTCCCAAAAGTCTACAAAATCCTTTCTCAAAAATTAATTTGCCCTTAGATACAATGCTAAAGTAAACAAGGCTAAAACATGTTCCATCATTATAATTAGCCCTTCCATGAAACTGGTTTCAAGTATGCGTAATCAAATTAACATTTTCTTTAGGTAATAACATACTCTGTGATCTTTACAAGCAACCCCTAATAACATATACCTAATTAATTTGATTCTAAGACTGATCAAGCTTTTTTTTTTTTAATTCCTAAATGGCCTGCTCTTGACCTCGATCACGCCTGATGGAAAGCGATGGATGAGGTCTATGAAGGAACGAGCGTGCCCAGAAGATGCCTGTTCACTCTTGCTTTGAAGGCAAATGGGTTAAATGTGGGAGGGAACACAGAATATGCCAATGTTCAAGTTCAAATAAATAGAAAGATATATTATTAAAACATTTAAATTTATCTCGTGTAATTAATAAAATACTTAGACGATTAACTTCGAGAGTTCGCTCCTTAATATTGAAGTAACTGGTTTTTTAAACATAATATTAATGCTCCTTAAGTAATTATAATTAGCTTTAAGAGTGTTATATTTAAGTTTTGGAATTTCCATGAGACTGTCTGTAGTAATAAAAGCAACATTGACAAACGAATTGATTCTATCGACAATAGTACAACAATACTTCAACAGATGGCGCTACAAGTAGCGTTATGAATAAATAAGAAACAGTAATTTCAAAGCTATTCAAAATTTGGAAAACTATGTATTATAGATTGTTGCACAAGTGCGAGTACTATTTACTATAGAGCATCTATTTACCAGCTAATATACCTTTCATTGACTTGAATGTACATACCTACCCTGGAGCCCTTCAAAATGGTTGAGCTGAATGGTGCTGACCGAGTATCATGTCCGTGAATAGGCGCCGTCAGTTGGGACTGGTCATCTATTAGCAACCATGGCTTATTATTATTTATTATTTGCTCTTCTCTGGATTCCTTTAACGTGTACGTATTTTTACATCGTTCACTCATAATTATACCTACTTAATTATAAATTGAACATTAATGTTCTAACTTATATTTTCTTATAAATACATATTATTATAGTTTACATGTTAACTTATATTATGTAAATATTTAGTAATTATAATTAATAATCTTGTTGGAAATAAATTTGAACATATTTTAATAAAAGTACAATATTTTGTAACAATATTATTTAAAATAGTGTCCATGGAGTTTCTTGCCCGTTCTTCTCCACAGATACTTACTGCGCTTTGGAACGACAATTCAAAACTGTCTGTAAATGGTTTAACTGAAATAAATGCTTTGAGTTTGCATTTTGAATTAGCCCAAGCTTTTCATGATTTATTATGAAAACAAATTTGAAAACAGGGCTCTTATCAAGCATTATTTTAAATAATGATTACGATGTTCTGGATATTGTATAAAATATTAGAAGTAGGTACCTACCCATATGCATACTGATATTATAAATTCGAAAGTAACTCTGTCTGTCTGTCTGTCTGTCTGTATATTACCTTTTTACGCCTAAACCGCTGAACCGACTTCGATAAAATTTGGTATAGTTTGAGTCCCGGGAAAGGACATAGGATAGTTTTTATTCCGATATTCCCACGGGATCGAAACTTACGCGAGTGAAACCGCGGGGTGCTGCTAGTATCATATTAATGTACCCAATTCATAAAGCTACCAATCCCTTTAGGTATCCTAAAACCACAAACAAAATAACCCTGGGCTAGGACTATTTCCAGCAGAAGACTGAGTTTCTACAACACCAACCTATAATAATCTGACCTAAGTTCAACAGCTTTCGGTATTCCGCATCTAACCTTTATCAGATCATCGAAACTTCTTAAGGTAACGGCCCTTGCATAATAAATAATAGATAAAACTACTACATGACGGCCTAACGCAAACCTTGAATCCAACGACCATGTTTTACATATTCACACACTTTTTAGGTATTACTCAACACAGCCTTGAATTCATTAGCTACGAATATAGTTTGTTATTTTGTATTAAATATCAATGTCTACTAATATGGGATGTTGACTAACATGCTCTTATGTAAACACACTTGTAACTTAAAAATGACAGCACTCACGTTTAAACGTGGTTGAAAACTACTTGACATTCATATTTAATTATTAGGTTCGATATTTGATGCAGTTATAAAGTGTATTTATTAAGTTTTGAATGCTAGTTTGATTTTAATTAGGTGCAGATAATTTATTCAGTTTAAGGTCGCTGCTTTGCTGTACCAATGTAAACTTAATATTTGTTTCTAAATTGGATTTTATTTGAAGCAAAGCAAAAAAATATATTGACACCAACACAATCAACAAAAATACCTAGTAAAATTATTGATTATGTTGTCAAGAGTATAACAACAAGATAAGAGATGGCGCTGCGAACAGTCTTTTAGATCTATTACCTACTTCTTGAACACGATGTATATATTTAAAAGTTTACAGATATTACTTTTTGGTATTTTTTTTATTTCATTCACATTATAGATACGAAAATGAGGCTTGAATCAAAGCTTAAAAAATATGAATTGAGTAACAATTTTAGTTTCGATTCCTGTTGTAGATGGGTCATCCTTAATACCTACTTTACATTAAACAGAGTTGGTACAGAAAATTAGGTACTTAACTCACATGCAAATACATTCAATTTATTGATAACTCGCATTGCAAAACCTTAATTAATCGAAAGGTTGAAGAAGTCAAATTGTGACACGTTAGACTAGAAGCTCATCGTATCATAGAAATAGTCCTACTATAACACTGATCGTTCAGGAATAAAACGATTGGACTTTTTGGATTTGTATGGGCAAACTAAGCATAAAATGTCAAAAGCCGGACTAAATATCCACGACCGTCCTGAAAGAAAAACCTTAAAATATTTTTACCGTCGGTCTTAAAATGAAACTTACCACACATGATACTTATGAAAAAAAATGGAACTAGGTACTCTAAAAGATAATATCCTTGACCTCAGACAAAAGATATCATAACATTATTTGAAACCTTGAGTTTTCTCATCAAAAAGTCTATAAAATGACTAATAAAAATAAAGTGTTTATTAAATTAACAAATTGTTGCGATATTAAAGTTTACAAAATAATTAAGAAACATTACAAACTTATGTCATTGTGGCGCTAATTAACGAACTTATCGGACACATAAAATATACGTTAGAAAAGAGTTGAATTATGGTAAAACAAACATTGGTGCCGATTCCCTTCTTCACAAACTAAAGTAAATTTAAGTTCAATGCATCTTTTTCTTTCTACTTAATTAAGAAAAGGACAGAAGGAAAACTTTAGTTTAGACCTGTCAAATTAATCTGCTCCTGACACTAATCTATACAAGTTTAGACGTGATTAAAAACTTGCCTACTATTAGGTACGTCAAATTACGTCAGGCACTGATTAATTTGACAGGACTAAACAAAAATTTATCTTCTTTAAGAAGAAGAAAAATTTTTGTTTGAGGTCAGCTTCATAGTGAAACGAGAATATAAAAAATATTGCATAACCAATTAATGGCGTTTGATGGCATTTCTTTCGACACAGATAAAATAAAACGTGTAGGTATCTGCGTGATGATGGATATGGCTGCGCCTGCGGCTATGTGTAGAAATTGTAGGGCCGAAAGTGGTGCAACTTATTTGATTCTTTGTTGAACACGTTACATAATACACTCATCTGTTAAGTTTTACTCAGAAGGTGTTGAGTTTTTAATAGCAAAGTGGTTAAGGTCCCAGCAATTAATTTTGAGGCTTTAAACTGATTAAGGTGCGAAATGTTCCTACATTAAAACTTTGTTATAATTTGGCGATTTTCTGGATATCTAAAGAAATCATCTAGTCGTTCCATCTTTGACAATGATTATTAGGTGTTGTGAGCTAAATATCAACACAATCGGATTACGGGAAGTGGTTGCCAAATCGATCATCAGATTTAATCGTGGAACGGATGAAGCTCAGCAATTATTTATTTATTTACCAACACACGTCATCAGTACAGGATATTATCCCAAAGCAACGGGTGGAAAGAGTAACCACCCTTTCCACCCATAGCTTATCTATGAAAAATTATAAATTATAGCACATTAGTATTAGACACCCATACATAAACTCACGCCTTCTTCCCTTGCGGGTAGGCAAAAACCACAGAACATTACCTGCTACGATAGCGTGATATAACAACATAGTATGTGCAATAGCGTTCATTATAGGCCTCATCCATCGCGTACAATCAGGCGTGATCGAGGTCAAGAGCAGGCATATTAAGCAATAAAAAAATGTATTATCATTTCTAAAATATTCACAAATGCAGCACAATACAGGATCTGACACTGAACTTGATCTAAGCACCTCTAAAAATACCTGCATAATTACATGACAATCGAACAAAGCCAGCAACATCAAGCTAGCGCAGTGAGTTATGTAAATATCGTGTCATAGTTGTCTGTGCTAATGTACCGGTTTGTTTCGAGTTCCGTATCACGCTGTACCAGTGACCTTATAGACCCACTGTGAAGAGGATCTCGTCACAATCATACTTATTGGGGTGTGGCTGGTAGACCAGCGAGTGTTGTGGTGCGGGTGGCAGTATCAATAAATACCAGTTTTGATTTCACACAAAGAAGCTTGCACAAAAAACAGTGTTTGACAAGGTTTCACATAAAACTAGACAAACAAACAAATCTTTTCTTTCTTGAATGTAATATTTCAATGGTTATTTAGAAGTATGTATTTACAAATTGCATTCCAAAAAAATAATTTTTGTATCAACTATAAAAATCCGAAAAATCTGAGCTGGCGTACATGTGATTTGGTATAATTGTTACATTAAGTCCTATAATATTACCCTAACAATTATACCAACACCGCATTACCACTGACCTTACTTAACAAGCTAAATAAAACAAATCAATCAACTCAGCCTATCGCAGTCTACTGCTCAACATAGGCCTCTCCCAGACTGCCCCAAAACATTCTACCCTTCACACTCCGCATCCAATCTGTCCCAGACTCCTTTTTAAGGTCTTCAGTTTCTGCACTAAGCAGAGGGATCCCACGTAACCCTTGCCGAGACGCGGTCTCTACTCCAGGACTCGTCTGCTCCACCAGCCTTCGACAAACATGGCCAACATACTTCCACTACAGTTTGCTAACTTTGCAAGCTATGTCGGTAACTCCAGTTCTACTCAAAACAAATGCAAACATAATATTTCGAAAATGCTAGGTAAATAACAACACTACTTTAACTTAAATAGCATTAAAGTTAACTCTGGCTAGCCGTCACTTAACGTCTGACCTCAATACCCCGCTGCCGCCGCCGCCGCTCTCGTGGCCCGCTCGTAATAAATTGTGCTTGAAACTTGTAATATTTGAAGATATTAATTCCCTGTCAGTAACCTGGAGTTTTAATTACAGCTCTCGTAATTTAACGATGTCGTAAATTATTATTAATTCATTAGTTTTCGTTTAGGGCACTGATGTGCTGAGGTCAGAGCTCTTCAATGCTAATGGACTTCAATATTTTGACAAATTATGGACGGAACCGCTGAGTTTTAGGTGGAGCAGTAAACAACTGTCAAATAGTGTTGGAGGTCTTGTAAATCGTAAATATTTATTATTTTCCTCTGTTTTTATAGAAATTATGAGCAATCATTTCTTTAGGTACATTTTTATTACAGATGTAGTGAAAGTGAATAGAATATAATGATGAAGACGTTTGACGGTTGAGTGATTGACTCAAGTAAATAAATACGTGATTGGATTGCGTCTGGTGCTGTCAGGTATTAATTCAAAAACTATTGACTCCGACGACGCGAGCTTTGTGAACCTTTGGGATAACACTTTTATCATAAGGACCTTTTAAGCTAAGGAAACACGTAGCATAATCGAACATGTAACAGATACCCTGAATGAACCGCTGAATGGGCACAATTTTCATATTAAATGATTAGACGCAAGCTGAGCTGCAGAGCTTGTATTCATAGCGTCGCGCCTGTAATGCCGGCAAATGGCTATAAACGCAAATCGCTCGCAAATCCAACGCTTGGGGCGTGCGGCCATATGATGCGAGGAAACTTACATCATTATTATCGTAAGATTACTAATAAAAATCTCTCAGAATATTCAATACGAATAAAGACAAAAGCTCTGAGTCGACGAGTACTTGAGTCTTATAGGGTAGGCCCGCAACTAGATGGACCGACACCGCCGCAGAAAAATAACTGAATCAGTCTGGAAAGAGAGCGAATAAGTACGGGTGTTATGTCACAATTTAGGAGATTCTCGTGTCGCAGCAGTAGGCAGCAATAGGCGGGAATAATCTACTTAGCTTATCGATGAGTTGATTTGTTGAACTGCACAAAAAGACACATTACCCTTAATTGACTTTTCATATTATTATTATTCTACTATATTGAACGAAGACCTACTCATTGATCATAGACGGACAGGTTAGTATGCATACACATGAGCGACCTGCGTCGACGACACAGGCAACATTAGCCGTTGACACCCGTCAACGACCGCCGTCGACCCACATGGATGGCTAGCTGCCTCTGTCGTCGACATGTGTCGCACGTGTGTACTGCCAGACACCACCGTTATAATGGATGCCGCATGTGACAACCTCAGCTGCAGACCCAGTGTACGTCAGCGCAAAACCTTAACCCTTTAAACTCTTTACCTTATTCACCGCTATTCTCATGGCCTGACAAGTAGCTACACAGTGCAAGCGTCGATTTGTCGCGTTTACAATCAGCGAGCATTGCACCGCGACTGTAGGCAGAACGGCGAGCGCAGCCGCGGGACGTGACTTGTGTTGATATTATAGTCTACTGTGTAACAAGTCTGGCGTAGGATGTGCTAAGATGTAATTTTGTTTGACTACACAAATCTTAATTTGGGTCGGTACCAATTGTAAAGTTTTTAGATTCTTAAATCTAAAAATTTTGAATTGTAAAATATGCGAAAATGTGCGACTGTTTCGCACGGTTTTACGTCTTGACAAAATATAAAGATTTCTGTAATAAATATTGATCTGTTATACTCTTACACATAGCCTTCCAGAGTAAATTCTCGAAATTATGTTGAAAACCGCATCAAGATCCGTTGCGTAGTTCAGATAAACACGAAAATGACTTCAATTTATAATAATTATTATTTATTTGTTATTTACCATTGCAAAAAGCATCATAACATTGTACCGTATGCTCTTAAGTATTGACTGGCTAGGTTAGCCAACAATTCAATTCTAAGCCCATTTTAGGCATTAAAATGATCGATTCGTTATTCAATTGAAACCGGTCTATATAAAACGCAAACTACCGATATCTTCATTACGAATTCTATTATGCCGTCTTCATACAAAGACTTGGTATGCAATAATACGGTCACTCTTACTTTACCTCTCTGACGTATCACAGACATAATAACTCATTCGTTTTTTTGCTACAGCTTAGTGACCTAATGGTGCTTTAAAACAGCCATTATGTGGTCAGTATTACCACTGCGCTTAGTCACGTGTTCACACTTGTGCAACATGTAAAGTTTAAGACGCGATTAATTTCACACCCAATGAAATTCGTCAGTTTAGGTTTTGCAAGACCATTTTTTCAACATCCACGTTAGGTACGGACCCTTCGCAATGCGGAAAAGGTTACCAATCAACAAACTACTTGTAACAGTCAATTGTATTAAGCATTTAAATCCGTAAGCGATGACGAAGCAACCTGTCACACATCAAATAGATTATTTTCACTTGATTACCACATAGTCCACATATGGTTAACTTTCAAAATACTTAGTAGTTAAGTAACAAAAAGTTACAAGTCATAAGTTACTTAATTGATATATAAGTATATGATGATATGTGTGAAAATAACAAATTTACTCGTTTGATTTCCGGATAGCAAATGATCTTGTGTAAGAAATAGTTTAAAAGTATGTAGTAATGACCTGTGTCGTTGTGTAACCACCATAAAGGCCAACAACCTACCTATTTCGGGTGACTTAAATGTCAAAGAAGAAATTATTTTAAGAGTATAGGCAGCAGCGTCTTGGCGGCAACATTAATATAATTTTCTCGGTCACCAATCCATCTTACAAGCTATGTTAACAGATATATCTGTTTAGCATAATTAGCCAATAATGTTCCCACTGCTGGGACACAAACCTACTTTCTATAAGAGGGAGTGTGCCATAATCCACCACGCGGGCCTTGTGCGGGTTGGTGGTTGTAACATGTCTTCGAATTTTTGGTTGTAAGACATGCTGATTTCCTCACGATTTTTTCCCTTCACCGTTTTGAGAGCAGTGGGGTTAAAATAAATATAATAAGTAAAGTGCCTGCCTGGATTTGAACTCACGATCTACAACTCGGGTCGATACTACTGGGCCACCACTGCTCTCTATTTCTATTTGACAGCTGTAAATAGAAGTAGGTACCTACATAAAATTTTGGAAAAAAAAAGATCAGTTTCATCATCATCTAAGATTTAAGCCGCGGATGGCCTTAGCCTGGTGCAATACATTTCACCAACGTTACCACTTTCCAGCCTGGAAAGAAAAAAAAAAATGTATCGTATAAATATTTTCCAGAATTTTCAAAGCGGCTCCTGAAAATATCGATTTACATCACTATTCCGTTGGGTTTTGTTTGAACCATTGAATCCCACGCTCACCAAAGTTTCGTCTTCCATTACGTACCAAAATAGAAGACATAAAAATAAGCCTCCCCAACACACAGCCTGAACCAGCAGCCATCTCTCACCGCGAAATAACTCACTAACTATATTAAGTAAAGCAACGGCTAAGGTAATGAACTTATCCTCGACCATTCTATGTAGACCTCCCGATTATCCGCATCCACCAAGTTCCTCAAGAATTAAGGATTTGGGAGAGGTCAATTTGTAATGGTCGTTGAGTAGAAGGCTTCGGAGCGCGATACGCTCATTTGGGGTAATATTTCTCCCATCACGGCTTTTTGATGTGCTAAGCAGGTAAATCAGGTGCTTTTGATCTCAGATTGTATGTTAACGACGGTTCAGACTTGTAATTATTAGATTTTACGAGCTCACTGTTTCTGTAAAGAGATTTCTTTTCTGATGATGTTGTTTCAATTAAGTGTGTCTTATAAATTAATGTAGCTTACACGTTCGATTTAAAACATATGTATCTGAAAGATGGCTAGCAGTTTTCTCTTTCATTCTCATAAGTGGTTTGTTGAGAGTATGATGTGTCATCTATCAACTAAAACTGTCATACTACTGTTTTACAGAAAAACCAATTCATCATCATCTGCCTAGCCTTTTCCCAAATATTTTGGGGTCGGCTTCCAGTCTAACCGGATGCAGCTGAATACCAGTATTTTACATGGAACGACTGCCTATCTGGCCACCACAACCCAGTTACTGGGTAATACGATACCTCTTGGAAAGACTGGTTGTCAGACTTTCGAGCTTCTGACCACCCGTAACAACTGTCAATGATCCACGAATGGGACCAACGGCTTAACGTGCTTTCCTAGACACGGAGGGGTCTCGGTATGTAAAGATGGTCACCCATCCACAGATCAACCGCGGCAAGCGTAGCTTAACCTGATCGATCGACCTGTGCGGCTTTTATTATTGTGGCTAAATAGGGGCCCCTCACATAAAAATCACACACAGAAAAACCAATTACTGAGAACCTCTTTTGAAGTACAGGCCGGTCATATTTGAAGGCATGTTCCATTCGAAAGTTTAAGCGTGTGTCATTAACTGAGATTAGGTTTGACGTGTAAAAATAAGATGGGCTAATTTTATGTATTTGATGTGAAAACTCCTAAAATAATATCTTACGAAATCCGATTGGAGTTTCATTTAAATTAAAGGGCACCCCCCGTACTTATCACTCACAGTACAGTCGGCTGCATATCGTTGGTGAAAAATACTGGCCTAGCGTAATACGGAGTTTTAATAAAAATAAGAGGTCAGCTAATACTGGTTTCTGCACCTCTGACCTGCTGTCCACTGCACCTCCAAAACACACATGATTTTAGAGTTCGTCGTCAGTGCATAAACGTCCAATACTAAATAATATGGTCAGCCCATAAATACCTTCAGTAAATGATCGAAGGAAAACTTGATGATAAAAGTTTGTTGTTTTATCTGCTGTTGCCCGCTATCTTGATGTATTCTTAACCATTTAATACCGTAGTCAACAACTTATTCAGAAAAAATAAACAATAAGAAAAGGCGGCAAAAAATCGAAAAGGAACGCCAAGCGAGTTATCGCGCGTCGACGTTATCTATGGAAATCTATGCGCGGCGCGAATGGAACCTACTTTTAATTAAAACTTTCTTATATCCTTCCGTATGCTTTAGTTTTTTTTTTATTTTTTTTAGGTTAGAATATCGCTGAGAGTGCTCCTGACTTTTGCATTTATAAGTGGAAATAGAATTGTGTAATTGTCTTATTTTCATTTGCAGAATATGAGAAATAGAATAATTTAATGCAATGTTTTTTTTTTAAACCCTGCTAATTACATTCTTTTCAACTGTGGAAGATTTATATTCAGTTAGGACGCCAATTTATTCGAAATAAGTTTTTGACACTTCTCATCGTCTTCAGATTTTCAGACAGAAGCATTAAGAGCACAATAATTTGAGTTTTGATATTCTATAATTACTATGATGCTGTATCAATAATTTTCCCTTGCCATAATCAATGATTTTTCCTTGCGTTTGCCGAGTGAAAGTAGTTTCTCAATGAGGTACAAATAAATGCAAAGAGAACCAATCTCTGGGTAAGCAACCACGACTGCTGTAAAGCGGGGTACACACCTGCGATACGCCCGATTAATGGCAACACTGCAACTAACACGGCTTTATTATATTGTACTAGTTGTGTAAGTTTTAAACACACTCGATATAGATACGAAACTATTTAAGTTGTTCACAGTTTTACAAATATGCAGTTTTAGGGATTGACTGGAGTTGAGGTACCGGCTCTGGAACGGATAGTGGATTACCAGGTGTAAAAACCAGTGCTATTTATAGAGGTGGTTGTTTTTGATATTGATGATTTTGAACAACACCCTGATATAAAAACTTGTGCCACTTAAAAATAACGCTTAAAGTTTAACACATTCATTCGTATTACAATTCATGTGGAAGCATGTCATTCGAGTTAATTTTCATGCATGGTTTTCGTTAGATAGAATATGCTTTATTATAAAGTCGACCTCATAATGGCTTTGAGTGCGCGCAAAGTAAGTCTGCCTGCGGCCGAAATCTTAAATAATCGTTTGCCGCCATCGGGTCGTTTATATCAGGTGTCAAGAGAGAGTGCTGTGTTCCGTGTTTTCTAAAGTAAATAATTGCCCTCATTATGCCGAAAGTGATTAAAAGTGCTAGCAGGGGTATAATCTTGAACTTAAACGTCGCGCAGAGACTTATCTTGCGCGCACTCTACCTACAGTTTCGACAACAATTCCCGGTAAACTGAAACTTCACTAAGGCTGAAACCTTCCTAACTGTCATATAATAATATACAAGGTGGTACGAAATTAATCACCCTATCGGAAGATGTTATAATTTTTGCAAATGGCGTCGTACGTCTATCATATTTGACATTTGTGAACTGGACAGCTGCAGTATACAAACAGACAAGCAATGGGGCGCTATACTCCGCAAGGTATTAGATATTGTGAAGGAAGCGTTTCCTGGTCGTGTAATCTCCCATTTTGGCGATTTGGCATGGCCGGCAAGATCGCCCGATTTAACCATTCTTTCCCCGCGACCCGCGACTTCAAGTAGCCCCAAGTAGCAAGTAACTTGTTGGCATGAGCCAATAAGCCTCACAATCGCAGCCCTTAAGGTGAATATTCGACAGGAATGCGAACAGTTACCACAGGAAATCTTGCGGAGTCATGGAAAATGCGATAAAACGGGCACAAATGTGTATCAACGCTGGCAGCAGCCACTTGACGGATATCATATTTTCCACTTAACGGAAAAAAAATGTACAGTTATTCAAAAACAAAATTGGATGATTAATTTTGCGCCACCTTGTACAAATAGACTTACCCCCTTATTCATAAAACTTATCAAACCTATTTTAGTTAAAATGGGGTTTGTGTCTTTCTTACACACAGAAATGACAACGTGACAGATAAAGACAAACGTTCTATAAACCTATTTTAGCTAAAATAGAGATAAAATAGGATTATGAATAAGGGCCTTAGTCGTTTTATGACGTGTCAGTGACATTCAACCATAGAGATACATCAAAATACTACTGTAGTTTTATTTACCAGTGTATAGATGCCTAGATAGCACTTATGAAGTTAAAACAGAGACACCTGCGCCTCCGCGGATTAACGTGGTACTTACACGAGTGCGCGGATTCATTGTACTGCACTTGTTCTGTTGCACTTGTTAGTCGGGTGGCTGCATCGGTTGACTGTCGTGCGGGTTTATTTTCTTCTATTATCACAGAATCCTTTATTATACAAAAGTACAACATTGTGAAGAATTGATTTAACCCTTCGTATGTCGGAACGTAGATCTACGCAAGACACAAAGGCTTTTTAATTGTGTCTGTAATTACGACATTCAACGGGTTAATACACATTTTGATGATAGCGAAAATTAAGAACAAATGAAAAAAATACAATTACATGGTTCATGCACAAAACAAGGTGCAACAAGGTGCAAAGCAAGGTACTTAGCAACTGCACTGAAATTATATTGCCATTGGAACTCCACATCTTCAAGACGACAAATGAAATACTGTTACATAGTAGAGACATAATTATTATATGTAGTAAATGCTTTAAAATTCACTTAGACGAGTATAACTCGCAACATCATATTAGGTTACGTCATACAATAGTTTGCCAAGTAACGCGTACTTAAAGTTCTTGATAATAATTGCAAGGCATTTACGTTGATACACGTTACGTTAAAGTTGGATGATAAACGACGTGCTTAGTGGAAACTTAATAGACGCTGCAATTTACTTTATTATTTTGGCCTTTTTATGTAACAAAAAAAAATAATTTAATGGCAAGTTATAGTTCAGATTTTTCGGATCATTAAATTTAAATTAGAATGGAAGACGATTTGTTATTTCATGCCGTAATTTAGTCTACTGAGATACAAATACCTAATTTGGATCATCAACAAAGCGAAAGTTTAAATGTAATAAATTAGACAGTAATTTGTGTCTGTTCACGTCTTATGGAATGAATAATGCACTTTTTATCCAACCTTTCTCTCACGCAACTCCCTTCTTTTATTTCTAAATTATCTTACGCTTTCTACAACAGGAAAAAACTTAAACACATTACAATTATTGTTATTATTATTTTACAAAGACTTAAGTATAAATAAACTCTCCGTCTAGTCTTAGTGTCACCCACCCTGCCCCGCCTTGTAGGAAAGTTGTCGGCTTTCCACACAATATACTTCTGCCGAGCTCCCAATTGTACGCGCGCGCTCCCCGGCCATATTGATTCAGTGAATAAATTCCACACAAGTACACACAATAAGTATGTCGACGAACCAATGCAGTTTCAAACTAGCTCTCTGTTCTTTGTTCGAGAAATAAATAAGCTTTATGTTTTTACTTGTGGAGAGGTAAAGCAGCTTACATCTTTGTATTTGTTATGCAGTTTAAATGACTGTACAGAAAAATAAGATGGGATTCAATTCAATTTATTACGTCGAAAGACATGCTTAAAAAACTTCACTTCACTGTGAGCAGGCGTAATGACCGCTGTTCTTTTCTTCTCTATTTGAGAAGAGGCCTTTTTATTTTTGATAGGCTCAAGTTTGCCTCTATCTTGTCCGATGGTAAATGAAGATGGTTGGTAAACTATTAATACTAGCCAAGATGTAACTCCAACCTGGTAGTAAAGCGGGGCTACCTCGATGGATCGGCATTAGGGTGTGGTTATGGAGCTATGTCGTAAACCATGCTTTACTTCCTATCCTGGCCTTTTTGTCCCAAAACATGCAATCAAAGTGACCTCTGCGCTTGGCCAACAAGATCTAAAACACAATCGTGCCAGCGACACGAAGAAGAAAAAGACTTGCTGTCAATTTTAAATTATTTTTGATACCTGACTGTCGTTATGTGTCGGCAGTGCTTTAGCAAATATTAAAGTTTTTATCTCTGAACAAATATTTATTCTCGGGAAACGGAAAACTAATACTCGATATCAATAAAAATTCAAATCAAAATATTTTTTTATAAAAGTACAGTAGGTACTCTGCCCGTGGCACGTCACTAGTGGAGTGAAAAACTAGTAGCAATAATGTTTGTTTTGATAAAGTGGCAACACAAATTTCAGTATTTATCGTTTAGAGTGCTATGTACAGACGTTTGTTAGTTTATGAGTTTGTTGACCGTGACATATGACCACTACAGCATCTGTTAAGGCTGAAAGACACAATAAAAGTAAACAGTTTTATACTAACACCACAAATTGTAATGCAATGTTGGTTCAAGTTCAAAGTAATGCTGAATACGTGATTGTGATTGTAACTACATTATCTGTAAAAGTCATGACCACAATGTACTCGTAAAACCAAGACTATTTAACGACAGCGAAAGCTCATAAAAATAATTACCAGGCTTGCTAAATACATAGTTTGATGATCGATTGACCGCAGTAATAGTTGTTACTAATTAGCTAGCCAGTTTTTATACAATACAAAATACTGTTGTGAAAAGGGAGGCTTAGAACCCTTGAATTAAAACTAGATTTGAGTAAGGATTAGTTCGAAATCTGACAGTTTTGACTCGAGATTAGTAAGCTGCTCAGAATTGTTAAGCATTGTTCCAAACTCCATTCAATAATTAATCTTTAATCAAATCGGGAGGAATTCCGCCTAAGGTACTCAAATCCTGGAACTTAGTAATTCAATGAACCCGCGAATTCACAATCCATCTTCCAATTCCTAGCCGTACTTTTCTATGAAGGCGTCACTGTCACTTAAGATAAAGTCTCGCGCAAACCGCGCCACTTGAAGCGATGGGAGCGGTCTACTCCGGGGCGAAGTTCCCGGCGCCGCTAAATCAAGTGTCTTGGCGCAAACCGCGGCGGTCACATTTCGCGTAATCACGCCACCTAATTGTCTAAGTTTGGTTTCGAGTTTGTGAGTGACGGTGGGTGCCTCGTGTGTGGTACGGTTACCTGGCTTGCTAGCTGTTTAAACGTTTTTGGGATTGTTTTGTGCATATTCGTGGTTCTATCTTTAATGAGAAGAAAATAATAAAGCGTTATGATCGTCACTGCTAGCACTGAAACACTTTTTGATGCAATAAAGCCTCCGAAACAAAATTGAACAATTTTAATTTAAAGTTAAAAAAAAAAACAAAATTAAATGAAAAAACGCTAAAAAGATGGTAATCACTATGCTGAACATGGAAATGAAGTACGTACTAACATATTTTGAGAAACTCCATAATACAACTAGAATGTTGATAATGTGATGCCGAATTATATCAGTCTGTAGAGTGTAATCAGTATACTTACTGGTGATTTGTGAAAATAGTTCTAATCGGAATTAGGACTAAGTAGGTTCATGGTGTTAGGAAAATGACTAGTAATTTGAACTCGAAAGCTAGATTGTGATCTATGAGCAGGTAGATCGTTATGCGTTCCTCTACAATTTGGTTGTAAGCACCAACAGCTATTTCAAGAACCACGATGATTTTTTGAAGTTAAAATTATTGTTGTAAAGGCTAACAAGGGTCGTTTATAGAACATTCCTCCATATTGTTTGCTTTCGAAACTCTACGTAGGTATTCTGGAAAGAAAAAGGTCAGTAAAGCAGCTTTAAGGAGATCAGCTGGTAGAAATGTAAGCCTGTGTAGGTCACGTAGGTGAGGCCTACAACTATTGACTTGTACCAGTGCTTTTAAACGATGTTATCAGGATGTAAACAGAACTATCTTTTTATCATTTTATTGAGTTTCATAACGGCCGTATCTAATATGGCAAAAAACCACCGCAAATTAAATTGCTATTCCCAAAAAAACAAACGTTTAAAATGCCAAGTTAAATCATAAAGGTCAATCGATACACTAAGTAGGTGCACGGTCACAAAGGTCAGATTCAACAATAGGACCGCTTGTAGCCAGTACGATCATGACCATGTAACCTGTCATATTAACGCGGCATTCTTTTTTTGAGTAGCACAAAAAAATAAATAAAAAAGTTTCCTTATACAGGGTGTTACGGAAAGGGTATATCAATACAAACGGGTTGAAGAGTGTATCTGGTCTAGAATCTCTGTACAAAATTTCAGCTTAAAAGCAGTAACTTTGAAAATGCTTAATATTTTTTTATTTCGATAATTTATTCATTTGAAATCATAAAAAACGTGTCACCGCACTACGAGGGTCATTATCCATTATCTGTAGTGTGTCTGTGCGCCTAGTACATGCACATCACGCCGCCGCGCGCCAGTGCAGCGCCGTGATGTCGAAATAAAAAAAAATTAAGCATTTTCAAAGTTAATGCTTTTGAGCTGAAATTTTGTACAGAGATTCTAGACCAGATACACTCTTCAACCCGTTTGTATTGATATACCCTTTCCGTAACACCCTGTATATTGTGTCTGCTTTTAAATCCCACTAAAATAATTTGATTATGTACAATCAACACCAATTATACTTAATGACTTAATCAAAATAACAATAATAATATAATTTAAGTAAGTAATCACGTTTAATTTTGTATCTAATAATGTAAAACATTTCTTGGTTTTATCTAGATAATTTTAATAGATGACTGTGTTCTGCTGTCATTTTCAATTATGAGCAAAGCGCTCTTTCTGTCATGTTAGCAATATTTTGCTACTAAATTAACCAACCACCAACCACAGTATTAACATTAACACACTTAAAAAGTAAAGGGCCTTAACTAAATCCTATTCCTATTTTCCAGCACTCAGTTGTACAGTACAACATATCTATCAAATTCGTCAGACCGCAGCGGCCTCCCTAGGCCTGCAAGACAAACTCCCTGCTGGCCGAGATACGGCGCTAATGTCTGTTTGTGCCAACTTTTGTGCCAACTTGTGCACCAGTAACCCTCGTGGTGTCGCCAGATTGTTGCGGGCGCCGAGACTGTCCTGTGTTGCTGAGATTCTTTATCGAGACGATAAAACTTTTAGTTGTAAGTAAGTCACTTGTTAAAGATTGTGAGGAAGTGGTTAACCGCTGTGATTTTTGCTGAGACGCTGTTTTCATTCGAAGGGCGTCGGTAAAATAACATGAAAATTATTTTGTTTTAGGTTACAATGTATGTATTGGAAAACTCTTGGTTTCGTGGGATTACAAACATCTGAGAGATCAGTGGATAGACATCAGAGAAAAAAAATGTACTTAGGTGTAATTAATTATCTCCGTTGACGAACAGCTTTTTACTGTAGGTGGTCTGTGTGATTAAAAACGAGTGTTTTGTCGTTTTAAAATATCATTAAAAAGTCCATCTAAATTCTTATCTATAACATAAATAATCTATGTCCCAAAATTGACCCCGCACAATTTGGCAACCGCATCAGAACTTTTTGTCCCAACTCGCCCACCCGGCCCGGCTCACCCGGCAGCCCGGCTCACCCGGCCAGGTTCGGATCACCATTGTGCCGCTGTTCATTTATCAGCGTCCGTTTTTACTTCATTATGTTAATTTTAAGGCTCTGTTGATGTTGTGTTACCAGAGTTGAGGAAAAGCGATATGAATTTCTGTGGATAAAAACAAAAGTTCATGTTGAAAATACTTGTGTATATTTACAAAATTGTAGACCTTTAATATAAATATGTTAAGTTGGTAATGAGCTTTGCTTTGGTCGTCCCAGTCTATATGAATGACTAGCTTCAGCCCGCGACTTCGTCCGCGTCTTTCGGCCCCCATCCCATCGCGTCGCATCCCATCGCGCGCCCGTTCTACTACTTCGTTTTCACTTAGCGTTCTTCCTGACTTAATTTCCTTTTTCTCGACTCCTAAGGGTCGTGACGTGATGTTAAATGGCCTATAACCTTCCTCAGGAATTGGGATATCAAATGCAAAAAGATTTGTTCTGATCTGGTAGTTCCGGAGATTACCTCCTACATATAAACTTACAAACAAACCACTATATTAGTACAGACTAGATTTTCAAAAATGTAGCTTTTGCCTCGTAATTACGAATCCTTTTACACATGCACAGGGACAATTACGTAAGGGAAAGTTCGTTCGTTGTTCGAGCTCTTATTCTAAGGGAATCGTTTTCATTACATCTGCCTACGCTCCGATGGCTCAAGCGCGTACTCCTGGTGATGCAATATCCAAGCGAATCTTCATACCCTGAGTAAAACAAAACTAATGTACCTTGACACGTTGTGGAACCAGGAACTTAAGTCTGACGTTTTTGTTGGTATTCTTCTTTACAAGCAGCGTCGCTATGGGGTGCCTAGTTCAATTGGCCAATCGTTTAAGGTCGTATCGAATGTAAGAGTGAGTGTTATATTGATATATTTTGGTTGGTACCTACTTGATTGTTCATACACTCAAGTTCAAACTAAATTCTATTAAATTATGTTCTACTAGCTGTGCCCCGCGGTTTCACGCGCATAAGTGTCGATCCCGTGGGAATATCAGGATAAAAAGTAGCCTATATGTTAATCCAGGGTGTCAGCTACCTCCATAATTTTTTTTATCAAAATTGGTCCAACCGTTTGAGTGTGATGAAGTAACAAACATATAAACACACACACAGACACACTCACAAACTTTCGCCTTTATAATATTAGTGTGATTTCTATTTATTTTTTTTTGTTTTTTATAGTTAACTTTTTAATATTTAAGTAATTCATCAATAAAAAAAACCTAAATAATCTTAAGGGTCACATCAAATTTAGTTTATGCTCTTCCATATCATTGGTGTATTATAATACGCCAATGATATGGAAGAGCGGAGACTCCTAATACAGGCATTGTTTGCCTAAAGGGAGGCTCCAAACACGTCTCAATGTAGGTATTACAGGCTAATTGTGACAATAAACGATTTTGTATTTGTATATTACATGTGTCTGAAACTCGCGAAATGTGGGTGTACTATAGGTCTAATGTGATAAACTATTTGACACTCGTTAAGAATAAATATTTCTACCCCCAAGTGTCAGAAGTAGAGAAAAATTGGTCGTCATGCTTGACATTGTAGATTTTTGAATAGAAACATTTTTTCTCTTTATCGCGTTGCTTAATCTGTCAAGCTCCGCTAATGAGACACAATTGATGTTCTATTGTTTCGTCACCAATAAGGGTCAGTTCACACCGCGACGCGACGCGGCGCGCAGTTTTCAAGATAGTAATACAATTATAGACCTTATGTACTACGCAAAAAGGTACACATCAGTGAGGAGGGCCGCGCGGCGCCGCGCTGCGCCGCGCGGCGTAACTCGACGTAGTACGCACACAGAATTGTGTACCTTTTCGTGTAGAAGGTAAGGTCTATAATTGTATTGATATCTTGAAAACTGCGCGCCGCGTCGCGTCGCAGTGTGAACTGACCCTAAGCGACGCGCGGTGCTTAAGAGCGGTTCTGCACTACATCCGATCCAAATCCGAATTAAAGATCCAACTTCAATCCGAATTGGGAATGTTCTAAATTCGGACGGAAAGAGTTCGGATCTAATGCGCAACCCTTCATACAAATAGGACTAGGGTCACTTAGGACCGGCAATCGGCATTTCTCGGATTCGGATCGAATGTAGTACTGTAGAGGCCGGCTCTACAAGACTGGCTGGTTATATTTTAAAGTATGTTCCATTCGATATTTCAAGCGAGTGTCAAATATTCTTCTAGTGTTTTTTATATTTAGTTTAAAAACTTACTATTGTAAGAGGTGGTTCTTATGCAATAAATGCTGTAAAAAGCTTAGAGTGTCTTAATTATTGGTCGTCAGCGCCTCTGCAGCTACGACCCCAGTAGCACGGCTACTATAGATGGTGGAGGCGCCAGTTTCGGACGTTTTTTTCTTTGGATGGCGTGTGTAGAGCCGAATAATACTACACAAGTTTCACGTACCTCAAAATTTGCTGCCTAATAAACTTTATTTTCAGCCCAATACATACGCTCAGGCATTATTAAAAATTGCGTGGTGAGGCCACAAAGTATACTGTGAGTATATATTTTAGATGCGAAGAAACGTCGCCAGGAGGATATAAAGCTAAGTGGATATATGTATTTTTTAATATAAAAAGAGAAAGATGGCTCAAGTTTTTACGGGCACGGACGGTGTATGCCTGAAAGATTTTCTTAGGCGATTTGAAGTTGTTGCCGCCTATAATAAATGGCGTGAGAGCGACTGGGCGCTCATATTAATGGCATATCTAGAGGGTGCTGCCCTAGCAGTCCATAAATGGAAATATGAGGATGACATGTCATTTGAGGCTATATGTGATGTGTTATGGGAAGAGCTTCCATGCAGATGTCACAGAGACAAAAGAATTAAGAAGGTGCAAGTAGTCGAGATAGCACAAGATCTGTCTGAGGAAAGCAGACAAGAAAATATTGTAAATGTAGATAATGATGCTTCTGTATTATTTAGTGGAAGACAAGATGACCCGCTACAGAACGAGCAGTGCTGCCTAGAAAGCAGCGTGGAAGTTGACGGTGATGGTGTTGAGAACGAGCGCAGCAGCGAGGTGTGCATCCCCGCAGAGGAGGAGAAGGAGCCGTTAGAAGTGTTCGAGAGGGAACACACGGATGAAAATAACAAATCGGGTCAGTTCTGTCCAATTATTAACGTAATTAGCAATGTTTCAGAGCCACAGAATGAGCACGATGATCGCGATGTGGGAATAAACAAAATTAACATGCTTTTACTCCAGCAAAGAATGTCAAATACCTATTTCGAAAATCAATTATTTAATATCAAAACTGTTGGTCCTCAAACACAAGTTGAACCGAAAGTGTCAACCAAACACACTTTGCAAGGGTTATACCCCTGTTAGCAAAGTCGGTGACAAACAGACACTCAGCATAAGTTGTCACCGACTTTGCTAACAGGGGTATAACCCTTGCAAAGTGTGTTTGGTTGACACTTTCGGTTCAACTTGTGTTTGAGGACCAACAGTTTTGATATTAAATAATTGATTTTCGAAATAGGTATTTGACATTCTTTGCTGGAGTAAAAGCATGTTAATTTTCTTCTATGAACCCTGGCCTCTTAAACTTTTCCCTCCCTCTGGCTCAATCCCGTCCGATGGAGTTAAAAGAATCTGATGCTAAGATCGTTTAATTCTCTCAAGCCTCTTCCAGGTCGATGTGAACTTTCACATCAGTTGTTCTTATTAGGAGGCCGCGTCGAGCCTTTTAGTCGGGTTTTGACCCGACGAGGCTTAAGCATGGCAGCGTTAGTTTGTTTCGAGTGCACGTTGGCACATGTAAATGTTAACTTACCTGACACCTAGCGTGGTGTTGGATTCGCGTTTCGTTTGTCCTGACTTAAGCTTTCTCCTGCAAGAGACGGACCTCATCGTGTAAATTCTATCCCGACATAGGTAGACATTCGATAAGATAGGTAGGTAGGGCTTGGAAAGTCGAATGGTGTGAATAAAAGTCATGACCTATGCCCAGACTGTTATTCAAGGGTGGGCGTAGCTCATGTAGAGGCCGGCTCTACAAGACTGGCTGGTTATATTTTAAAGTATGTTCCATTCGATATTTCAAGCGAGTGTCAAATATTCTTCTAGTGTTTTTTATATTTAGTTTAAAAACTTACTATTGTAAGAGGTGGTTCTTATGCAATAAATGCTGTAAAAAGCTTAGAGTGTCTTAATTATTGGTCGTCAGCGCCTCTGCAGCTACGACCCCAGTAGCACGGCTACTATAGTACCGAACCGCTCTAAGACAGCAGAAATATTCTTCCGTCGACATAACCGGTTTCTATGGTGGTCACGCTACGCGTGCAGACATCACAGGAGATCGACAGGTGAAATAGAAAGTGAAGATCCAACTGTATTATTATCTCAGATCACTTCATACTTTTACTCTTTATCATAATAACTTTTACTCATAATTACAAGCAAAAGTAAATGCCGTCGTTATAGTATCATGACCAGTGCGTCATTAAAACGATGTAGCTCCAAGAATTAATCAACTTTTTGCAACAATAATAATGTTTCATCATAATTAACTCTCCCTGGTAAATAAATTGAGAACCTGAGACATATTTAATGGGATTTATTAACGTCGTCCAAAATGTAATTAATCTTTTGGCCGCGACTTAAAAAGTAATCAGTCTTTTGCTTAAATTATATGTAGGTAGAGTAGAAATAAGAGCCAAAATGAAATCATTAAGTCTAATAATACATATTTGATTCTTTTTGAAAATCTATGTCGACATTATACACATTATTGCCAAAAATGGTTTAATGAATACAAAAAAGCGAAATGTGGGTGTACTTATTACAATACATGTCTCTCTGCCCTTTCGAGAAATACTGTCACATCATATAACAATAACGTTGATAAAGATCTAGTAGTTATTCCACAAATATCTTTTCTTCAGCGCCAGTCACTCGTTGAACGAAAAAACTGTGGTAATTTACAGTTACACTTGCGAACTCATACTGAAATTCATTCTGCTACAAAAATTACCACATTTTTTCTCCTTTCCAGACCACTTTTCTCACGGGCTGTTCATTTCTCCCCAACTTCATATAATACGTAAAGAACGTACGTTTTAGAAAGCACTCATGTAGCTGCAATTTTTATTATTCATTAGAAGCAATAGCTTCGGTAATAAGACTGTTTCTATTCGCAGCGCGATACCGGTGTTGCCAGTGGTACTTTAAGGTCCCCATGACGGGGGAAAACGGTGGGATTTCAAATATTTTCGCTTTTGGCGGACGTGGAAGGGCATTTGAGTTCAATTTTAGGTTACGATATTGATGTTTTGTTATAATTATAATTTTTTACCTCTAGCGGTGAACTATTGGGTATCGAAATATAAGGAATGAACAAACTATCTGAAACACTGTATATTTATAAAAATAAGTCAGCTCAACATAACCACACTCGGTAGCCGTTACGGGTCTACCGCCATAAAAGGTGGAACCTTAAGAACTAATTTACCTTGTTACTTATAAATTAGGTAGGTGACTATAGGTAAATTAGTTCTTACCTAAGGTTCCACCTTTTATTGCGGTAGACCCGTAACGGCTACCGACTGTGGTTATGTTGAGCTGATTTATTTTTATAAATATAGAGTGTTTGAGATAGTTTGAGTTGTTTCCTTATATTTCGATACCCAATAGTTTGCCGCTAGAGGTGATTAAATTTTATTGTAACAGTTTGGAGTGATATTTATCGGACACCTTTATTGAACGTGGTTTTATTTGCCGTTACAAAGGGTCAAATTGATCTCGCTCGTTTTTTATCGTATCTTTAAAATTAGTTAGCGCAGTACTGTTTTAATAAGATTAGGTATGTGGGTATCACTCTTGCAGAGTCAATAATGAGAGTTATGGAGATAGAAACGAAATGCTCGGGCGACAAATGTGTTTGGCAGGGGTTAAAACTCATGATCTTTGCTTAGCCTCACGATGAGCGACGACCATTGGGCTATTGCCGCTTAAGTATAGTATTTACCTTTTAATCTTCATTTAACTTTATTTTCATTTACCTACTACAAAGTTACGCTATTCTTTCCACCTTACAAAGTCACCACTTCAATTTCCAACAAAGTCAGGCAACACAAAGTCTTTCCTCTAGCAACACAGTGAGCCTTATCACGATGTTTTAACGGCGTCCGAACGAAGAATGGGATCGCTATTGTAATTTGTTGGTGTTTTACCGTTTTATGGTCCCTGCTTTATTCATGGGGATGTTATGGGCTCCCAGCGATCACTTCGTTAACTATGTATCGCGGACGGGGTTGTTGCTACAGGTAAAAACTAAGGTATGGAGAGTTTAATGGCACTTTTTGGAGAATGTGTTTGTGGAATCAATGATCGTAAATTATTTTGATTGGGATAAATATTTCATGAGGAATTGTACGTACCTACTGAGTAGCTGTAATCATGCCTTGTAATTAAAACTTAGTTTATCAATTTATTTAACAGTTTATGTACAAACACATAAACAGACAAGAAGCACAAAACAGTAAGCCCCATTTACACACTGCAAAAAGTTTATTGCCTATTTATTTATATACTTTTTATTCATTTTTTAATCAAAAAAAATTAAGCAACAATTACTTATTGCCTTTCAAGAATTCCATGCAAGTGCTTACACGCGTGCGATTTCCATAAAATGGCATACAATAATAATTGCAAGTTTTGCCAGAAGTTTAGTTTTGTTTTGCTGAAATGCTTATTTTTAAAGAAATTGGTTTATGATCACGGATTAACAACACAATTTAGCTGCAAAATACTGTCACTTCTGGCATTATACTAAATTCTCACACAAATTCGTACAACACACCATATTTTCTTACGTATAAACTATAAAAACATCACACGCGACAGTTGCGATTATGTTAAATATGCGAAAGATTAAGTTAGTTGTATGTCATTTTGGGCCTTTGTCAGTGTGGGACCACTTGCAGGTATGTATTATGTACTTACATAATACCCTAGAAGACATCGTAGAATGTTTAAACAACCCTCCAAGACGTAGTATTACCCCGTCCTAACTTCATGCAACCGGAGAGGCCGACAGGACGAAGGTTACTGAACTACATACAACAATTTTGTAAACTTTGTTACAAGTTCGGAAGACGGATAGGTCAGCTTGCTAATTGAAGTTTCTTGCGTCGGTAGTTCTTTCGAAACTTTGAGCTAATCGTTTAAGAAGCGTACTTAGGAGAAGAAAGTTTTTTTTTAGTTGAGTAGGTAAGTAACTGCCAACCAGCAGCCTAATTGCGACACTTACAATGGCATGCATTTACGATAATTCAACCACATTCAAGCAATAAATTGTATTTCCTTCAAAATCCTTCGTGTGATTATAAAGTGGTTTTACACAATTGGTGTGCTGATGTGAATTGGTAACGTCTGCCTATTCCAAAAAGAAGACCAGATGTCTTAAATGGAACTATCTGTAATTTTACCGGCACTTGAATCCTTCTAACTGGAGTACAGTAAGACACGAATAGTAGACAAAGTCAAACTCCTTCACAACATTTTTGTGTTTAATTATACAACATTCTGCTATCTATACGATTTAAGTACAGAGCATAACATCACAGTGTCTGTACCTATTTCCCGTACTTTGCCAGTTGTAGGTACCCCACGTACAATTGGCGCAGTATGGTTGGTACGTACTTATTACTACATTTCGCTTCAATAGTTCCTATCGATGGAGCACAAATCGGGCAGCTTCTGAGAAATTCCTAATGGAATCCCTAAATCAGATTAGTTTAGATCATTAGCAATTTACTGGTAAATCAGTATTATTGTTATTAATTCCATATATTCGAACTATATAGAAAGAAAGAAAGAAAGAAAATAAGTTTATTTGCGGTGAAAATGACGCAAAAAATAACATAAACACAAAAAAATAAAATAAAAAGGTAGGGGGAAACATGCGTCACATCCACGCAAAACGGCTATCGCTTAGCATTATGCTGCGACCCTATGCAGGACAGAGCCCCAGCGCTGGTTTTCAGCGACAGCCGGCGCTGACGTAATGACGTCGTCCGGTGCAGCAAACAATTATTAAAATACAGTGTACTTAAGCAACTAACATAGATGTTATATAACCAAAACACAGTACTATTGAGAACATGCTGTCCATTTCATTTCGCAAGTTATACTCGCTCGGGAGGCAAGCATTTCACGAGCTCACCTTTGACCTCACGGTCAAAATGACCCTAAGGTGGGCGACATGGCCGATAAAATGTAAGTAGCTGTGCTGTAAACATGTGTGTTTGAGTGTGCTAGTAGTGGTGCAACGTTTGGAGGGTTAATATAAGAAAGTTGGTTGGTTTTATTCTGTTCAATTAATATAGGAAGTTGTTGTTTGTTTGGGTTTTTTTATTACTTACCTCAGAATAGGTAATACGTTTTGGTTTTGTAAAACGTTTCACGGTACTCGTTGTTTATAATCATACAAATCATATCCACTGTAAAATAAACTGATGACCTTGAAAAAGTGGCTGGGACAGACTGGATGCGGAAGGTGAACAAAGTGTTGCGGCACCGCTTGGGGCAGGCCTATGTCCAGCAGTGATTTCATTGATTTATTGAAAATAGTTGGTGTCCTACGGGAATCGAACTCGCTATCCGTAGCAGTAAAGCCAATTGCTCCACACCTGCATTGAATCAACCAAATGGTCAGTCGGAGCCAATAAGTCGATCAACATGCTTTTTTACAGAAAAAAACAACCGACTTAAAAAAAAAACACTACAAAGTGAAAAATAACTTTAATTTGGGAAGTCGGTGTCGTTTGGTTCCGCATTTACGTTTTTCGACACCAACTTCCGAAATTAAAGTTATTTTTCACTTTGTAGTGTTTTTTTTGAAAACGGTTGTTTTTTTTTTGTAAAAAAGTTTTTATTTTTCACTTTTTAGTTGTACCTACCCAGCACAAATTCAATGAACACTAGTGCATTGAAGAATTGAAGACATGGACTAGAAGAATCATCAAAATTCGAATAGAAATGCCGGAGATGGTGTATATTTATGCATATATAACTTCGTACTAAGGAATAATTACCTAATGTTTTATTTACTAAAACCTTCCTGAAAGTACGCAGATCACATTTGTGAAAGAATGATCAAAATCGGTTCATTAGTTTTTGAGAAATCGCGGACATACATACATACATACGGGTCGAATACAGAACCTCCTTTTTTGAAGTCGGTTAGTAAAAAAATATTTAAAAATTTCTGGTGGAAACTAATTATGTCCATAAAATCATGCTATTAACCATAGATATCCGCTATTAACCCTTGACGGGTTAATTCGTAACAAAGTTATGCAAAAGAACAAGCCAAGACTTTTCTTTACTTGCCTACTTTACAATAAGTTTTTTAAAGTACCTACTTATTTTATTTTGTCTGAACTTTTTCAGTTATAGTGCGAGTATTTTTTGAGTTAAGTTGGGACTTTGAGGTTAGTACCGTACATCGATAGTGCCCTAACATATTATTAGTAGAAATATGAAAAAAATAACATTTGTTCAATAAAACAATTTTCCCTGAGAACCGTTCCAATGTCAAAGTAATTCTCGGTCCAAATATTCAAGTCCAACGTGTTACCAAATCGTGGCCTCACTTTACATTCGGTCGAACGATTCCTAAAAGTTCTCAAGTGCATCCAGCGCTGTATGTAGGTAAGCGGTGATAAATGAAATAATTTTATTTCTCCGCGAGTTTCGAGTCTTACAAGTGATTTATAGTTGGCCCGGGCCTCGAACCTGCTCACGGGGATTACGTACCGGAACCGGGAGAACCGGGGGGAACAAGGAGCAACGGGGGGAAATAAAACTGTTTCGATTTGTGGATGCTGCACGGAGTTTTAAGGTTTTTAGAGTTTAAATGCGGTTTGAAGTTAGTGTGCGTATAAGCGGAAAGTAGTTAATTTATGGTTTTGCTACAATATAAAAGAAATGGAGTTTTACTAAAAGCAAAACCTTGCTAAAGGTTCACGAACGACTCGCCTTACGAATTCAAATATTTTCACAGATAACTAAATATAATCTAGATTGTTCCCACGTTTTAAAGCCAGAGCTTTTTACAAAGAAACTTCTCGATTAAATTCACACTAAAACAAAAGCCTTATCTACGCACAGACACATCATGCGTATATGAGCTGTAAGTAGGATTCCTAGGGAAACTTGATGTGTGGACGTTACTCGGTATGTACTTGTATTATAAAGACATTATCCTTGGAAGTTAACATCCGGAGGGTCAGACATATCTATTTATAGACGAGGAAAGTGGAGACGGTAAAAATGTTCTCATCATTATTGAAGCATTTTAGGAGCAACATTCATTGGGAAAATACCGAATAAAACTCAAGACGTTGGAAATACGACGCAAAGATTGCTCTCAAAATATAAATACTTCGTGTCGAAGAGATTTTTGATATTAAGGACAGATTCTTTGGACGCAAAATGTTAAATTATTTACTTTTATGTTCAGGACCTAGTCATACGTTCAAGGATTTTTCGTATAGGTACACCAGTGGAGGCTGACAAAAATCCTTGAAGGTTTTTCTAAGAAAATACTCATTCAGTGTTAAAACGAATTACACGCTTCCGTTATCCTCCAGTACAAGGCCTCGTTATGTAAACTCACATGTCTATAAAACAACTCAATTTTAAGACGTTTCCCTTTCGAGGCCTCGTCTCGTCGTTTATTAATTAAAGCTTATAACTGTAGGCGCTGTTTGATCTCCCGCCCGAGGCCCGAGAGTCCTAACTAAATACTCAGGATTGTTTAATCATGGTTCACAAATGTGGACTGAGCGAATCAAGGTGAGGTCTGTTTTGTTTATGTTAATGAATTTCAAACAACTGATGTAACTGTGCATTGAATTAAGTTATTACTTTCAGTTGGTTCGCTGTCGGGGCTTTGATCTTTAGTGCAATGGATTGAGTTTACTCAATTTGAAGTTCCTATAGCTTATAACATAGTTACTGTGTATGTCAACATTATTGATTAGTTCTTCTCAGTAACCTAGCTATATCCTTCACAATAATTCTATAAACAGTCTATTGGAAAATTCGCAGAATTTCTGTGATTGAGAGTCGAATTTGAGATATCATCCAATTATCGTCTTCTATGAATCTCATAGGATACGTGGAAACAAGATACTTAGCCTATTTTACATTGAAAACACAGTCCGAAACATGTCACCTTACAATAAAAGCAGTAACAATAACAACTTTTAGCCAAAACTATAAAATCCAGCTAATTACATGAACTTCGAGCGCAATACCTTTCTCTGCTCCTACTACATTAGCCCGCGAACTATTCAGGTGTCCACTATAAATCATGCGACAATGATATCGAGTGAAAAATGGTCGCGATATAATTGAAACATCGCGTGCGTCTGTTGTGGCGATTCGCTACGAGTTACGTAAGTAGAGTGCTGTGGGGACAGTTCGCTCTTTTATTGGCTTTTTAATTGATTGTATGGGTTTTTAGGAACTTTAAAAGTTGTTTCATTTCGTAGTAAATTGCTACTGCCATATGCATGTAACAGTTCGATAATAGAGATTTTTTTTAAGGTTTTATAGGCTTCAAAACAAAACAAGAGTTTGAAAATGTCACTCTAACTCAGCTGAAAAGTGTGTGTGTGTAAAGAAGGACAATATAACAAAATACATACTACTACAAAAATAGCCGCAAACTAAAGAAACTTCAAGGCATAAAAATAAATCAAGCTTGAAAATGCTCACAAAATATGGCGAGGAAGCCACAACGCATGCGTGCGATGCAGCGATACCTGATAGTCTGATACACTGAATACGAACCGCGGGCGGGGGCGGAATATATTGCACGCTTTACAGAATTGCGACCTAGGGATGGTTTATCGGAATTCCGTTTATAGATATAGTAAAACTTGAAATTTTCAAAGTCACTTTGATAATCATTGCCTTTCAGAGCTTCAGATTTTTTTGTAATACGGGAGGATTAAACTGTTGTAAAGTGAACCACTTCAATACCTATCCTAGCCAAATCCTCTGAATCTGCTTAATCTGTGTGTATTCGCATGAAAAGTTTATCGTCTGGGGTACCTAATGCTTTAGTATCTCCATTGTTCAATTTTGTCTACAAAAGTACTCATATTATTTTCAAAGGGGCTTAAATTAAATATCTTGTCGCTGAATTATAGTTTCTGCCAGAGCAGTCATTTGCTCCGGCAGCCATCTGTTCTTTAATAACCAATAGATTATATATTTTAGTCTACCTATTTTGTGAGCCATGGCATATTTATGCTCAACATATAATTAATGTCAATTTGTAGCAATTTGTTCCTTCTAACACAACTTTGTGACTCATTTCCTTCATCAACATACTCTCATTAAAACTTTGAATCTACATCAAAGGCACTTAAAATAAAAGCCGACAAAACACATATTTGTAACCGCCATTTTACAGAAATGTGCATTTCAAATATTCGATCTAAATTCGTCCTGGCGGCTTTATTCTGGGAGTAAATTTTAATTACATTCTAAATTATTATATTCGTTCTTATGACGTGCGGTGCAAGGCTCAAAAGAGAGTGTATAACTGTACGAGTACACTGAGCAGCTCTCAAAAATACATTTTGGGGCAACTTAAATCTAAACTATTTTTATCCGCCAGTCAATTGAACTCGACAATAAAATACTTTGTTACTCTGCATGCCGTCATGTAATCTACAACAAAAAGTGGGTGTTAGTAAGGGGTGCATTCTATTTTTAAAGAATGTTTTTGATCAATTTAACATTTAACGCAGCTTCCTGTTCAGAATAAGTCGGCCGAAGTCAGAATGCGCGTCGCCGGGACAGTGTCTCTTTGATCAACATGTCCAATTGTCCATTCTATTCCTGACCAACTATTTCCAACAAAGAACATGTTGGTGATGCGATACAAGTGTTTGTGTTTAAAGAAAGTGGATACTTGACGCGAGCGGCGTGAAGTTTTCTGATGTGGTTCACTTTGATCGTTTTTGAACTGTGTGAGATTTTACTAGAATGTGTGTGAAAAGAAAATAATGATGTAAATAATATAGTGCGAGTGGTAGCAGGAACAAATAGCTTTGTTTGGATGAAGTTTTCTTGCTGTTGGAATGCCATTCAGTTGCAAAATTTACTTATCTATACTATCTATACTTACTAATAATATTATAAAGAGGTAAAATTTGTTTCTATGTTTGTATGTAAGGGGTAATCTCTGGAACTACCAGACGGATTTGAAAAATTCTTCTTGCATTTGATAGCCCAATTCTTGAGGAAGGCTATAGGTTATTTAACGTCACGCTATGACCCTTAGGAGCCGAGCAAAAGCGCTATGGGGAAACGTAGTGATAGAGCAGGAGACGCGGGCAGGTGATGCAATACGACGAGATGGGTCGAGGGAATAAGAAATTTCACGCGAACGAAGTCGCGGGCAGAAGCTAGTTTTATAATAAAATGAAACATTTATAAAACTAGTTTCTGCCCGTAAAATCTTGAAGGCCCTCTTAAAGATATTATTTAGTTTAAGTGTTTCATTTCTCAAGCACATAACTCCTACACATCACAACAACTCCGCTACTATCACCCTCTCTACTCACCGTACAGGTACCTACATCATTAACTATGTGCATAGCATTACTTGCGGCACAAGTTGCCAACATTATAATAATCGGCGGCGTGTACGGCACTAATTACTTCTGGATCAAGCGCCGTGTTCACAAGTTTCCACTTTATTCATGAGGTGCTATTAAACCTTGTTAAGAGCTGCAGTAATGGTGTGAGGATGTTCCTATGTGATGGATTGTTTCAAATGTATGTTAGAGAAAACACTATCTGTCTGTCTGAATTATGTGTGGCCTTTATCCTCTTTCCTGTTTTCAATATGGATTCTTAAATAGACAGCCTACAATGTTCCTACACACACACACACACACCCACACAGTCCTCCTCTCTGTGAAATCAAGACATGCCCGTGCTTAAACGTTGTTTTTCTTCACTGTTTTGAGAGCAATGGCGATGAAATTAAATTCAAAAACTTTTTTACAAAAAAAAACAACCGACTTGAAAAAAAAACACTCCCAAGTGAAAAATAACTTTAATTTCGGAAGTCGGTGTCGTTTGTTCCGGATTTTCGTTTTTGGACACCGACTTCCGAAATTAAAGTTATTTTTCACTTTGGAGTGTTTTTTTTTGAAGTCGGTTGTTTTTTTTTTGTAAAAAAGTTTTTATTTTTCACTTTTTAGTTGTACCTACCCCACACAAATTCAATTAACACTAGTGCATTGAAGAATTGAAGACACGACTCGAAGAATTATCAAAATTCGCATAGAAATGCCGGAGATGCAGTACATTTATGCATATAACTTCGTACATAAGCATAATTACCTAATGTGTTATATACTAAAACCTTCCTAAAAGTATGTAGATCACACTCATGAATGAATTATCAAAATCGGTTCAGGAGTTTTTGAGATAATCGCGGACATACAAACATACATACATACATAAATACATACGGGTCGAATACAGAACCTCCTTTTTTGAAGTCGGTTAAAAAGTAAAATACCTGTCTGGGTTCGAATTCATGACCTACAACTCGTAAGTCGGAGCTAATACCACCGGGCCACCATCAACCGGTGTAGGGAAAAATAAAGTTTTGAAGCGATATTTACAGCTATTGTATGTACAGATACTAACATGACATTAACCTCTTTTATTACTAAATGGCTTCTAACAAATCCTTACTTCGGGCGTACCTTTAAGATCCCCAGACTGATAGTCTTGTTTAACGACAAACATATTAGGGGCCGGGTTGAAAGCCAACTCAAACTCAACCGAAAGCCAGCTGATTGAGCATTCGCGTGACCCCGTGGCATTTTATTGATATTTATGGACTCTCTACACACCGTCGCGAATCGCCGAAGACTCCCGGAAATTCCCGAGCTTCACCGAGCCTATTAGATTTATGTTCGCTTACAGTAATCGATAGCTATTGGTCGCATTGATGTCAACTCCAAGTTTTGGCTCCGTGAATAATGTGAGGTTTTCCGTGCTTTTAGTTTTCCGAAGAGTTCGAGTGGAGTTTGTGTGTGGCGATATATTTAACTTGTGTTTGGGTGCAGAAAGGCGTGCGACGTTTAGAATAGGGTCACGCGCCGTTTTTATGGGTTCTAATTTACTTTCTATGAAGATTTACAGTCAGTTGCATCCTCTTAGAGATACAAATGCGTAAACATTAAAGTAATAGGCTATAATGTAAGGAACGCGTTGTTTTATTTCTACAACAAACTATTACATTGATCAACACTGTCTTGACAAGAGTATATGATTCGCTATAGCTAGCTATAATTGTTTTAAGTTCCTATATATTATATTTCACCAAATTTCCTCATCTTCTGCTAATTTGTACCTATGATTATGAGAATGAAGGGAAATCAAGCGTACCTAATTATAATCCCTTTTACCGACGCCATACTGACTAGATAATAGGGTGGGTAAGAGGCTCTCAAACCGAATGCCAAATAATCGAATATCAATTGATCGACCACCATAGAATAGAATAGAATACTCTTTATTATGTACACCATATAAAAAAAAAAAAAAACAGACATTCAATATATCGTAAACTCAATACATCGAATGTTCAAAATATCGAATGTTTGTTCGATCAAGCGTTCAACGCATCACATATTCAAACTTTCGAAATATCAATAAACTGAATACTTTTTAATTATACAACATTATTTTTAGTATATGCGAAACCCGAAACACGTGTCTAGTATTTTTATGTAAAGAATCTATGTACAAAATTTCAAAACTGTATCATGAATAATCACAAAGTTATAAGCTTGTTATGTTACCTGTTTGTCCGTATGAAATCATGCGCACCGCGATCCTAAAACGTACCGCGCGGCGATTGTATTGTAATTAACGGGTGATAACATTTTCCATCACACTTGCAGGCTTTGGACTGTCGTAATGGTCAAGTGTAGGTAGTTATTATAATGTACTTTATTCGAAAATAAATGCAGCCGTAAGCTACGAATAAGTAATTACTTATTCGTAAGCCGTAAGTGATACAATGTAGTCAATGCGATTTGTTGCACCTTATGTCAACAAGTTCAAAGTGGATGAAAAGTGTTAAACATCGCATTACTTAACCACAGCAGGCTGTAGGTACAAATAATAACTTTCTACAATTAACCATCTTGGCGTGTTTAAAAATGTTAATCATCACGGCAAAGCATTGTGTTCCACGATACTCTGATTGCTCCTCGTACCGCCGCACTGCCAGGGATACGTTATCACTGTTATCGTTGTTTCTGTGTACTGGACGTTTGTGTATGAGAAAGTCATGGTTACACGACACTTTTTACATACGATAGGTAAGTACACGATCAACCGAAACAAAACTGTAAGGCCCGCGGCGGCCGCGCGCTCGCGATTATGCACTTGGACACGCGCGCGCCAGCCTGTAGCACCCGGGCGACTGAAGGGGTTGCTTCACCCCCGCCCCGCTCGCCCCGCTCGCTGTGCGCGGGCGCCGCGCCTATTGTGTATGGGTATGGTAGAAAACTACCTAGGTACTAATGTCGCTCGGTGGCCAAGATTTAACCTTTTTTAAATATTTTTGGGCCAAAATATAACATGGGGTAAAAATTATTGGAATCGATTCAGTTACTTATTCTGAACAAACTATATTCAGGTTTCGCATATACTAAAAATAATGTTGTATAGAATACAAGAAAAATACAAAATTAAGTAATAAATCACATTTCAATCTTGTACTATTAATATCTAGTACATAATTATGTGTGGTAGCAAATTAACGACTTATATTATGTGGACTTCCTTGGGGATATTAATAGGTACCTTAATATCGTTCTTCCGTGGTTCTCTATTTAGATTCGAATTATGTTGTGTGTGCGGGAATTATTTAGTTTTGTTTTTATCGTTCTATAAATATATCTGAATGTATGGTTTGGTACTAGTCTATTACTGCGAGTATTCAATTCAGTTGCTCAATCTTGCCGAAATATTAAAGCATCGATCGATATTAACATCGTTTTAGAGTAAGTTTGTTTAGGACCAGAAAATAATTAAATTGTTTTCGGCTCGTACGAGCTTGACTCCTGCCGGTTGGACTGGCCCGTATAAGCAGATACAGAATTGTGTGGAAAAGGGATACGGAGCCTTTTGCTGGCACCGGGACAATACTGGCTTGTTAGATCAATTTGATTAGGAGACGTCTCCTGGCAAAATTCAGTCTGAAAGAAAATAAAATTAAAATATTCGAAATACACTTCGGTGTGACAGTCCGCCAACAATCCTCAAAAATTCATTTTGTATTCTAAATCATTGAAATCGCTCCCCATTGCGACAAATACGGTAATTTTTACTTTCTTTGCCCCAAATTGACCCGAGCCCAAACTTTAACAATAATGAAATTATTTAAAAACTTCGCCGCGGAATGGGAGTTTCCCCTTTGATGGCGATTAGCTGTTTGTGTCGCAAACATTCCAGATAAATGGGTTTTGTGAATGTTTGTCAAAGTGTTGAAGAGTTCTTTGCTATACAGACCTTTTTCAGAAAAGATACGCATTTAAACTTTGAAAATGCAATGAATCTTTATTTTTGTAAATATTTTAACTGACAAAAACTGTATTATAATGTTGTAGGAATGCGAACAATTAGTTTGAAAAATTAGTCACACACACGAGTCGTATTGCTTTTAAATACCTTCGCCCATGGGCAATTAGGTACCGACCGTCAAAAAGACTTCTATGTACCTACCTTGAATAAAGTAGTTTTGAATGTAGGTACCTACACTGGGTGGCAGAGACATCGACACGTAAACTGTAGCCAATCAGCACATGATTACGAACCCCTAGCGCTGAACTTTTTCGACAGTTATCAAAAAAATCTGCTGTTTCATAGAAAACTGCAATACCTAAAACCAAAGGTTGTCTTTAAAAGATCGCTCTTAGCGATAAGACCGCCTATTGTGTCACCCATTGAAAATTTGTACAATTATTGTATCTGTAATTTACTGCTGCACATAATATTCTATTCTATACCTGCGCGATCAAAACGTATGGCAGAGATATTTTTTTTTTCGAAATAAAATTGCAACGCAGGGGGCTCAGAATCAGATGTAGGTACTGAATCCATGGTCGTGCTGGGTCGATGTCCCTGCCACCCTGTACAGACAACGCACCTGCAATCTGCAATGTCTCAATCCATGCAATAAATACATATAGTTAAAAGGACCGAAAACGCAGCAAATTACTAAATTCAATGGCAAACATAAGTCAATTCCAGACATCATAACATCGTGTACTAGCATTCGCCTTTGATCCCGTAACGTTAATTACAATCTAATATGGACGAGTATGTTCCCGAAATGTTTTGCGCTTTCATACCAGAACTGGGTAAATTCGTAAAATTAGTTGTCATGCAAGTTAAGTAAGTTAGTTCTCCATTGCATTCACGAGTCACAATGACACAGACGCGTCAATGTAACCTGGCTTTTTCATTCTTCTTCTTCACTTCTTTGTCACTTCCACGGTATCGTCAGTGGCAGCGCAGAGCCCGCAGAGGTCACTTTGACTGCATGTTTTGGGACACAAAGGGCAGGATAGCAGGTGGAGCTCCATTTATAATTAATTTGCTAAGTTTGTGTGGACATGATTTCATGACAGGGTAATAAAAATAAAAAAGCAGTACAAATATTAATAACCTATCTTTAAAAACATATTTTGTGTTATTTTGTATGTTTTATATTTAGGTAGGTTTATTGCATCTTAACAGAGACGTTTGGTGATGGGCTACCTCGGGTGGAGAGTGTCCTTGGGGTTTTTCGTTCAGATATTCTCAAAAACAGCGTATTTTGATCTAGTGGTGGCTTGCCCCTATTCATGGGTCTTGAAGACCCATGAAAGTCTATAATGTTCTCTGCCTGGCCTGTCAGGGTAAACGAGCGTGAATTTATACTGTTTTTCTCATCATTTCAACTTCTTACCACAATTAATTCATATGAAACTGGGAGTTCCTTGGTAATATTCAGTATTTTCTCAAATAATATTTACTTTATTTTACTCCTCGTTCCCCAGAGTGAGTGTTCTTAAAATAAGTAGCTCAGCCACGGCACGCGTCTGAGATAACATCATCCCGCTCCGCCGACTGGCCGCAGAATCCTTTCTGTAAAGAAACTTTTTGAAGGAAAAACGTTATTAAGTTATAATAGAGATCCTCGTAAAGTCTTGGAGATAGACGGAATGTTTGAAACAATGCTCTACTGACCTGGTTTATAAAACTGTGGTTTTTTCTATGAACGTCTTATGCATGCTATTAATTTCATTATGGTTAATAAACTAAAGGCCAAGGTCTATTAAAGAAACTATATAATGCACTAGGCTTTACTCCTATACATAAATATAAACTAAGTTATTGAATGCAAACTACATAAAGTGCCAAGTTGTCTATGACACCACGAATGCACAAAATTACGAGACCTGAAGACAGAAAATCTGGATCGTTCGCTAAAAACATTGATCACTAATTTGTTCTAACTCCGCCATCCGGAAACACACTACAATCACAAAGGAGATGAAGCACGTCAAACAAAACACTCAAACCTTTAGATATGTTATATTCGGAATACGAAAGAATGTCGTTACAAATATAACCCTAAAACGTCACCCCGCGTGTCGTCCGGCGTCTAAAATGAAGCTCGAATATAAGTCGCGTCACAAATGCGACGATTAGTACTGGCCGCTTCATTTGTTCGAGAATCGCGTCGAAGATATAAAATTAAGTCCCCTTTGATCTACACTCGTTAGTATTTATGCTCTTTAGGGAGAGGCGCCCTTTTCATATTGGTTTTTTTTTTCGTGTGTCTATTTTCAGAGGCTTTGAAGGGTTACGTTTTCTTTGATCATGCGTGAAGATGTTTTTAGATTGAGATGTACCTAGTAGGATGATTTTGATCATAATTATGTTTGTAACTAAAATATAAGTATTTGCATATTCTTTAGGTATGGAAGGGTAGAGGCGCAAGAAACTTCGATAAGCAACCTGATCTACCTAGATTAGAATCTAGGCTAGGGTCCAATTAACATAATCATGAATCCTTAACAGTGACCCTATTTATATCAGGGTAATAATATAAGGGTTGGATCAGAAATTGGTCCCTAATGGAAACATCCTAATGTTATACACATTTCATAGCCCTTTATGTAACCGAGTCACGAAAGTATCTATAAAACGAATACCTCAATTTATCACATTTGTACAAAAAATAAAGACAGTAAAAAAGCAATTATTTACATCACAACCTTTATTTTACACGTCGTAAAATGCCACCTATTCCAACCAGTGATTATAAGCTTTATGTCATAGTATTTAAGGTAACTAATAGCTTGTTAAAGAGGGTCCTAAAATTGAAACAAATCCATCCTTTTTGGCGCCTATATAAACAGTATAAATCTTCGATGAATCTGACGTGCTAAGCCCCACTTAACGGGGCTCACCTCAATGTATCTTTGCTAGGATTTAATAATTACTCGTGTCACTTTCACGCGTCTGTATTACGTAACTGCGACCGCTACCGATTGTAGAAACAAAAATATTGTAACTAGTAATTATAATAATATTTTTATGTCATCTTGGTTCGATTTTTAATTGCTGTTATAAATTATCAATGTGTCAATGATTTATAACATCTAAACTGTGACTTTTTTAATTAAGGTTGTATATAAAATTAGTTCTTATGAATATTTAAATTTAGAATTGGTCGTATTCAACATTATGGTTGTGTGTCGATAGTTTGATCTTTCGTTTGCAAATAGCCGTAGTATCCAAACTTGGTTAAATCTCGTAGTTTCATAATCCATTACAGTAATTGTGAATTTGTGAGCAAACCCGCGAGCGCTCCAACAGAATTATGTAAATGCAAGACGTACACAGCATAGTGCTGGCAGCATATTTTACGTAAAATGGAATTACTAAACCAGCTACGGGTTATAAAATAAGATTATTATTGAAGTGCAGTTCTATCAATATTCTTTTTCAATTAAATATCCACTATTTATGGCAATCAGTTGCATGTTGAGTCATACAAAAAGATAGTTAACAACTGGTACCAACTGCTAGTTTAGGCTGAATTTCTTAGCAAATTTACAAATCCTGAAACTCTAACTGAAATAAATGATATTGTTTATCTTAGTTTTCAATAATTTATGTTTGTAACATTATTTTTCTAAACAATGGCAAAACCACAACACAACGGTCGCTCCAACATTTTCTCCCGTACAGTCAAGGACCATAATTCTGTTGTCTGCGCCGGCGGGACTCTCCAAGCCCTATATATTACTACACGAGGGTGCATATTTTACTCCACTTATGACGAACGCCCCGTTTTTTTTCACGCCGTTTTTCTGAATAATTTTTCCTCTGTCACTCGGTCGTACGCCCATTGTGTCTCAAATAAAAAGCGTATCTTTTTCAGCGTGAATTCGTTAAGAGTATTTTATTAAGGCCGATTATTCTAAGTGGTCTGTTTGAATAATTGTTCTGTAATGAAGACAGGTTCGAAGGTTCGTTCCTCCTAATGAGTTTAATGTTCTTTTTGTGTTTTTACTTCTGTTTGATTTTCTGGATTTTTAGCTCAATTACTGTATCAATTTCTTTAATTTCAATAATTGCTAATCAAGTAACAATCTCCTTGTTAGTTCAATCATGCATCATGTTTGGCAAGCTTCTAATTTTACCTAAAGTGACTGCCATCTAACGTTTACAACCCTGAGGGATGCTAAAACTTTGGAATATAATCCCTCATAAGAGGCAACCCCTTCCTAGGAAAACTATGGAGAGGATTATAACTTTAAGTAGCACATGGTTGTTAAATATTTAATGAATATGATTTGTTATAGCTACATAACAGTTTTTGGCTGTGATAAAGTTTGATCGTCGAAAATATTTAGGATACAAAATTATTTGGTTTTCATTATGCTATGCACAGTAGCAAGTATTTGAAGTTAGGTACATAAACCTTAACTACCTAAATACTAAAACAGAGAGTAAAAATACTTTTTATTTTTGTAGGTTTGCGTCAACGAGCGGGAATAAACACGCGTCTACCGTGGATTGCGACATTTATTACATTTTTGTCTTCAACACATCAGTAACAAAGTGTATCATTCATTTTTATAAAATTACATTTATTTTAGAAGCTTTTGGCATACCTACATTAAATGAACATAAAGGATAATTTCGTATCGCATCGGATCGGAAGGGATTTTACAATCTTTAAACGATTTTAAATTGTGTACACAGATTACAAAGCCGCGCACAGCAGCTTGACCGCGGGCGTCTTCCGCGACATGCGATCGTAGCCGAAAGTATACTGCGAGTACTGCGACGCGCGTACGGCTCCGTTCGCCTGTCGTCGTATCCGATCGAATCCTTTCAGCTGTCGTAAAAATTTTTCTTTTCCTCTTTTGTGTTTTATGATTATTTTCTTCTTCTAATACAATAGCCAACAATACTACGTCAGCTTCAATCATTTTCAAAAATTTGAACACGTCAACACGATAGAAATGAAACTATTTGACTAGGCGCAGAACGGATACGTTCGCAAGCGACGTACGGAGCCGATCGTATGCGTCGACATCCGGTAGGATGTCGACGCATACGATCTTATCCTTTCCGGTCCGATGTGATACGAGTAGTTTGGTGGAAATCATCCTCTAGTGTCCTATTGCTTACATAATATTAGTTACATATCAACTGTTAAACATAAATACTGCTCCCTAAAGACTATTTATTCTGTGCCTAAAGACAGTAGCTACAGATAAAGCTGTTAAAATATTCAAGGAACCAAAACCAACAAACAATAACAACGAACCCAAAGAAAACGATTGAACTACAAAACAATGACAAGCACACTTCAATTACTAGCAGGCCCGCGAGCAGCTCCGCGTAATCCCGTCTTAAACCCACCCCGACTCTCGGTCTTCTAATACTTGAGATTTTTCGGCGAAAGGCAGAGATGAAGCCGCCGACGACGGGACCTCCTGGCATCCCGAACATTCACTTTCAGACGCGGCACGTGATTTCTGGCGCCCAAAGGGTCCTATATTTACAATGTATTCGACTTAAATCTCTGTCACGCTGCAATGTTAGATTTAGAGAGTGAGGATGAATTCAGAATGTGCGATTGGAATGTAGTAAGATATAGGAACTTGAATTAGGAAGTTTGGATGTATGGCAGAATGTTTGTAACAATTAAATAAGATACTATCAGTGTATATCGAGCTATTTAAAAATGAAACAAGAATGTAGGACTAATAAATAGTAGAAGAATAGTGGACAGGTACATTACAAGACAATTCTCAGAATATGAATCTAATAATAATACCGACCGTAATTCTCCTAGTTGTATAAGTTGAGAACGAAAATCATGATTTAACCTGTGTTAATGATACCGGAGTTGAACTACACGTATATAAAATACCTCTACAACACACCCCTAGAATTTGTCTCAAAAATGAATGTGTAAAATAATTGTAAAAGCTAGTAAAAGTATGATAAATGTGTGGAACGATTTGTGAGCGTAATATATCAGTGGGAATGCGACACATCGCCCCGTGCCGATCGATCGGGAGATTAGCTCTGTTGCCGACAAAATATTGCTGACCTTTCGTTCATGTTTTTTAAAACTATTGCTTGTACTTTCTACTGGCATCGATATAGATTATTTACTATTAAGTTCTTGGAAATTGTTAGTGTGATTGGGTCTATTAAAAACTGAACAACAGCATCGTCTTACACGATAACACCCACTTACAATCCAATGTATTCACTTTTCTCACAGCTAACGGTGCTGTGAATATTGGCAACATTATGGAACAAAGGATCTACAGTTTGGTCGGTGGCAAAAAAGGCTGAATTAACTTTCGTGACAAAGATCGGTAAAAGACTTAACTGTGAGAACATTACTATTAATAGTCTTGCTATTAAAACAATAGCCTTTCATGATATCGTTCTTTTGACACGCTTTGCAGTGGACACAGTGTCCGTCCAAAAGCAAAGATGGCCAAATGTTATTTACGTGGTCGTCAGTTTAGACGGCTATTTCCGATGATAGCAGACACACAGCTCTGATGGAAAACGATGTTGACACTGTCGCACATTAGCGCTGTGATTCACACTCTCTGTTTGTTTTGTCACAATATAATGTGTGTGCATAAGATGCGGAGATTGACCGAATTCTTTGGTTAGTGCCTTTGATGTAGAACTTAATACGTCTTCTTTTAAATGTTCCATTAATTTTATGTAGGTTTTTATTCATTTTGTAACAAATGGTGCGACTGTTGGGTATTTTTATTGTCTTTATTTTTGTGTTCGTACATCATCGCCTCATAACCTGTTAATGGCATGTTCGGTTATGTAAGCGACTTTCGATTACTAAACATGTTTCGACACGGAACGTGTTTGTGATAGAGGTTACAGGCCTTGAACTAATGTTGTGAGTTCACTTTACTTGAATAATATTAATAACAAATTACTTAATTACACATAATTATCCTATCATAAACGATGCCTAAAGAGTTGCGAAAATTTAAATCATCTTCTTCTATAACAGGAGTTAAGTGGAAAATTATACAGATTAGTAATTTATAAAAACCAATAACAATAAAAAAATCTAATAAAACTAATTGGCTTTGAAGGGCAAGCATGAAACCTATATAAATCGATAGGTAGAATTATGTATGTATAGGTTCCATGCATGGCCGCCATTTTGTAAAAAAAAACAAAAAGGCGGACAGGACACAGTAGAAATTTATACTGTGGACAGGAGGTATGTCTCCATATAAAAATCTTCAATCCCCTTTCTACTTTCATATCTGTAACTCTTATGGTGTACATAATAAAGAATATTATATTCTGTTCTAATTATTTCCTAATTAATAATAACAAACAACCATACACTCAAAACTTTATGCACAGTATCGGATGTCGCCCCAACAAAAAGAATCACGTAGACAAAAATGAGTAATGCGAATTAAACTGCTCCCGAGTCGCCAATTTTTCATTTTAATCTGTAGCGTACGAACAATATACAAAAGAGATTATCCTTCTCAAATAAAATGCGAGTGACTGCCGTAATTAAATTATTGTATTACTCACAGACATGCGACAATAGCACTAGGTCAAGGTATGAGCATCTTTGAACATTAAGGATATTTAAAACGTTCATATTTTTTTAAAATTATTTACTAGCTTCTGCCCGCGACTTCGTCCGCGTAAAATTCGTACTTTCCTCTAAAAGTTTCGAAAATGTATGTTGGTATGATCTTTATAATTAATTTAGATAAATAAGTATTCGGGCCAATTTTTAAGTTTATAGAACAAAGGAATCAGATTTTTCAAATAAACTGTATCCCCGCTTTTCACCCCCACAGGGGTGGAATTTTGAAAAATCGTTTAAGATGTGTTCATAACTTGACTCAGTTTATTTATACCAATTTTCGAGCTAATCAAGCCACGCGGTAAAATCCTCCCTTTCACACAGTTAGGGGTAGATTTTCGAAAACCCCGAATACATGTTATTAATTATTTTTAGTCCTTAGTATAAATACTGAGTTTCAAGTTAATCGGACAGGGCGTTAAAATTCTTCCATACAAATTTTGACACCCCCCAATACCTCTTTAGGGGGTATTTTAGAAAAACGAAAAATTCCAAACTTCATAATTTACTTAGATAAGTATTCGTGCCAAGTTTCAAGGTTATTAACTCAAGAAATAAGATTTTTCATACAAACAAAATCCCCATTTTCACCCCCTTAAAGGTTGAATTTCCAAAAACCCCGTCTTATTCGATACCTACTCTTCACAAAGAACACACCGTCCAAAATTCATGTCCCTAGGACCAGCGGTTTAGACTGTGCGTTGATATTTCAGTCAGGTCGTTCATCCCCTTTGGGGGACAAATTATCAAAAACGCTGAGACACGTATAATTAATTTTCAATCGTTAGCCTAAATACAAAATTTGAAGGTCCTAACTTTTAAACTGACGGACTTTCATACGCAACTTCATCCCCCTTTTTTAACTCTTTGGGGGTGGAATTATCAAAAACGCTACACGTGAAAATTAATTTTTAGTCGTCAGCCTAAACACAAAACTTTGAAGATCCTAACTTTAAAACTGACGGACTTTCATACAAACTTTCATCCCCTATTTAACTCTCTTAGGGGTTGAATTTCTAAAAATCCTTCCTTATTCCTTGTCTACATAATAAAGGGAACCATTGTGTAAAATTTCAGCTTTCTAGGTTTAAGGGTTTGGGCTGGGCGTTGATGAGTTAGTCAGTTAGTCAGGCCTTTTGTTTTTATTTATATAGATACTTAGAATACTTTTCCGGGATAAAAAGTACCCAGTGTAGTGCCCAGGATATTAAAGAATAATTATACCAAGTTTCATCGTAATCGACCCGGTAGTTTTTGCGTGATGCCTGAACAAACAGACAGACAGACAGACCGACAGACAGACAAAAATTTTTTTAATCACCTTTTTTTGGGTTCGGTGTCAGTCTAGTAAGTAGTCATTTATTTTTTTGATATTTTCAATGTACAGAATTTTCGCTTCTACAGATTTATTATAAGTGTAGATGAGGCCAAGGCCCAGAACAGCTGTGATCTGAGAAATGGACTCATAAATCCAGTGAAAGAAATGATGTTTTTGATTTAAATTAATATTTTTAATTTCTCATCAGGTCAATACTTCGGATTGCGACGGCGGCGTTCATAACGCAAAATTGTTTGGTATATTTTACGTCTTACATAATCTTTTATTAATCCATAATTTTAATAAAACACATTAATATGAAAAATCTGAAATATTATGAGAAATTTTTAAAGTAGAATAAAGTTACTTCTATACCTAAACCAATCTCAATATTGAGCTCTAGCCGCTCGCTTGCGATCGAAAATCTAGATGTTTTAGTTTAATTAATCTGCCTGTAATCGCTTCATAAACATAACCAATGCCAATTTAATTGAACATTAAAAGCTAATTTCTAAAAATATTTGCAAGGACCGGGATAAAAAAGGACTATAGTAGGTACGTATTAGAAGCAAAACCAAGCGCGACTTTCTTAAATATTTTACTTCTGTCGGTCCCTGGGAAGCAACGCTTTAAGATATGCCGTGTAAGTACTTGGTATTCGTACAATAAAAATGCTACTAAATCTCGATGTGTGTTTTGTAAGTTCCCAGAGTTTCCCCTTAGTGTAGGATTTTCGTGAAAAGAGAAAATGTTAGTACATTATTCTTAGAATATTATGTTTAAGGCCTGAATACTAGTGTATTTTGTAATATATTTTCTACCAACATAGTTATTTTTACGAAAATTTACGTCTCACAAGTCCTTTACTTATAAATATTGATTGCGAGTTTAACGTCACGTCACATGTTCAATCATTCAAAATGGTTAGTGGCTATAAATAACAACGAAGAATTTTTTGGCGAAACAAATCATAGTATGACGAACGGAAGAAAACATCAGACAAACATAAATAGCAGACGCAACAGATAGTCTTAGAAAAATCTAAAACAAATGACCACCTGTACTTCAGGCGGGCCAGGGAAGCATGACATCCTTAGATCGCAGGCTAGCCAGACGTTTATTACCGCCTGGTGACGGGGACCATCACGGGACCATTGCGTCACCCAGATTAGGACGGAAACCCTCGGGGCACCTAGATCTTACACAGATGTTCATAACAGACCAGGAGATGTAATTAACTTCTGGAGGGAGGTTGGCTGGTTGGAATAACCACGACGACCGCCATGCCGCCGCACAATAGTCCACCTGCGACTAAGTGCGGCATAGCACCTGTCCTTTCAAATTAAAACCCGTTTCAGAAGCACATCCTAAACTTTTTGGGTACTTCACGTTTCGACTACTATGTCTCGTGTAAGCCTGGATTTACAAAGTAATGACGGTCGCCGGCTCCCAGGAAACTCAACTGACTTACAAACCGCACTCAATTGCAGCGTGGACTTACTGTAAGTCCAATTTAGGAGCCCGATCGGATTCGACGAACGATTCGTGCCCGCCGAACTACTGCTTGGTGAAAAGTATGTGTGAGTTGAGTGGATTTCATGGTATATTAGGCTGATTTACAACTTTCTACTCTGTAGATCAGTAAATGGTAGCTGATGACTACATATTATTTGCTGTTTATAAATTGCACTGCATTAGCAGCATCGTTCCGTTTCATACAAATTAAAATTATTTGTAAGAGTTCTAGAAATTCCTTAATGAAATACTTTTTACAAAGATTTATCTGGAAGAATGCGGGGAGGCCTTCGCCCAGCAGAAGGACACTGTCTAATAAAAAAAACCGAATGTGCTTATGACCACACGACTGAAGTGAAATTTCAAACGTATTTGGCTATGAGAGGAAGAGAGAAAGAAAATTTGCGCGCGCACTGCTTTCTCTTGCTTATATCCCCCACTCAACTCCCGTTCGCCTCGCCCGATCACACTTTTCGTAACGCTTACGTCACGCGTTCGCCAGCTTACTCCCCAAGTCAAGCGTGCGTAAAGAAGTTTCACTTCAAAAAACGGATATTTAATTAAAATTTGTTTTTGTGTGTCAAAAGATGTAGGTACAGGAAATTGTGAATAAGTGGCCAAAATGTTAAAATCAGCGAAGCCATGTTCATCGATATGACTCAAAAAGAAAACAACCAACTAGAAACCCTGCCAGTTACCCTTACCACTTAGAACAAACATTATTTAAAAAATCTCCCATCACTTCCATAACACTTCTACAGCCGACCCCATGCGTTTCCCACCGCCTGTAGCTACGGTACCAGACATGCGTTCGACAATCGACAAGGCGACACGGGCGGACACGGGCGCGGCGTGTGGGCGACGAGCAAACACGTCACAACACGTCGCGCGGGCAAACACCGACGTGACGCGGACGTGACGGCCACAATGGCGGCCGCTGGATTTGACACAGACTAAGTTTGAGCAATGTGTCTGTAGGTAGATTTTATTTGATTACTGTGCGTCTGGCCTTATTGGTTACATTATTATTGCTTTTTATATTTTCTTTTGTATTGGTTTGTTATATTTTGGGGTTCCTGAACAAAGCAAAAGGGGTACGTGAAGATCGTAGCAGGCGTTCTGTTGTTTCTGCCTACCATCATGGAAAAATGCGTGAGTTTATGTATGTATGTATATGGGATTCCAATTACTTTTAAATTTTGTTCACATCTAAGCTAAGGGCTCTAAAGTGGTAGTTCGAAAACAGGTTTTATTTACTTATTATGGCACTCCAACAACTAATTCACATAAACATTAACAGAGAGCTTAGTCTTATTTTAAGTGAACACACAGTGGGGTGTTACTACATTGAACTTATCACTTTGAGGTGTTTTGGGAAAGTAGTGCATTGGGTGGAGTAGGATTTATCTAAATCTATATTATTATTTGAAGGCGAACATCCTTGGTTTTTGCTGTCTAATTCGTTTATGCCACTTGTTTTTTTTTTTGGATCAGCTGGCTTTAACACATCCAAAAAAAACTTTGTTGAAATAGGTGCTATTTTTGCATGCCAATCTATCGCAGTGTCAAAGCAGCTGAAAAAACAAATGACTAACTAAATCCTCTATACAAAACACATGTCCAGTATCACGATCCATTGTCAACCGGTGACCGAATAATTTACATCGAGATTGCCGCGTCGATGGCGCAATCTTCGGGATTAGCCGGTCGCCGGCGAGTTATGGACGTTAAGCAACGTAATGTATTGGCTAGTTACTATTTATTGCCTTTATCCTATTGCCTGAGCGTTGCGCGCAATGTATATGGGACTTTCCAAGATTTTATTCGCTGGCAAGCATTGTAACTGTTGCTTGTAGGAATCTACGTCTTCCTAGTCTTTTATTTTTATTTAGATCTATGTATATGGTAATTTATGCTCTGCAACATTATGAGCTTCATGCTCATCAAGTACCTACCTATTAATTAAGCGTTATAACATCATTTTAACAGAATTTCAGAGAATTTAATACATAGAAGTGTAGATAATTCAAGTGCTATAAGATTACTGTTCTAAGTAAACAGTGAGTCTAGAATTCTAGATATCGATTTCATCTAACTTCAGATTGATCAAACAAGAGCAGCTGATCTGTTTATTCTGTCGAGCTAGTTGTAAGTTCCTTAGAATCTAAGACATAATAATAGTGCTATTAAAAGATGACCTAGATTATAACTGTCTTTAACTTCTTACAGAAAATAATTTTAACTTTTTTTGGGGAGAAACTACTGCTTTTGTCGGGATGAAAGGTAAAGAAGGGATGGGAGAGAATGTAAACCAGAGCATCGTTAGTTAGACTACAACGCATCCATTGTCATATTTTAACACAATAAACACAGAAGTTTTAAACGGAACCAGATCACGTACGCACAGCCCACAAGCTGACAAAGTAAACTTAACTCCAAAACTTCTATCAGCAATGGGGAGTGCCTCACATCGAGATTCTCTCTAAAACAACTAAAAACCTCTTGCGTATTAATAGTAAGTATTCCAGAAGCAATAGGTACAAGGTGTAAGTAATTATTATTGAAATAACTGAAAATCTCTTACTTCTTAAGGGCCATTTATTGCCCTTATAATAATTATGAAAAACTTTTACTATGAGACCAATACTGAAGTCGCAAAAAAATTTTCCTACATTTTCTTGAGATAAGTAAGCGAAAGTCAATGTATGGAGCAGTAGATCTTAGGTTGCGGTTTCTTTTCGGGTCCCATAGTTAAAGCTATTCATAATGATGAGAACAATGACGCCACAGGAGGGTTTTAAGTTATTTCAACAATCCAATGTATCATGACAGCCTAATATCATCGGGGAGACACGAGAATAAAAGGTCTTGACAAATTGAATTCGAACTCAAGGATATAAAAAGGCCAAACAGTGGTCCCAAACTAGCAACGTTATCCGTGTTTACCTGTTCCCACACCTTTGATCCGCTATCAAGCGTTTATGAACACTCCGTATAATACATGGGCAGTTTATTATTTTATAAATTCGCTTGCACAAAGGTCCGAGTCGAACCCAATTTACGCCTCGAGGAACATAAAGGGGGTTGGAATACCAACTTTGGTGTGCTCCTCCGAAAATGTTTCTTTACCGCTTATTTTTGGTGTCACAAGGATGAGTTTTGCTTGGTTTCGGATGCGTAGAATTGTATAGAGTGTTGTATTAGCACGACGTCCTGTGGACGACAAGATCACGCCTCGACTTCGTTAACTTCTATTTATTGATTTCAATCCAAGATGTTTATAGTTCGGTTCTGGTAAAAGATTTGTGGCTCGAATATCCACTGTTACACTATTTCTGTAAGTGGGCGACGACGGAGAAATGAAACGATAAATATGGCGGTATTTACTGGAGGATTTCCTTTGACGATTAAAATAGAGTGTAAGTTTGGTTTAATTACTAATGTGAGCACGAACACAACACATGTAATACGACTATGTGGGATGACAAACATTATTTTAACTCGGCTTACTGTGCATGTCAAAATATTCTAGTTATGTGTAGGTACATAGTCTGCGTGTATGTCAGAACATTACTTTAGCTTTGAAGGCTAAAGGCATAGATTTATAATTATAAATCTATGGCTAAAGGCAAATAAAAGTTGCCGAATATTAAAAACTGCTGGAAACATTGTGATTTACTTTGATTTACATAAAATAAACGTTATTCATGGACTTATTTTTTTCGATGACAGAATTTGTAAGTAGTAGGTATTATAACCGGAGGAAAAATACGAATGAAAATAAATTTGCAATTTCAAAGGTCAGAGTTTTTTCTTTGATAAAGAATGTGCTGTCATTAAAAGATGAGCTGTAGCAATGTTTAAATGTTACGCAATTTAGAACAAGTTTTAAGTGTTTTGATACAAATTGTTATTAATATTGATCTACTCTTTTTAGGGTTCCGTCCCTCAAAAGAAAAAATGGAACCCTTATATGATCACTTCGTTGTCCGTCTGTCTGTCTGTCGTACAAGATCCTTTTTGTCGGGAGCGCGCGAAGTTATCAAGTTAAAATTAATATCAAATACTCAGGGCTGCAATCCCTTGAAGCAGTGAAAAAATCAAACTTCAAATCAACGCAATCAAAAGATACGGGCGTCTATGTTCCGGAATCAAAATCTATAGGGTACTTCCCCTTGACCTAGAATCATGAAATTTGGCAAGAAGCAATGTCATATAGCACAAGTAAAGGTAAAAATCCGAAAACCGTTTGTTACAAAAAAAATAAAAAATCCCGTGATAAACTATTTACATTATGTACAAACGCCAGCACATCAAGCTACTACAATCTGTCAAATTTCTTTAACAGATTTTCAACTTTATTGCTAAAAAATTAGGTTCAAAGTTGATTTGGAAAATTTGACAGTTTCGGGTAGCTTGATGTGCTGGCGTCTGTACCTACAAATTTTTACGGAACCCTTGTTGCCGGTGACCGGTTTTTTTGTTGTTAGCCTTTACTGTCCCACAGCTGGGCAAAGGCCTCCCCTAAACTATTTCCCGCGCCACCTCCTCCACCAGCCCTCGCGGTACGCGTCACTAGGTACTCTAGTGGATCTACTCTTATTCACATAAATAATAATTAATTGATATGCAAGTCCTTGAATTGAAAACCAAGTCAAAACACAATCGCTTCCATACATAGCGATACCAAATAAAGCAAATCGGTGATTTCTCAAAGTACCGCCCCAACCTCTTTGTGTGCGCGATATAGACATTAATCGTTGCTTCCACAAGCACTACAATAAACCCAGCGCTAAACACCGCCACAATGAGCTCACTAAATATTTCACTACAAAAAGCATTCGCTGTCTCACTCTAACATTTTCGCGATTGGAATGAGACATTACAGGGATAAATGGTTTCCTTTGATGTCGACGCAGCGACGCCGACACCGTACAGCGGCTACATATCACTTAGTATTCTTACGTTTACTGTCAGACAGTACACAGAGTACAAAAAAATCACAAAGAAAATTTTACATGCTGCATAAATTCCGACGCATTTAAAGGATGTTTTGTTATTGGCGAGCGATATACGTGGGTGGTAATGTTCATTTGTTTTCCTTTTCCTTAGTACTTGATGAGTACCTATAACAGTATAACGGTTGTCTGCTAATATTGTCTTTGTCCGGTGGATCGTTCGAACGATAAGTTTATCGCGATCTCTAAATAAATTATTGGATTTGTATGGCCGTCTATATTTGTTTTGTCGAAGTTGCCGTCCCGCATCGGTCCGTTTTGCTTCGTCACGATTTGGTTTTACAAACACAGGCTCGAAATACTTTGTCAACTTCTAAGTGGGAAGCGGTAGTAAATAGGATAAAACTGTCTTTAGTAATTATTACATTACAATGGTGCAGATTCTCTTGTAACCCGAACTTACTAACTAAACTATCACTAAAATTCCTTGCATTTGGCTATGAGAATCTCTGCAACAAAAATAATTTTGACACAACTGAAATCGAATTTAATAATCGCGACTCCACGTGGTACTTGTTTGCCCTACCCCGTAATTTTTTTAGAGCTGAAGGCACGTATAGCCTCGACGTGTTTCATATGGAATTTTTCATTTTTTGTATAGAAAATATGAACAATTATTACCTACATGTTGAGTTTTAGGGGTTTATGGGTCTTATAAAGGGGGTTAAATTTTTATTATTTTTGCGACATCATTTTCGAGATGAGATGGCGGGATGAGCTGGACTCCTTCAACAAGAACTGGTCCTTAGCAGCTTTGAACAGAGAGAGGTGGAAAGAGAGTAGGGAGGCCTTTGCCCTGCAGTGGGACGTCACAGGCTAATAATAATAATAATTTTCGAGATATAAGCAAATTAATTTAAAAAAATATATACAATACTGTTTTTTCATCTGAAGTCTAGGTGTTGGTGTGAATTTTAATTCATGACAACTAATTTTATTCCACACCTTTTTAATTGCGATTAAAAATAATTTTGTGCTGTCAAACTAAAATATAGTTAAGTTGTGTCACTTTAGTCAATTCCAGAATGGTAAATCGTCGTTTGACAGGAATAAACTAAATGATCATTTTTAGTCTAGTTTAGAGGCATTTGTGACAAGAGAATCGGCACCAGACTAGGTTATTTCAAATTGCGGTCGGATTAGTCGAATGTTGAAAATTGGGTCTGCGGTTATAATAAGGCTAATAAGCTTACATCTATGTATATTTAGGGGCTTATTGTAAACGTAGTCCTATTGAAAATGGAAGAAACATTATCTGTGATTTACCTTTTACTAAACCTTGTAGTGCCCAAATGATCAAGTGGCTCACAATAAAGGCAAAAAATACGTATTTTATCAGCGGGTCATGCTTTTTCTAGGAAACTCTAACACGGATACGAGAGTGGAGTTACTATTCCAATGTTCGTAGAACTTAGTAGTTCTACGAACATTGGAGTAGGAATTCCACTCTCGTATCCGGGTATTTCGTATTAGTATACCAACACACAAAATAATATGTACTATACTTAGTAAGCGCCAATGTACTTACACCGTACAGAGTTAAGAACTTCCTACTTCGGATATATTATAACTTTGATTTTCGTAGGTAGGTAGCTATTTTTACTTGCAATAATAAATGAGATATCAAAGCTACTATCTCTAATACAAAGAATCACAAAAAGATGATTTGTAACCAAGTGCCAATCAACAGACTCAAAAGAAATAAAAACACAAAAAGCCCTCACACATACTATTACTTATAACAATCAATACGAAATGGATGAAAACAAGCTATCAATGCTAGGAAAGTTCACGCCAGCTAGTGGAGAGGGGGGCAACAGAAAGATTAATGATGTTTCATCCCTCTTTACACCCCTTGCATCAATCACTTAGCCCTTTGATGTATTATTTACTCCCAAAGTTATTTTTGTGTCTCCTCTGTTTTTGAAGGCGTACAAATATTTTTCAACGCCATCTGTCTATATAGATGACGTGTATAGTGGAAGGGTGGAGAATTGGGAACAGATTTGGTAAGTGTGATGGTGATGGCATGGGGTTCCCTTTTGCCCTGATTTTGGGCCCTTGGGGTGAAGTGATAACAAACGGACAGCTGTTGGAGATTCTCAAGAGTTAGTGTGATTTTGTTGAAGAATTTAGGTGCCCGAACTAAGTGGGTATGGTACCTAATTAAAATGTTGGACAATTACGTTAATTGACAAATTACTTCTCGAACTGTTCCAAAAATCATAATGACACTGTTGAAGGAACTAAAAAGGCTACTGACACAGGCTAAGATAAAGAACATTTTAATATTTCATAAAGGTTCATTATCTTGTTTATCCAAAGATCTTCTGCCCGAGGGGAATCTTACTTAATCATTTGAATATGCCTATAGTTACCTAATAAAACCTTGACAATAAGCACAACATTTGTGTCCGTGATCCTAATCTTAAACTTATAGCCATTGATGACACTTTAAATGTACAAATACACTCGTAAATAACCATCAAATACATATTTATTAAAAAGTATAAATTTAAATAATTTAAATTTGATATTGGACAATTATTTATAATTAGGGTTGGCAACAACAAAAAACCTAAAACTAATGATGTTTACATTCCGGTGCATGAATGCATAATGACGCATTTAGAAACGGCCTTGAAAAATGTGGTAGGTACTAGGTATTATAATAAAATCAAGACAATACCTACGGGACGACGTGCCGTATTGACAAGAACAAGATAAATGTATTAGAAATAGTGAACAGGATGCAAAGTGACATGACCACTACGTTATGTTTATTTTGATCATAAAACTAGCTTGAACGTTCACTCAATGCACTTTACGAAATTTTTGTATAAGGAAAGTAAAATCTATTCTAAAAGCAATACAAATACAAATATTTTTTATTTGTTGAACATAGGTAGGTTAGGTGCAGATGTTGTTATGATTAAAGTACGCTATGTCTAGCCGTCAGCGGCGTACAAATATTATCTTGGTACAAACATGCTAAATGTAATAAATTATCAAGCAATCTGGCGCAAGCCAGTAGTGCTTGACAGTGCATGGAGGTATGGCAGAGTAAGGAGCTTCTCGGACGTTTTTTCTAGGCCCTATATGGATCCGATGTAGATCTACTAGCGTCCGTAGCCTGGCTGTGTTTCAGTGACCTCTTTGGAGAAACAGAAGGTATTGTCTGTGCAATTATGGACGAAGTTATGATGACGAACAATTACCGGAGATTTATTGTGAAAGACGGCACGGTTGACATCTGTCGGGCATGCCACCGGCCGGGGGAATCAATGAGGCATATCATCTCCGGGTGTTCTAGTCTAGCTAACGGAGAGTACTTGCATAGACACAACCTTGTAGCCAGGATAATCTATCAACAGCTTGCTTTGAAATACAGCCTTGTGGAATCGGAGGTGCCGTACTACAGGTATGTGCCCGACCCAGTTCTCGAAAATGGAAATATCACATTGTACTGGAATCGATTCATCATTACTGACAGGACTTTGTTGCCAATAAGCCAGATATAGTGGTGGTGGATTGATCAGAGCGGCGCGCAATGATTGTCGACATAACCGTCCCGCATGATGAGAACCTCGTGAAAGCTGAGAAAGATAAACAAATCAAGTATCTTGACTTGGCTCGCGAGCTTTTCGACATGTGTGATTTGGACTCAGCGATCATTGTTCAGCGATCGTCGTGACAGCCAATGAATGAATAGCCAAGAGCCTCGACTAACACCTAAGGCTCTCTTTGGGCAGCTCGATTAAGGGCTTGAGTCAGAAAGCGGTACTTCTGCTGGACACGGCTCGCATTGTTAGGAGGTTCCTCTCTCTGGAGCCCTGACAGCCGGTAGCTTGGACCCTATTCCCGATACCGGTGGGCTACTATTTTTATATCTTTTAACCGGTCAAGCGGCGCGCTCAATGTTTCAAACAGATGGAAGTTGGATTTACAAGTACTGCTGTCTCAAAAATATACATACAGGTCAATGTTAAGAGTTAAAATTTTTTGAAATATGAAATACAGCTTTCAGTTGGTTTCAGTGTAAACAGCACGCACATATCTTATTGGACCTTAAACGCAATGTCATTGTCAGTGGAATTTCACCAATATATTGTTCCAAAATGTAATGTAGATGTGATATAAGTAGGCTTTGTAAGAAATTAGAACAACGGACTCATTTACTATTTTTGCTAGATTGTAGACCGCATAATTATGAGTACTGGTTTGTTGAAGATCTTATTTATTGTATGTATAGATAACCTTGACTTTGATTTTGAAATGACTAACTTAAAATACCAATAAATACAAAAACAAAGGTCACTTTGGCGTCGAAGTACGGGTGTAGTTTTTATCAAACAGTTTCTACATGACATTAATACAATGCATATCGCACACAAAAGATCAAGGTTAAAGATAAAATACCGCAGAATTAAATTTGTTTGACACTTGAAATAAAGTTACATTGAATTATTTATAGAATGCGCGCAAGGTAGGCAAGTCTGTGCACGACGTTTGACTTCAAGATTATATCCCTGCCAGCACTTTTAATCCCTTACACGGATCACAGCAAACTCTTTTGACACCTGAAATAAACGTCATAGCGGCAAACGATTATCTCCGATTTCACTAGAACTAACATGACATGAGACTACTCATTCTTTTGCTTACTCATTGGATATAATTATTTTTATTGAACTATGATTGAATGGCAAAAAAGCCGGTAGCGTGCCTGGTGGCAAGTGATCACGGCCATCTGCGGACATCTTCAATACCAACCAGAGACATGGCAGATGCGTTGGCATCCCGGAGACAAAGCAGAAAAGTTTAATTTGTCCTGTTACAACACCAGCGTGGCGGCACCCATAACATTTATTTATCCATCTATACCTAAGCCGAAGAGTGTGTTTGTTAAAACGCGCTCTGGAACAACCATTCGGATTTGAAAAAATATTTTTGCATTTGATAACCCTATACTTGTGGAAGGTTATAGGCTTGCTTTAGACCCTTAGAAGCCGAATAAAAAGAAAAAGAGTCAGAAAGACCGCTGAGCGAAAATTAGGTCACAGCGCGGGCGGGTTATGGGATGCGACGCGGCGGGGCCGGGGCGAAATTTCACGAGGATGAAGTCACAGGCAGAAGCTAGTTTAACATAAAATGTCCAACGCCAATTACATTAGGTTAAGACAAAATCATTATTATCATCATTTCAGCCGAAAGACGTCCACTGCTAGACATATGCCTCCCCCAAGCATCGCCACTTCGACCGGTTCTGTGCTTCCCGCATCCAGTGGATTCCTGTGGCCTTATGGCCTACAATACAACAACAATAACAAACAGCATAGAACTACTCGACAGTCATACCCTCATCTCACAATACTTCGGACTTACTAACAAGATCTTCTCCCATTCATCCGCGAACACATCACAGTCAGGCTTAGCGTCCAAGAGAGCGGTGAACGCAGAGAGTGCAAGGGACAGGAGACTGGGCTCGAGCGACGGTTCGACTCCAGCATGAAATCGTAACGCTGCCAGTCGGCACAAAGAGGTAAGACAGTAATATTTCGGAATCAATTACCAGCCTAGATTTAAAATCGGTACTATTATCTATACATTCTTCAATTTCATTCTTCAATCATAAGTATATAAGACCACCACCCAATACTCCAGAACAGCTCTTGCCCAACGTCACTACAATATTATAAGCAATCACCTGTACAATATCGTAAACAAAAACTGCAATATTTATCCAATGACTAGGTTCGAATGTAAGAAAAGTGTTCAGGGATGGCTACAAAAACTTAATTACGAAGACACCGAACATCTGCTTAAGATATCTACTTAGTCACTCACTGTAACTTATACATGATTTTTCTCATTCAAGTCTAATTATTTTAAACTTACGACATTACACATACATACAATACACATACATAAATTACACATACATACATTACACATCCCTAAACATTCACTCACCCTCGCACACTCACACACGTTGTCCACTTTATTTTTCTGTATAATTTTTACTGTTTTATATTTTTATTTCATTTCTCTGTGACAATGAAACTGCACTAATGCCCCTGCTGTCCCTCGTGGGAACCTGTGTACCTTTGTGTAATAACTTTTGTTGGAACACTGGTACTCATAACACAAGTTAGATCTTACTTTGAGTACCAGAGTTCAAATTACGCTAGTTTTGGAAAAATTCTGGTAACACAGCTCTTAGCGTATCATAGTTACTAGTGTTATTGTTCACTTTTTTGCGAAAATAAAGAATTATTATTATTATAACATGCGCATGCGCTGCTTTTTTTGTTATTATAATATTTCGCGAAGGTCACTCCTATCCTAATTGATTGTCGTAATTTATTGATTTCTATAATTATGGTTATCCATTAGCAGGAAACGATGTATCACATATCTACCTACGTATTAGGATGAGTACCTATTATTTATTATTTAAATGTCACCAAAGAGCCAGAGGATTTTATATATTGATTATTCAAACTACGTTAATAATAGTCACCAGACAGGATTCGAAGTCGGTTTTGTTTTCGTTAAAAAGTTTTTATTACACGCTTACTGGATCTGTTCATAATATTTATCTAAATTACAATAGCCTAATGTCAACTTGCTCATGGCCTTTTACAAAATATTGCTTTTCCCAATGCAGGGACCTTAATTGTTGAGAAGTTCTTCTGGTATTTCACCATCAGCTCCATTTCACCATTCGCATTGTGACGAAGATAAATTGCTTAGCAACCATATTAAAGTATAATCGAATCGCAACCCGTGAAGTAGTTATTAATGAGTAGTTCCGGTAGCCATCTGTGGTCTTCATCATCAGTTCCACTTCACCAAATGGTGCTTTCCAAGAGCAAATGCATGAGTTACTATAAAAAATACCCAAATCGCTAGATATAGGTGTGCCTATAAAATTTGAAGAGTTCCTTCCATTTCTCCAGGATCCCATCATGAGATCCTGACCTGATGAGAATGGGACCACTTGGAAAGTATATTCTTTCAAACAATAAAAATATTTTTCAAATCGGTCTTGCCGTCTTCGAGTAATCGGGGAACATACATAAAATAAAAAAAAAAAGATCCCGACGACCTGAGAACCTCCTCCTTTTTTTTTGATGTCGGTTAAGAAGAACTAAAAACTTCGCTATGGTAGTTAAGTGGACAGAAAATAATGTTACAAATTACTATTTTCTTATTTATGTTGAATATTTTTTTAAAGCTCGAGTAACCTGCAATTGTTTTTTAAATTCACTTCAGATTATGGATCGAAACTCGAAGAAATAGTACTTTATCGACAAACGAGATGGCGTTAGTGTACTACTATTCATGTGTACCTATTCGTCTACTGTGTTTGCTATTTGGAATGTCCTGTGACGTCATATAGGCACGCTAGGACACTCTCTGGAATAAACGAAATGAGGTATTGTAACGGTGCAATAATTTAAGTTGCACGTGCCACCAAACTATACACTACAGTAATATACCTAGGTATCTACTATTATTTCATCTCTGCTGTAGTAACAGCTTCTGTGAATAATCTTTCTGAGTGGGCAGAGTAAAGGCAAAAATATTACCTAAGTAAAAAAAGACATCCTAATAAAGGCAAAATAAAGACTGTCTCAACAGCTAAAGTCAAATCGATTAAGGCTAATAGGTTTTACTATATTCATCACTCATTTACAAACAGTACGAGGCAATGAACTTTGTCTCAATCGATTTACTAAAATAAATGTGTTTTTAAAGTATGTAGTGTAATCGAGTTGTGGTCAGTGAATCGATTTGAGTACGTGTCGTAACCGTGATTAATAACGATGTGCCTCGAAAGGTCAGGTGTGTAGTACCTACCTACTCGCGGGCGGCGCGACCTGTTTGTGGTGAAATTGAAAGTGTGACTAATGAGATTTGCTCTGTGGGAAGTCCAATGTTTTTAGGGTTCCGTAGCCAAATGGCAAAAAACGGAACCCTTATGGATTCGTCATGTCTGTCTGTCTGTCTGTCCGTCCGTCCGTATGTCACAGCCACTTTTTTCCGAAACTATAAGAACTATACTGTTGAAACTTGGTAAGTAGATGTATTCTGTGAACCGCAGTAAGATTTTTACACAAAAATAGAAAAAAAAACAATAAATTTTGGGGTTCCCCATACTTACAACTGAAACTCCAAAAATTTTTTTTCATCAAACCTGTACGTGTGGGGTATCTATGGATAGGTCTTTAAAAATGATATTGAGGTTTCTAATATCATTTTTTTCTGAACTTAATAGTTTGCGCGAGAGACACTTCCAAAGTGGTAAAATGTGTGTCCCCCCCCCCCCTTCTAACTTCTAAAATAAGAGAATGATAAAATTAAAAAAATATATATAATATACATTACCATGTAAACTTCCACCGAAAATTGGTTTGAACGAGATCTAGTAAGTAGTTTTTTTTAATACGTCATAAATCGAAAACCGCAATTTACCTTTCACAAAGTTACAACGAACTACAAGAACTTTTATATTATGTTACTTGCTGCTACGGAACCCTTCATGGGCGAGTCCGACTCGCACTTGGCCGGTTTTTTTGCTGTTACGATGTCATAGTTTCAAGTGAAGGTGCCAATCAGATCGCGTAAGAGCTTTATAATTTGGATGGTTAACCTACGTGATTTAGGTTAGTCATACCTATTATTAGAAGTGTAAATATTAACGATTTCTTTTTTCTCTGGCACCAACAACATAGAACGTTTGTCATTATAATTTGTCAAGGTCTTCGTAAATTCTGAATGTAACTGTACCCATGTTTTCCATTCTAATGATACAAAAGATCCCATGGGTTTGTACAATGGTGTGCTATTTGTAAAAACTCCGTGACATCAGACACATCTGTCGCCTTGTTTAGACATGTCCTATGACTAGGATTGTCCTATAAAAAGGGAGATTTTAAATGAAGCAGTGACATTGTCTGTTTTGTGATTTTTTAAATGCGGATAATAATGTTTTCCGCATTGTTTAAAGAACAAACTTAAAAATATGAGCGTGCTATTTTATAATTAAATGAGGAAATTAACCGGTCAGTGGGTCGTCTTAGGAGCGGTAAGCGCGGTAACCTTATCTTTGGATGATACAGGCAAAATTTGGCAGGATACACTAATATAAATTTATAGATGAAAACTGCATAAAAATACTCGTTTTGTATGACATTTTACTTTTATGGCCATCTTAAGTATCTAGGAAATAAATAAGACATAAATAAATGACAACTAAATGTCAAAATATGTAGCTTTTGGAATCTCACATACCTAAATTATTTATATCACAATAATATTAAGAGTCTAATTCTATAAATGGCAGCCCGAGGCGATGCCTTGTTAGGCTGTTTAAGAATGATTTAATAAGAACTTGTAATTTAAATGCGCGTTCAATGGGCGAGTGATTGTGTAGGCGTATCTAAAGGTTAAGGTTCTGTGAATTCTTTGGTCATTCTTATAATTTTTTGTCAAGGAGGTAATAGCCCAATGCTTCTTAAATATTAATATAAAATACAGTGCCTAATTTTATTATAATTTCTGGTTACAGCCGCGTGGCTTTCGAACACTGTGGGTTATGTAAGTTTTTTATGTTATCATGATAGCAAGTTGAAGTGGAAGTACTTACCCTAAAAATTGATGAAACTAATTCTTGCTCAATTATAACATCAGAATTTCATCCAAACATGTTGGAAAACTCGCTTGCCGGAACCTGGAATCGTACCCTGGTCATTTTAGTCGGTCATTGTGAACCGTATGATATGTTTTGTAGTATTTTAGCCCTTGCTATCTCACAAAAACTCCTAACAAAATATCTCGTAGGTACCAGGAACACAGATGCCGTAAAAACGTATCCAATCAAAAACTTTACACCTTGCCTAGGAAGTATTGCAGTCATTCTATGAAAGAGTCAAATATGCGGCTCACAAAGGGCCGGTTCACACTGCATGCAATTTGTATCGATTCATAGAACCTTTCACGTTAGGTGGCGACGAAAATTCGTGTCGCGTTCACCTTTGAGCACCCACCTTTACGAGTAGTGGTGAGTGGTAGTGTCAACATCAATTGGTTGTTATTTTTTGGGAGAATTGAAATTCTTTAGGGATAAAAAAAACAATGTTTATTTAGATTGTTTAGTTTTCTTTTGTGTTTTTGTTTTAGTTGAATCGAAACCTACCTACTTATCGTTACTCCGTTCAAGATTCACAAGCTTTAAAATTAAACATAAAAATTATAAGGTACTTACTTTTTCTTAGTTTTCAAATCCTTCAAAGTAGTAAAAAACCGGAGATGGAAATCTTTTATTCTGTTTTTTGCTCTCAATTGCTTGCATACAACCTTTTAACTAATTACTTCTTAATTATGTGTCATTGTCACCTTGCAGGAAGCAAGCGTTAAACTATTTAATTGCGTCACAATAGGATACTATTTAGACTCATGGTCACTTGGTAACAATTCAATAAATCAGACATTGGGCTATTGTTTGGCTACCAATGATAATTTTAATCAATGCCAATAATATTATTACGGCATGCACGAATACACGTAATTGTATTAAAAAGTAAATTGGTGCAACATCCGAAAGTACTTTCGAAATCAAAGTAATAATAAACATTAAAAATATTATATTATTTCTCTAAATTAATATTGATCTCAGTATACCTGACCTTTCATTTTCATTTCAACATAGTTATTAAAACGATCAAAAATTCTCGTAATATATATAAATAGCCATCACTGATTCGGTTCGATGAACGCAATAAATAATTACAGAGGCAATAACTGTAGTACTAATTATTATAATCATCGCGTTTGTAATTAAATTACACAGACATCGGTACTTAAAATGTATTATACCAACAAAAATTTTATAGCAGTAGATAGGTACCTACCTACAATTTTTTTACATTCGGGAGTGAATTAAAGGAGACTGTTTTAATTTGTATGGGTAGTGGTCTATGAACCAATAGCGATACTGTAGTGGTATTTCTGTGGGGATACCTTAACCATATCTTTGTGCAAATGGGCATCAAAATCCAACCCGGCAGTTTTGAGAAAAATATTTGCACTTGCAATAATTATAGGAGACTGATCCACCTTTTCTGTATATATAAATAGAATAGTTTGATACACAAAATTGTAAAAACCAAAAAAGTATCGCTTCATATTTGGTTAGTACCATCTCACTCACTAGATGGCGGGATAATCAACAGCTACCAAAGAAACTAGAAGGTAATAAAGAACCTTTGCACGCTGTATACCTATAACGTTATTACCATCTTAATGAAACAAAAAGGTGAGATCCATGTAGAGCTCACACGCTGGGTTATAGCATTATGCTGAGCGATGGCCGTTTTGCGAGGATGTGACGCATATTTCCCCCTAACTTGTTATTTTTTGTATTTGTAATTTCTCTGCGTCATGTTGAATGCAGCAAAAACGTATCTTCTTTCTTTCTGCTGAAATTGGGACCTTTTGGCTTCGTACAAGACTTTTTATTTATCTATGATTGTGTCACTCTATATAGTTTGTATTCTTCTTGTGGGAGTCACCATTTTTTTTTTCATTTAAAATAAATCAATGAACTCGGGCTATATACTTCGGGCACCGTTATTAAGGCAAAGTCAGGGTCAGACTGATGGACTCGTCAGAGGGGGCTTGTGGCTGGGTAATAACAGCCGCACGGGTTGTTTACGCTTTCCGCGGCTGATCTACATGACCATAAAGCCAACATCCTGCTTCAGATAGTAATTACATTTGTGACTAACTTATTCTAAATTCTAGAGCCTTGAGTTTAATTATTATTATGTGTTATCAGTTATCACCTATTTCTGAGATTGCTGGTTACCCTGTCATTGGCGACTGTGTAAGTCCGAGGCTGTTTTTACCTACATAATTGTATAAGCTGCTGTTGGTGTACCTTTACAAATAAATACTAATTTCGATATTCTGAGAACTTCCGATATGTACTCAGTATTAAATAAAATTGGGTTTGTTGAATTTCGGAATTTTCCAATTTGATTTCGAGAGTGGCCGGATGTCCTAGAATCAAGCCCCAGCGAGACTAAACATTTTAAGCGGAATTAAGGACCAACCACACTTGTTCAGCTCTGTGCAGCTTTTGTCCATAGAAAACAACGATTTTGTATGGAGTCCGTTCAGCTTTCCGCGGCTGGAGGATGCGTAGGTACGCATCTTATACGAAATTGTTGTTCACTATGGACAAAAGCTGAACAGAGCTGAATAAGTGTGGATAGTCCCTTAATGTGTTTTGCAGATATTTGCGGTTAAATAGTTTTACAAGTAGACAAACATAAAAGCCTTGCTTTAAGCATTATTTGTAGCGAAAACGAGTTTTATAAAATATAAATATCAGTTTATCTTAATTATTGAATAACAAGGAGTCTATGTTTTCCTTTAGCCAGGACTTTAGCCATATTTTATATAATATTATTTAGATGATAGCTCAATTACTTTTTACTTTATCATATACCGATCATATCTAATTCTAAGTAAACATGAATAGGCAAAAACCTACATTCAAATACAATACAAGCGCAAACCGCCGGAAAAGTAATAACAAACCCAATATTAGGTCCCACTTTATTAGCAGATTGTACCCAATATACGGTCAGCAGAAGCAGTAGGTATCGAATAAAGCAATAAGTGTTCATTAGTAGGGTTAGCAGTGGAATAAAGTAAGCAGCATGTTTACTTCGCTCGTGTACGTACCCTCCACGCGGCCGTCCAATTTCTTGGGCCGGATAAAAGAGACGCGCATCGGGTTGGCCGGGAGCTGCGCACAACGAATGTATTTTTAGATCTTCCTTGGTAATTTCTTGCTTTATGAAGATCTAAGATTGGGGAAATAGGAGGATCTTGTTCTTTTGTTTTCCTATATATGTATTTATGCTTTACGAATCATTAGCATCAACTTGACGACTCTCAACGCTAATGTTTTTTTTTTAAAGCAGTTCCAGTTTCGTGTGTTGTGTTATCAACTTATTCTATATCTATCTATTCTAATAATAAAGCTAAAGAGTTTGTTTGTTTGTTTGAACACGCTAATCTCTGCAACTACCAAACAGATTTGAAAAAAAAATCGTTTTGAATTTGATAGCCCAAGTCTTGAGGAAGGCTATAGGCTAACACCACGCTAAAACCCTTGAGCCGAGCAAAGACAAAAAAAGTCAGAAAGGACACTGACCAAAAACGGAGTACCTAATAGCGCGGGCGCCGGCGGCGGTGCGATGGGGTGGCTCACAAGAACAAGAAATTTCACGCGGACGAAGTCGCGAGCAGAAGCTAGTCTGATGTATAAATAAAAAATCAAATTATTGCGTGCGACGCAATTACACTTGCTGTCATTATTTGCATTTGATATAACACAGTTATTTAAAATATGTACATTACCAAGTAATTATTAATTGCACTATCCATCGGGAATAATTAATTGTTGCCCATACCAATAATTAATTGTTTATATGTAATCAAAGTCGAACATTTTACCAGTTCGGTGTATTTTTGCGGAAACTTTTAATTAGTGAAAGGTAAATTGAAAACACAGTTAAATTCACAAATTGAGTGCTGTGCGATATGGCGGCTCGAGATTTTACATTAATGTTGATTTTATTTGAACGTCCGCTGGATGCGCGAAATAACCGATCGAAGTGGCGGCCCTTGGGAGAGGCCTATGTCCAGCAGTAGACGATGAGCATATTTTATAAATTCGAAACTGTCAAATTTTCCCAATCTACTTTGAACCATATGCTTGAGCGATAAAGTTGAAAATCTATTAAAGAAATTTGACAGATTGTATTAGCTTGATGTGCTGGCGTCTATACATGTACTCTCTCGACGACTGTATCATCCACTCAGCCTTTTCCCAACTATGTTGATTTCGATTTCCAGTCTAACCGGATGCAACTGAGTAGATATTTTACATGGAGCGATTGCTTGTCTGACCACCACAACCCAGTTATTGGGTAAAACCGGTTGTCAGACTTTCAGGCTTCTGACGACCCGTAACGACTGTCAAAGGTCCACGAATGACAGCCGGGACCAACGGATTAACGTGCTTTCCGAGGGGGTCTTGGTATGCAAAGATGGTCACCCATCTACAGACCAACCGCTGCAAATGATCGAACTCCGGATCGAGCTCTCAACTATTGTATATTATAATTTATTTTCAAGTAAGCACAAAAATAATTGAAAATAATAATAATCTTTTCATTGAAGTAACGAATTAATAAATAAAAACTTTTTAACAAAAAAATTAAACCTCCGAAAAAACTGAAAAGCAAAAAATAAAAACCTTTTTTATTTTAGCTTAATAAATAAGTTCTTAAACTAATGCAAGTATACCTAACTAATTTTGAGTCGGCGCCAAACAAGCAACTTAATATCGTTGCGAGTGGTCGTGCGGAGAGCGCATTTTTTGTTTGGAATGTTAATAGTTAGCGCTGGAGATTTTACGCTGCATTATTAATTTAAGGTAATTTAGTGATCTTTGTTCATTGATTGTTTGGCGCCGACTCAAATTTTTTTAGGTATACTTGAATTAGTTTAAGAACTTATTTATTAAGGTAAAATAAAAAAGGTTTTTATTTTTTGCTTTTCAGTTTTTTCGGAGGTTTAATTTTTTTGTTAAAAAGTTTTTATTTTATAATTTTTTGAGGCTATAATTTACTTATTACTGCATGCTTAATTTTTGATTACTTTTAAAATGGCTACCTACCTTACTTTAGATATTAACTGTTATATAATCCTACTTTAACTAATATTTTTGTATAGTAAAATACTTAAAAAAACAGGCTTTATATACCAACATAAATAGGCCTTTAATTTTAATTGTAATACACAGCTCAGCATTAAAATCTGTGAAAGAACAACAAATCACCCCTATTTTCTCACCCTTAGGGTAAGAATTTTTTTTCCAAATTTACATGGGACCAACTTCGAGGTATGTTCTATCCATTAAAGAAAGAATTATCATAATCGGACTAATCTGTAAAAAGTTATGCGTGGTCATACATTACAATCAGTGAGTGAACTATCAATCATCCCTTGTTTTCCTACCCTTAGGGTTGGATTTTTTTTTCAAAATTTATATGGGACCACCTTCGGGGTATATCCTTTCTAATCAAAAAAGAATTATCAAAATCGGACTGCTCTGTCAAAAGTTATGCGTGATCATACATAAAAAAAAAAAAAAAAAAAAAAAATATACGCGTCGAATTGATAACCTCCTCCGTTTTTTCGTCGGTTAATGAAATGTAAACCTAACATTTCGAAACTTTCAGCATTACCAAAATACCCTGAACAGGTACCGCTCAAAATAATAACTCACCCCTCAAGGCAATGCATGCATAAGCGATATCTCACATACATAATTATTTATGTATGTAAAGTACAGGTAAGTATGCACACCCTCGCTTAAATATTAATCATTTACACACATATTACTGCACTGCTGTTTATGAATCATACTGTACAAAACTCTAACGCTATGAATATTTAAAATTTGCGTTTTAAGCCCAACTGGTGAATAAGATGAGAATTTCAAAGAGGTCACAATTTTCTTTTTAAACTTTAGGAAACCTACAATCATCATCAGCCTATAATGTTCCCACTGCTGGGACACAGGCCTCCTCTCTGTGAGAGGGAGTGGGCCGTAATCCACCACGCGGGCCCAGTGCGGGTTGGTAGATGTCACATGTCTTTGAATTTTTGGTTCTAGGACATGCCGGTTTCCTCACGATGTTTTCCTTCACCGTTTTGAGAGCAATGGTGATGAAATAATTTACACAAAGTACCTAAAGCGGCTGTCTGGGTTCGAACCTACAACCTACAACTCGTAAGTCGCGGCCGATACTACTGGGCCACCACTAAACCTACAATAACATACCGAATTCCTATTCACACAACCAAATAGCAAAAAAATCTAAAGAATAAAAACGTAATTCCCAACTCCCGGTGTATCCGGGCGGGTGCATCGAGTAATCGGTTTACTCGGACTAGAGGCGCCTCGACACGGACTGCGATAGATTTACTCGCCTCATTTTGCCCGACACGAGACGAGGGCGACTCTATTTGAGAAAACTTATACTTGTGTAAGTTCCCTGTGAGAGTAAATTACTCTTGTTTCGTTTTTCTTGGATTTGAATTTGTGAAGTATCGTTCGAGTTTTCGAATAAAAAAAATATTTACCAGGATACTAATCCTGCCTTACCGCTCTTAACTACAGCTTCTTTTGATTTCTAACCCTCCCAGTAGTGGTAAAGATTCTAATGGATTTAGAGTATTAATGGTCTCTTCTGACGTTAACCTTAGAATTTAAGTAAAATCTAATTTATCGCACTGGCACCTACTTTTATGCCACAGTCTATTAACTTTATTGCTTCTGATTTTATGCGGTTCATATTATGTGATTCGCAGAATGAGACCAGAGTGCCAGAGAAAAATGACAACTGGATGTGGTCTTACGAGTAGCTATTCTCCAAAGGATCAACACCAATGCCTAAGCGCAACCATCAACAAAGTGTACTATTTCAACAGAATGTCACATTAATCTCTAACATTACCCGGGTGGAGCCATGACAGTCAGAAGGAAATGCGTGAATTGCCCGCCATTCCGCGCTCTATCCGGCGACATAAGCCCTGCATTCACACAGAAATGACGGCTTAGAACCAAATTAGCAGTGCAACTGCTTCAAAGCGCGTGATGTCCGGGAGTCCGGAATACCATGCTGTCCGATTCCGTCCAGCTTCTGTCCGGATGGCAGATTCATTTGTTTGTGCGTGGTTCGTTGGCGAGAGAAATTGTGCTTGTGCACTAAGCCTTATTAAACCTAATTGAATTGAACAAAATGTTTCATTCTCTGGCTTTCGATGTTCTGTGATAGAAATGTAATTATTTCTACTGGTTACTTCGTTGATTTTATCTCAAAATTAACAATATGAAATGAGAACCTCCCAGGAATGTTAATGTAGAGCAGCTACCCGTCGCGCGTCTAATTAGCAGACTCAATAGAAATTTGATTGTTATCAATACACATGGTGTACATTTGACGTGCGAAGAGTTAAATAAAAACAAGGTTTTACGGTGTGAGCTGCTAATATTATACGATCGATGACGACGACTATGATCTTTTAATAATACATAGATATACTAGCTATGCCCGCAACTCCCTCCATTTGGATCTGAAAAAAACGCGCTTGCCGCTATAAAATATTAGGTACGTTATTACAGTAATCTATTTGATTGACAAAGACAGTTTAAAATAATAGTTTTCCACGAAGATGATTATAAAAATTGCATAGGCACAAACCCGGTTGATCGAACATTTGAACAAACAACATTAACTCGATCGAATGTTGACACTTGCATCCTTACATTATCTGAGTTATTCCGGTGTCAGGCTTTTGTTATTCTATTGGGCTTTCGCAAGCGGAATAGAATTCTCATTCATTACTTTTATTTTTGGAAAGAATCCGCTGCAGTCCGAATAGTTTTCTGGCATATTATGGCATGCTAACACTATCGCGATCGTGAGAAAATCTAAACTTATAATGACAGCCCTACTTACAGCTGAGTAAAATCCCCCCTAAAAATCTGAAAGTTCGTCATAGGTGGCAGCACTGTTTACCGTCTACAAGCCGCCATTGTTTTGTTTATGTTTACTAAAAACTAGATAAATATGTATGCGACTTGGAGTGTAGCACTTTTGAATGACGAACTAAAGAAAGAGAAGTGCCTACCACTGGTAAAAAATCAGCTGTAACGGAAAATTAAATAAATTATGAACATTTTATAATTTATTAGCTTCTGCCCGCGACTTCGTCCGCGTGAATTTTTCTGTTCCCCCGACCCACCCCGTCGCATCGTATCGCCTGCCTGCGCAATTTTTTTTTTCTTTTTGCTTAACTCCTAAAGGTCCTAGTGTGCATTGGGCTATCAAATGCTAAAAAGATTTTTATACTTCCAGAGATTAGAGCTTTCAAAGTCAAACAAACAAACTCGTCAGCTTTATAATTAGTATAGATAGATAGGTTATTTTCTTTTATTGCCCGTGGTCCGACCGCGTAGTTCTACTAGTAGGACCAAGGGCATTTTTCTTTTCGCTGGTTCTATCAATCGGACCATCGTTATAAAATTATCACATTGTATTGGCAATAGATTTACTGGTCGAGTAGAACTAAGATAAATATTTTTGCCCATAATACTACTTACGGTACTACCATAGAAATGTAACTCATATATCTATGGTAATACTATATAGTGGGTTAACTCGGCCGTCTGGCGGGGCAACGCGAGGGTTGCGATATGAAGGTGCGTGGCGTCTCCTCTCCTGCACGCGACGCCTGTCGTAGTACATAGTATACACCTTTGCCCTACACTTCGCAATTATAATTAAATACAGAATAATTGTTATTGTACCTACCTGTACATTTTTGTTTCTTATAATTTGAACACCGCCACACTAAGGATCCATTTTTATAATGTCGCATTCTATAGTAGGTATTGGTAATCGCGATATAATATTACTGTACCAACTCTTCTATTAATGAAACAAATATCACTTTCTAAATCTACTTCCATTGTGGAACAACAACTATACACTCCACAAGGATAAAAGGAGCCAAGGAATATAAACAATTGAATTATGATGCTCTGTGAATATAAATCTAAGCAGAAAAAAATTAATATCAATGCCAATAAATGATACATATTTTTTAATCTAAAACGGTTTCATTATTAGTTTTAATAGAACCACGGGTAAACGAAGTTGCCCTTAGTACTATTGATAGAACTTGATTTGCCCATGGTCCGATTGATAGAACCACCGAAAAGAAAAATGCTCTTGGTCCTACTAGTAGAACTACGCGGTCGAACCACGGGCAATAAACGGTTATTTTATGTTTGTTAACTTTCAGTTCTTTTTTTTTTTTTTGTTGAAGACTGGAGGCGTGTGACAGGAATAACCTGATCGGAGTTGAAAACTAACTAGAGGATGATCTTCCTCACTGAAAAACTTCAGAGATGTTAATTCTAGCACTGATCTAATGTGATAATATAAACACACACACCTTTACTATAATTTACATAATTTCAAACCAAAAGAAAAAACAGAAACAGGTAATGAAAACAGGCTTAAAACTCTTGGGAGCAACACCTGTGTACGAATTTCTTCCATAAAATTCTTCAGGTTCATAAAGGATAGCACATAGTCTCGACGAAATATCGGGTTTAAATTTTTTTGTCCGGATATCTTTCTCTCACAGTTTTCGACTTTTAACATCTTTAGCAAATATATGAGTCCCCATAGTTTTGCAGTCAACAGCTGCGCATCGGGGCATATTAATAAAATAATTACAAAAAAAAAAAAATACAAGCAGTGACCGCTAGCTGTCAAATTCTTAGACGCTGGATAGTAGCGACACCTGCAGTGAGAAAGTGGCAGTTTTATCCTCATTTGATGTCTACATTAAAACCTGAGTCTCCCGTATTTCCACAAAAAAAAATCCCTCGACACTAAACTCAAGTACGGGTCGCATAACACCAAAATAGCACAAGCTAAGTGTCTACTAATAGAAATTCAAGTAAACGACGAGGTAACCGATGGCGGAGTCCCGTACTATAAGTAATGGGGGCAGGTGTGCCCAATGTTAACGTAAGTGCGGCCCGCATTGCGATGGAGAATTATTTTATTTTATACGATACGCCTTTTTGGGAGAAAGTTTTTATCGGTTACAATCTTCGAACAATGGTACAAGTGAGTAGTGGAGGATTCGTTTTTTTTGGTCTGAGGCTGTATTTTTCTTTACAGAAGTACGCTGATGTAGAAATCATAACGCTCATTGCAACAAGCAATACGTTTATACAGTACAGGCTGTGACACTGAAAGAAATAAGCAGTAAATAAAAATGAAAAAACATTGATCTGAACTGCTTTAAACAGTTCTATATAAGCCTAACGTTCAAAACAGTATTTTTTACTGATCCGAAAACAGTTAAAGCTTGAGGCAAAATGTTACCGTCATGACAGTAAACTTTAACGTTTTAAGTAGTTAAAAGGTCACAAAATAACTGTTTTATTAATTTGGTAATGAAATCGCTTTAATGTGGTGTAGCAAAAATTGTTTTTTTTTTTTCAATGTAAAATTCCATAGGTATAGAAAAACAATAAATTACCGTATAGATAACTAAATATTTACTCTAAGTACTAAATTAAATCACTATATAAATAAATACAAAAACAAAGTACCAAATATAAAGTACCTATCTGGTTTTGTCAACGGATTTCGCATTGAACCATAAGAGTCTATAACTCTACCTGAAATAACCGAGGATATATAAATCCAGGTAAAGCTTTTGAAGGAATCCTATCATACATAAATATAAATCTCATTCTTAAATAAAATTCCCTTTAAATGAATCCACAATAGCATAAGAAATACAATGTGTAAGAACAGCTTGTATTATGTCCTTATGTTGTTAACAGCCACCCTTAAGGAAAACGGGTCATTCCCTTGGAGTAAGCGATCCCCTCGTAAGTTTTAACCGTTTCCAAGGTGAATGAGTTACCTTGGTATTTGGAAACCCTTGCGAATTAGCTGTAATCAGGTCGTTGGAACCCATGGGTAATGGTGATGGAGGAAGGTGTGAGGGAAATGCTGACCTCAAAACCACTATTACGAACAAACAAGAAGATAGTTATAGAGAAGTTTCGTTGGAAAGTGCAACTGTTTACAAAATTAAGGTCACGTCATGTAGGTACATGTGAGCTGTGGCGTTAACAATATTTTTTCTACCGTGAATCCATTTAGAAGAGTATAATCATTCTTACCAGCTAGCAACTAAGGTACTAGGGTAGTCATCTTTAGGTCGTAAGACAAAAGACTTGGGATTCCTGGATGAAAGCACCTGTGGTGTATCATGCTTCTGTCACCAACCGATTGCAAAAGAGATTAGGCCTTTTCGCAGTCGCAGCGTACCAGAAAAAATATTATCCGATCTAGCTAGCCCATCGGAGTTAGGTAGAGTAAAAGTTCCTTTAAAAAAGCCGTTTCTATCCTGGGAACCTAAAATTACCCAACTTTCTGTTACACAAAGCACTTTCTCATTCAGAGAAATAATGTTATAAAAAACTTAACATGAATCTAGACACAGCAAAAACCGTGTCTTTCAATCAACTCAGCCTATTGCAGTCCACTGTTAGATGTCTGTCGAAGGATGGCGGTGGAGCAGACGAGTCCTGGAGTGGAGACCGCGTATCGGCAAGCGTACGGCAGTGAGGGCCGCCCCCCAGCTAGATGGACGATGACCTAAAGAAGGTGGCTGGGACGGACTATATTTAGACTAAATAAGTTAGAATCTATTTAGTCTAAATAAAGACAAACTAGAGATTTAATGACTAGTTTTATACATGTTTTAATTAGTAGAGACCAGTCTGACATTAGCTCCCCATTCTACCTATTGTATACTAATAGCCAATTCTTTTCGCCGCCATATTGATAACAAGTCGTTACCCTTTAAAGGTTAAATGGCGAAATCTCTTGTTTTACGTTTCATAAAGCCAACCGATACAATTTCAATTAACTGAGTGCGGTTTTCAGATTCAGAAATATTTTGATATTGTTTTTCATTTATTTTGTTTATTTTACTTTGATGAAAATCCTAAAAATTGATTTCCACCAAAAGGTTCGCATCGCAGCGGATCGGGAAGGATACGAACGGATGCGGCAACAGCCGATCGCGCCCGGCAGCATGTCGATGACGATGTACGATGGGCTCCGTACCGTCGCTTGCGAACGTATCCGTTTCTGCACCTAGTCAAATAGGATTCCTATCGTGTTGACGTGTTCTAATTTTTGAAAATGGTTGAAGCTGACGTAGTATTGTTGGCTATTACATTAGAAGAAGAAGAAAATAATCATAAAACACAGAAGAGGAAAAGAAAAATTTGGCCCACAACACAACAACGTGTATACCCTGTAGATACAACCTGTGACCTACTTAGCAGCCCATTAAATTAAATCCGGGCCACGTTTAGTCGCATGTCCTTGAACTGGCGTCAAGCGCACAGTTTACGATGCGAATAAGAAAAGAAACGTCCCGTCGATTACAGCAGTTACCTACTTCGTAAAAATATAATTTATTGTTCTTTGAGTGTTATTGCAAACAAGTTTCTTTCGTAAAAAAGAGAAAATCTTCAGTGGGTTTACTTACACGTTTTTTAAATCAACCTGTATAATAGGTACCTACCTGATGTCACACCGTTGAGAAAGGTCTCCTTTAGTGTTCTATTTGCTTTTCTGTTGTTGTCTCATATATCTCACATACTTTCTGTTTCGTTGGTCTAGTGGTCGCAAATGCTATTGCTGAGCATGAATCCTGGGTTCAATCCCCTGATAGGGCAAAAGGTTATTGGGGGAATTTCTCACGTCTAGCCCCGGCGTCTGGATTTGTGCAATAGTTGATGGCAATGGACTCGTCTTCTATTAAATAAGACTTAAAATATATAACTTGGGAAATGTGGGTGTACTATAGATACACGTCTGCCTAACCTCTCGGGGATGCAGGCGTGATGTTACGTGTATGTTATATTCTTGTAAAAATTAATTGTTTCAGGACCGAGGAACCTTTTTATAGATTTACTAGCTGCGCCCCGCGGTTTTATTATTTATTTATTTATTTAATACTTCAAGCACATAAATGTACAGAGGCGGACTTAATGCCATAGGCATTTTCTACCAGTCAACCCAGTCAGTCAGTCAGTTTTACCCGCATAAGTCTCGATCCCGTGGCAATATCGTGATAAAAAGTATCCCATGTCCTAATCCAGGTCATGGTCAAGACATGACCATGTGCCAAGTTTCATCCAAATCCGTTTTAGCTTGAAAGTGTAATATAGAAATATACCTAGAAACATACAAAAAATCAAGTATTTCCTTTATAGTTTAGACGTAACAAAACACGACACATAATAAAGATTCATGATTGATTCAAACTAGATGTTTTAAGAAAGGAATTATTTAAAACTACCGTCTATACCTGAGTCCATTCTGACGACACCTGTTACAGGTTACCTGACAAACAGTCAATATAAGGTAGGTAAATAATTAAGTCTGTTGATGATAAAACGACTCTCAAACGTTTTCAGGCTTCGAGCAAAGTTTATTTTGTATCGTATGGCTAATTTAGTTATTCTTCAATACTGATATCACTTGCGTAGTGAACCTTCTGAAATATTTTATAATATCACCCTGTGAATCTCAATAATACCAGCAAACCAAATCACAGGTCATCGACCTACCAAATAAAGATATTATTACTACATTCACCCTTATAATAAGGTAGGTAACGGCCTAGGTTTTTAACCGACTTCTAAAAAAGGAGGAGGTTCTCAATTCGAATGTTTGTGTTTTTTTTTTTATGTTTGTTCGCGCATAACTCCGTCGCTTGCCAACAGATTTGAAAAATTCTTTTTTTGTTGGAAAGGATATACTTCCCAAATGGTCCAATGAAAATTTTATCGAAATGGGACAAGCGATTTTTGAAAAATCAACAAAAATCTAAAAAATTATCTACATTGTCTACTTTAACGATTTTTTTGTGGGGTAGGTACAACTAAAAAGTGAAAAATAAAAACTTTTTTACAAAAAAAAAAAACAACCGACTTCAAAAAAAACACTACAAAGTGATAAATAACTTTAATTTCGGAAGTCGGTGTCAAAAAACGAAAATGCGGAACCAACGACACCGACTTCCGAAATTAAAGTTATTTATCACTTTGTATTGTTTTTTTTTTGAAGTCGGTTGTTTTTTTTTTGTAAATTTTTTTTTTATATTATGAACTTGTGAGTACATCACCCTGTTATTCGATATCTTTTGACTCAGAATAAGTAACTACGGATGTTTTTAACTTTTTATAGATTTGTTTTGGATAAGATCATGATAACAGTCTAGATGGAAAGTAAATAAACTGCCAAAGAGTATTAGGTAGTTATTCTGTGGTTTTGCACAATATTTTGGAATAATCCGAATCCGGTCAAATACAGATTATTTGCTTAAAAAATGGTGATTGCTGTTTCATTATTAATTTTATTAAGTCTTCTTCAAGAATTAGGTACTAATGTAAATGAAAGTCCTACAAAATTCAACCTCACTTCTGTACAAAGAGCTCTTTTCAAACACAGTTTGTCGATGTCAGGGCATTCAATATAGGTTTCCTTACGACGTTTTTCTTTACCGTATATCAAGTCTCAGATCAAAGACATTCTATGTCATTATGTCGAATAATGACAATATATAAAAAGTCTCATTGATTATTACTCGTAAACCAGGCCGTCAAACCGTCAAAGCTACAGGATGAAAATAAAAATAAAGAATCAAAATATTAAGTGTGCGTCCTAGGTAACAGACATGTCTGTATTATTATGACCTCGACCTTTAGTTTGGCGTCAACACGATATTATATCTGCTGCCAAGTGGTTTCACATCAAGATGACACTTCTAATAACATTCAATGTTTACTCAAGTTTGATCACAAGTGACGTCTTATGTGGAGTTGTGTGTCTGTCTGTTTGTGGGGATATGTTTTAATTACAGCCATTTTATTAATTTTGTTAGCCATTTTATTGAACAATTCCTTGAAGCATGTTAGAAAAATAATCTTTATCTAACACATTTATTAGCACATACTTAAAATAACTCGATGATAGTAAAAGAACCACATTCGAACATTCGTTTTAAAACGATACGGTTAGACTAGAAGCCGACTCTTTCCTACTTGAAAAAACGTATATAAAGGTGTTATTCTTTTGAGATCAGACCTTAAAATATTGAAGAAAAAGCGTCAAAGAGGAGGATTCCATCTTTAGTAAATTGTTGATAGGTACCTACTTCCTTTGTCTTTTAAGGAAGGGAATGTATAAGACTGCCTTTATGTTTCCTTCATAAGACGAATGCTCATCTTAATAATATATAATAGAGCGCCAGAACTCGATATCCGTGGCCAGAACAGGTTCTATGTAACATTTTGGTAAATCCTGGCATAATAAACGGCAAGCAATAAATTAGTGTTTTGCTTCACGAAGTACTGTCTGTCTTTGTGAGCCGAGCTGACTTTAAGTTATACAAAGTTTCTCAAAGGAGTGTTGCCAAGAGATATTGTAGGAAGTGAACTCAGTGCATAAGGCTTGTGGACTTGTGCGGAATGTTATATTGAAGTACTAGGAAACAGGTCCCACTGTGTCCTCAGGCACACACTGCTATCTACTAGCAGCCGTTCACATTACATAATAGGCAGTAATCATAATCAGCCTATAATGTTCCCACTGCTGGGACACAGGCCCTCTGTGAGAGAGAGTGGGCTATAATCTACCACGCGGTCCCAGTGCCGCAGTGCTGCAGTGTGTGTGCAGTGTTATGTATCTTCATTTCTATTGTATCTGCTTCTTATTGAATTATTTTATTTTGTTAATTTTTGTATTTGTACTCGTATTATACGCTGACTACCTTATTACTATGAAACAAACGTTTTATTATTATTTTTATTATTTAGTGCGGGTTGGCGGATGTCACATGTCTTTGAATTTTTGAGTTCTATCTAGGACATTCCGGTTTTCTCACGATGTTTTCCTTCACCGTTTTGAGAGCAATGGTGATTCAATAAAATACACAAAGTAAAGTGTCTGCCAGGGTTCAAACTCACGATCTACAACTCGTAAGCCGGAGCCGATACCACTAGGCCACCACTGCGCGTAAAGGCAGTAAGTTCAAGCATGCCTTTGAAGGTGTCTCCATAATGTCTGACCTTAACTCCGTTCACTCCATTGTCTACAAATAAAAATAAGCCTTGTTGTTCAAAAGACGAAACTCGTTGAGGTTTAGATACTTACTACTTATTTGTACCGCTAAGAAACTAGCATTGTCTTCCAATAAATTAAGTATTTGGTTCATTAATCACGGTATTTAATTTATGCACCCCAATCCTCTATTTTATCAACCGTTAACACTTCATCACACAAACCCATATCTGCCAAACAATAAAATAAGACAAACAAAAAGATGAATATCAAATAATCATCATACAAATGTGCAGAGTACACACCCTGTACTACGGCACACTTGGTGCCGTCGTATCGCGTTCGACACTCGGAATCCAATCGTATCGCTATCGCAAACACGGCAGTAATGGTAATCGTGGTAAAAGGCATGTTACGACTGATACACTTTATTGTGAACTAGTTGGGGTGACGCCATTGTGATGGCGGACAATGGCGGACGAATACACGCGCAAATAAATAATATTGCGAACTCGTGGGTAAATATTTGGAGCTGAAATTGTAATTCTTTTGTATTGATTGCAATTGAAAATGAAACAAAAGGTAACTTTTCAAAAGTCACGTTGGTTTATATGAATTGAATGAACATTACTCAAACTCTTTTTTGCATTCATTCAATTTGATAAAAATCTTTCTTTATAAAAGGTAATAATTATTATATCAAATTTTTTGGCTCACGTAGAGCTTTCCTTAGTCAAAAAAAAAAAAAAAAACCCTTTAAATTATTTATTAGACAAAAATCATACAGGGGCAGATAATTTAACGTTTCAACCCACAACTGATATTTTGACATGCATTTTTAACCGATGAAAAAAAACGGAGGAGGTTCTCAATTCGACGCGTATATATTTTTTTTTTTTTTATGTACAGTCGCCAGCAAAATTGCATGGGTACCTTAGTGTCTATTTTCCCGTGAACGTTTGAATTCATGTTTTCGAAAATAAACTAGATGGCGTTGGTTTCTTCACAACTATGACTAATTTACGAAACGTAAGTAAGGAGTTAGGAAGAAACGAAGGAATTACAAGGCTAATACATTTATCTAATTGTTACATTACAATTACCAGCATACGTAGCTTAAATGATTAAAATAATAATAGAAACCGATATTTATTAAGCTAACGAGTGGGTATTTTAATAATAAATTTAATATTCGAATTGGTAGGTAGTTACTTAGCAACAGGAAAAAAGAGCAGATTCATTGCAGGTTAACAGGCTCGCCTTGTGGGCTCGCAAAAAAAGGCACTATAAAAATTATAGAGGTTTATTTCTTACAGTTTATTATTCAAATTTAATAGTCAGTTTATTAAATATTATAGGTATAACATTATAATATTATGAAGTTATTGAGGCGATAGCTTAAGTATTCGTTTCCAAAATCGGAAAGAGGATTGAAGCTTATGTAACCTCAATAAAAACAAACAGGAGACCAGGTTATTTTATTACAAAGGTCAAACGGATTAAATGGATACTAAATAAGTAGGCTAAAAACTACAAAATTGCACAAAAACATATCAAATGGTTAGTAGGCAACATAAAAAACTAAAAACTATGTTTTTTAAACTTAAAGTGTTCATAACTTTTTAAATTATAAAAAATACGTACTTAAGTTATAGTTTATACACACATAACCAGGTCTCCAGTCAATATAAATAATATTATATAAGTATAATTATTTAGCTCGTAGCTACGTAACCACTTGTGTATCGCGTATTATTTCGACGCCACAAACATAAGCGTCTGTGTTCACTGGACTTAAAAGTTTTTTCATCTGTAAAGATGACATTACTCCAATCGAAGTTTATGTGATCCAAAGCGAACTGTAATCTTGCCCTTTTATGGTTTACCGTGAGCAAGGGTTTCACAGCATGCCTCCGCGGCACAAGTTTTGACGCGGCTCCGTGTCAAAACTTGTGTCAAATAAACCAGCATAGTGGTTCAGCGGCAGAAATCCATTTTCTTCATACTGCCTTATCATGGTTTGATGCTGTAATGTGTTTTATAAGTCGAGGTCTACCAGTTCTTTGATGGTGTTTCAAAGAACCCTCCTCTTCAAATCGTCGTACTCAAAGAACAACTGTTTTTCTCTGCAACAATAAAAGAGAAATATATAATACCCAATAATGATTATTATGTAGTATAGTAACAAAAAAATAATGCAGTTTTTAATATAAAAGTGTAAAAATAAAACTACTTACGTTTACACCGGTCTCTGGCTATTTCTGACAAGTTTTTGGCTTGATTATTCAAAGCAATTATTTGAGCTCATGTAACGAAATAAATATTATAACTCGTGCTCGTTTTGGTAAAATAAGTAATCCGCCTGATCATAAATAAAAACTGAACAAAAGGCACTCGAACGAGGTAATCGAAATGAACTTAGCGAACGATCAATTGAGCTGTCAAATCTTTGATCTAAGTATTATTCATACCACCTACCAATTATTTATAAATCCATATTCAACCTACCCTCTCAAGTTTGAAAACTAAAACTTAGAAAATCAGATACCTACCTACTTATAAATTGATATTCAATTTTAACATAGTAGGTTAATAATTAGGAACAATTTTCTTTAAAAGAAACTATTAATTATAAATTGTTTGAATGTTTGAAGAGACAAAAAGAAACTCCAAAAATATTTTATCATATAAAGCAAAGCAACGCCATCTAATAACAGCATAATTCAATTTTGTTAGTCGTTAACTGGTTTTACGCTAGATGGCGTCATTTCTCGCTTCATACGATTTTGTTTCTGTACTACCCATGCACTTTTGCAGCCTACCGTATGATCACGCATAACTTTTTACAGAGCAGTCCGATTTTGATAATTCTTTTTTTATTAGAAAGGGTATACCCTGAAGTTAGTCCCATATAAATTTGGAAAAAAAATTCCAACCCTAAGGGTTAGAAAACAGGGGATGATTGATTGTTCACTCACTGATTGTAATGTATGACCACGCTTAACTTTTTACAGAGTAGTCCGATTTTGATAATTCTTCTTTTGTTGGATAGTACATACTTCGAAGTTGGTCCCATATAAATTTGGAAAAAAAAATCCTACCCTAAGGGTGGGAAAATAGGGGTGATTTATTGTTCATTCACAGATTTTAGTGCTGAGCTGTGTATTACAATTAAAATAAAAGGCCTATCTATGTTGGTATATAAAGCCTGTTTTTTTTAGTATTACATTATATTATTTAGTATTATATTACACAAAAAATAATAGTTAAAGTAGGATTATATAACAGTTAATGTCTAAAGTAAGGTAGGTATTTTAAAAGTAATCAAACATTAAGCATGTAGTAATTAGTAAATTATAGCCTCAAAAAATTATAAAATAAAAACTTTTTAACAAAAAATAAAACCTCCGAAAAAACTGAAAAGCAAAAAATAATAAACTTTTTTTATTTAACCTTAATAAATAAGTTCTTAAACTAATGCAAGTATACCTAAGTAATTTTGAGTCGGCGCCAAACAATCAATGAACAAAGATTACTAAATTCCCTTAAATTTAAAGAAATAAGCAACGTGAAATCTATAGCGATAAACATTAACATTTCAAACAAAAAATGCGCTCTCCGCACGACCACTCGCAACGATATTAATTTGCTTGTTTGGCGCCGACTCTAAATTACTTAGGTATACTTGCATTAGTTTAAGAACTTATTTATTAAGGTTAAATAAAAAAAGTTTATTATTTTTTGCTTTTCAGTTTTTTCGGAGGTTTTATTTTTTGTTAAAAAGTTTTTATCTGTTATTAACCCGCTCCGCTGATCGCTGTCACTGTCACCTCTCCCATAGATTCATGTTTACGTGTTCCCCATGGCTGTCTGGCACCGCGTCCTTGTATAAATAACTGAGGAGTTTGATTGCAGGTCACCGGAGTGGGTCGCTGCCATTATATTTACACATTATTCGCATGCTAAGCTTGTTGATGTTGTTATTTTCAGTTAATTGTTGTAGGTTATTTTTAAGTTAACAAGACTTATTTATTATTTGAATGAAAGTATAGTAAAGGACCGTTCTGATAAGACTACCAAGACCTACAAAAGTACAAACGGTGGTTGGAAATAGTAAATGTTTGTTTTTTAATGTGCAAGAGAAGAAAGGTGTGAGTTTTTGTTTGTGTATGTGTGCCATTTTTACTTTATTTTTTTTTTTGTTTAATTTTTGTATTGTGTTTTTATGGATCATGTCACATGTGGTCTGCAAATAAAGATTTTTTAATTATTTATTCATTTCAGGTGTTGTATGAAACTAAAACATCGTTCTGTATGTGTCGAGCCCCCTTGTCAAGCCTGCGGGGTAATTGTGTAACGCACTAACAGTAGCAATGCATTTCATTTTGACAGCTCAACAAAATTTATTGCAGTATTTAAGTTGTTAAGCAGACAAATTTTTCGAACATATGAAGCAATAGATTAGCAATATCTTTCAAAATTATTCAGATTGTAATTGAAAGTGTGTTACACAATTTGGGTGCGAATTATGCTATCAAGAGAGCCTCCTAGCTTACTTTTCTTCTTTGAACATTATCAAGCGAGCCTCCTAGCTTGCTTGTTTTCTTTGAACATTATCAAGAGAGCCTCCTAGCTTGCTTTTCTTCTTTGAACATTATCAAGAGAGCCTCCTAGCTTACTTTTCTTCTTTGAACATTATCAAGCGAGCCTCCTAGCTTGCTTGTTTTCTTTGAACATTATCAAGAGAGCCTCCTAGCTTGCTTTTCTTCTTTGAACATTACCAAGAGAGCCTCCTAGCTTACTTTTCTTCTTTGAACATTATCAAGAAAGCCTCCTAGCTAGCTTGGTTTCTTTGAACATTATCAAGAGAGCCTCCTAGCTTGCTTTTCTTCTTTGAACATTATCAAGAAAGCCTCCTAGCTTGCTTGTTTTCTTTGAACATTATCAAGAGAGCCTCCTAGCTTGCTTTTCTTCTTTGAACATTATCAAGAGAGCCTCCTAGCTTGCATTTTTTCTTTGAACATTATTAAGAGAGCCTCCTAGGTTGCTTTTTTAAAACATTATCCAGAGAGCCTCCTAGCTTGCTTTGCTTCTTTGAACATTATCAAGAGGATTCTAGCTTGCTTTGCTTCTTTGAACATTATCAAGAGTGGCTTCTAGCTTGCTTTGCTTCTTTGAACATTATTAAAGGAGCTAAGCCAAGCATAAAATAGAAATCAAGTTAAACCCCACGGTTTCTGAGAGGCAAATAACTCAATATGAGATTTGACAACTGATTGCATTGACATTCTAATAGTTGAGCGAAACGTCCTTAGTATTCCCAAGAACTACAGCGTTGCGTCCTCTAATCCAGAACATTTTACAACAAGTCTAAGGACTGTTTATAAAGTAGTTACTCGACTAATCGCTTTAAAATCAAATAACTATCCATCTGTTGGGGCCCGAAGAGTTTTCAACAAAATAAACTAAATTAATTCACGAGAATCAACCCACGCTTCTAATAAACTAGACAAATTGTGCTTAAAACTAAAGTATTCAACAATAATTAGGAATTGTACCTATAAGATGCTGCTACAATCTAACATTTAAGACAATGTTTGAATAATTAACGTTGGAACTATTTAGAAAATACTTTTGATTAAAATTCTTTGTTAAGCCATAATTAGAAAAGTTATTTAGTAAATTAATTGACGCTTGTTGTTTTATAAACGTTTCTATATATTCATACAGCTTGTAACAAACAAATATTATACGTCGGTGAAACTGTTCGAACCATAGATTATATTACATTTCTATGGTTCGAACCCAGGCAGGTACTTACTTTGAATACTTTATTTCATCACCGCTGTGATCCAAAATGGAGAAGGAAACCATCGTGACGGAACCGGCATGGCTAGAACCAAAACTTCGAAGACATGTGACATTCACCAACCTGCACTGGGCCCGCGTGGTGGAATACAGCTGACACTCCTCGCAGAGAGAAGGCCTGTGTTCCAGTAATGAGAACGTTATAGGTTGTTCATGCAATACAAAAATAACATTGCTATAATTATGTTTTAACATATTATGCTGCTGGTACTAGAACACAAAAATAAACTAATGCGCTACAGCTGAGCATGAGGTCTTGGTTTCGATTCCCTGATCGGACGAAGTGTTATTGGGTTTTTCCATCAGGATTTTCTCACTAGCAGCCCGGATTGTGGACTTGTGCCCGGTTGGTGGCCATAGGCTCGCCCCCTATTACATGGGACTTAAACATAACTGGCGAAATGTGTGTGTACTGTAGGTGTACCTCTGCCTGATCCTTCTGGGAATACAGGCGCGATGTTACGTTAGCAAATAACTACGTTGTGATTAGTAAAATAATCAATCACAACGTTGAGAAAAATAAACACAACGTTGTGATTAGCAAGACACTCAACCACAACGTTGAGAAAAGTATATAACGTTGTGATTAGCAAGACACTCAACCATAACGTTGAGAAAAAGAAATATGACGTTGTGATTAGCAAGACACTCAACCATAACGTTGAGAAAAAGAAATATGACGTTGTGATTAGTAAGATAATCAACCACAACGTTGAGAAAAATAAACACAACGTTGTGATTAGCAAGAGACTCAACCACAACGTTGAGAAAAGTATATAACGTTGTGATTAGCAAGACACTCAACCATAACGTTGAGAAAAAGAAATATGACGTTGTGATTAGTAAGATAATCAACCACAACGTTGAGAAAAATAAACACAACGTTGTGATTAGTAAGATAATCAACCACAACGTTGAGAAAAATAAATACAACGTTGTGATTAGCAAGATACTCAACCACAACGTTGAGAAAAATAAACACAACGTTGTGATTAGCAAGACACTCAACCACAACGTTGAGAAAAGTATATAACGTTGTGATTAGCAAGACACTCAACCATAACGTTGAGAAAAAGAAATATGACGTTGTGATTAGCAAGACACTCAACCATAACGTTGAGAAAAAGAAATATGACGTTGTGATTAGTAAGATAATCAACCACAACGTTGAGAAAAATAAACACAACGTTGTGATTAGTAAGATAATCAACCACAACGTTGAGAAAAATAAATACAACGTTGTGATTAGCAAGACACTCAACCACAACGTTGAGAAAAGTATATAACGTTGTGATTAGCAAGACACTCAACCATAACGTTGAGAAAAAGAAATATGACGTTGTGATTAGCAAGACACTCAACCATAACGTTGAGAAAAAGAAATATGACGTTGTGATTAGTAAGATAATCAACCACAACGTTGAGAAAAATAAACACAACGTTGTGATTAGTAAGATAATCAACCACAACGTTGAGAAAAATAAATACAACGTTGTGATTAGCAAGATACTCAACCACAACGTTGAGAAAAATAAATACAACGTTGTGATTAGTAAGATACTCAACCAAGAACAAAAAACAATATTCAAATCGGCGCAGAACTTAATCATAGTGACCGTTGTAATATGGCTGTAGTCAACGTTGAAGTTGTCGCCACTCGAATAAGTAAATAACTTCAAGTTATAACTTGCACGATGCATAATTCCTGCTTACTTCAAGTAGATACAAAAAAGGTACCTATATTATTTATAGTTGCATGTTAGTTAAATATACCTCTGTGACTATGTATGTGGGTATTTCAATGTACTCTATCCAGGTACATTGGAATACAATGTACTAGGTATAGTCGACCTGAGCGAATTGACCTCGTAATTGATTTACGCTTTTGATAACAATTCCCCGTAAATAAAATTGAAACTTCACTACAGTCCGGTTGTCGAGAGAATACGTTCCTGACACCTGTCAGTTTCATAAAAATGAATACGTACTTTGCGAATTTGATCTTTAGTAGCTCCTAGAAGTGTCGCACTGACACGTCTCTCGACTGCCGGGACTGTAAGGTTGAAACTATCCATCTGTCACGTAGACAAATAGACCTAATGAAATTCACTATGACCACTTAATGATTCCTTACTTCGAAACTACACATCAAAAGTGTCTAGGGATCAAGCATTTTTATGCGGATTTCTTGAGATTGAGATGTGGCTTTGTAATAAATTTATGATTTTATAAATTTATATGGATCCTTTTTGGTGCATTTCATAATTTGAATCAGGAACTGTGAATCAAATTCGAGTAAAAGATGAAAATCAGCTGTCAATATTTTCCCTATAAAAACATACAACGCATTGAAGACATTATTAGTGCTACTGTTTCCCTACTACTGATTAAAACCAACGTTATTATGGAGCGGCGACGTCATTTAAGCAGGGAAGAAATGCTCAGAGCCGTGGGAATGATAGAAGCTGGTTCCCGGCAACGTACTGTGGCTTTAGCTCTGAATACAAGTCAGAGTGTTATCAGTCGACTTTGGACACGTTACCGAAGCACTGGTACCGTGGCTGAGCGCCATGGAGGACGGTATCGCTGCACCACACGGAGACAAGACCGATACATTCAAATCTTAACTCGAAGAGCTCCAACAATAACCGCCATGATGTTAGCCGTGAGGCTTCATCACTCTTCAGGGAACTTAATTAGCGACCAAACAGTCAGAAACCGCTTGCATGAAGTGAACCTTCATTCCCGAAGACCGCTACGGGTACCACCTATAGCAATGCACAATCGTAGGATTCGATATCAATGGGCTCTTGAACACAGAAATTGGGCAGAAGAACAATGGCGTTTCGTGTGCTTTTCTGATGAGTCTCGTTTTGGTATGAGACCGAATACAAGACGTATACGACACTGGAGAACCCCTGGACGCCAACAGCGATTAAAATCCTGCCAGGAAGTCCATCCTTATAGTGGTGGAACCATCATGGTATGGGCGGGTATTTGGATCGGCGGAAGAACTGAGTTGATTTGGATCAGAGGCAACCTCAACGCTCAAATTTATGCTGAGACGATTGTATCAGACGTCATCGTTCCTCTACAAGTGCAAATCGGTCCCTTATTTCAGTTAATGCATGATAATGCACGACCGCACACCGCAAGAGTTGTAAGACAGACTCTCGCCGCAGCTAACATCAATGTCCTGCCCTGGCCTGCTCAGTCGCCAGACTTGAACCCGATTGAGCATGCATGGGATATGCTACAGAGAAGAGCTCTGCCGAATATGGAGGGTATCCAGTCGCAAGAAGACCTTTTTTTGTTGTTGCAACGAACATGGGCGGCCATTCCACAGCGTGATTTGGATGAACTCATTTTGAGTATGCCAAATCGATGTTCTTGTGTTGTTAGTGTTCGCGGTAGAAACACGGATTATTAATTGTTTAAGTTACCCAATAAAATTTTAAAGAAAACTGTTATTTCAGTCTTTTTTTCGAACTTTTGTGTTAGTGGTTCAAATGTCAAAAATCCCTTTATTAGGAAAATGGCAAATTTCTTTATTAATGCAAAGGTGACTTGGTTTATCGTTACTGTGACAAACGAAAACACTTTATTTGATGAATCCTTAAAGAAAATTTTAATTAATATCAATCAGGAGAAAAGTTCTTGCAAAAATATATGTTGATCCCTAGACACTTTTGATGTGTACGTCAGTTCCTTAGCTAATTACATCATCTGCTAATGACGTATTCTCTATGATACAATGAACGAAACCGCGTGAAAAAACGCGAAGTTGTTTATAAACGGCGTGGTGTGAACTGTCAAAATACCACGATTGACAACCGTACGTGGTAAGATTACGAGGGGAATAATAATTAAGTAGAATACAGAATTGGGGCCCTTATCGTGTTATGACGTGCAAGTTACATTCAACCTTAGGGTAATGAAGCAATTAACAGGTGAACTAAACGTAAATAAATATCTATATGCAGGTACACCTGTTTGAATTCCGTGCTTTGGTCGATGCAGATTAATCAGTTAGTTAATTTAATATTGTTATTGATTTCATTGGTTTATTAATTTATGTAATTTTTGAATAAAATAGTATTATTATGTAGGTAGGTACTTCCGTATGTATTTATGGTAAAAACATATATTAGGTCACAAGAACTCATAATTACCCCAAAAACAGCTTTAGATGGGAATGACGCTACCATTCCAAACTAAAGTTGTTTTTGGGCATCAATCAATTGCAAATGTAATGAGATTTATACTAGAATCTACTGCTAACATTAGACTCCACAACCCTACTACTGACAATGATCAATATTGGTGATAACGGCTGTCAAACACGTACTTGACAGCTCGCTACGACTGTCATAGATGAATGGCACAATATGACAAGCGGTAGCAAGGTAATGAAAAGATTCGGTTTGATAACAGTAATATTAGATAGCTACTTACTTTTGAACACAAGTCTTCAAACCACTATAAAATAAATGATGTGCTTTGCGAATAATGCAATTAACACGACATCATCCGGATGGTTAGGCAGAGGTGTAACTACAGACACAATTCGCCATTTATATTGAAGTCCCGTGTGGAAACGAAATAAATCGTTTCCTGACCTAGGAATCAAACCCAGGAGACGTTCAGCAGACCAGCGAGGTACAGCGTAACACACTATCAGTAGCAATGGTTTTCATTTTGGCAGTTCAACAACTTTCATTGCGTCGCGTCATTTACGTTGTTTCGAATATAATAGCAATGGTTTCGCAATATCCTTCAAAATGATTCAGATTGCGATTAATATTGTGTTACGCAATTAGGGTCCCTGAGTGAACAACGAGGCAGTCGCACATATATTAATTAATCAATTATATCACTTACTTAACAACCATAATACTATTGTATAGTCACAGATTCTCATAAAATAATCAGTCTCAACGACTCGAAGCATCAAGTCGCCAACTAATCGATTAGCAAAGAATCGATATAATCGATGTGTAGTCAGAGTGACGGGCCGAGCTCGCCTGTCGTTGCACTCGTCATAAATTAAATAAACATCGGTATTTATTATCAATTGCAAGTTGTTTCGTAACGGTAATTAATTAAAATGTTTGTAAACATAGGAGCTTGCAAATAGTCATTATGTGGTAATTAGAAGGCATGTGTGTTGTGGTTTTAGTTTAGGAAGTATGTAATTAATTTGATTACTGCACTCGCAAATGATTAGTGGTTGTACGAGTAGTTTGTTTTTGTATTGGGAAACTAGTTAGTAGGTCTGTAGGTAATTCTCAACAGCGACATAGAAGTGTAGAAAATTAAAAAAAAAATAGTCTACTGTAAATGGCAAAAAGAAAATTAGCCTCGACGACAAGATAATATAAGCCTCCCATAGTACAGCGACCTCTTATCTGCTAACAAAAGGAAAACAGCGAACAACTATCCAGAGTTCCAGACGAATCAATTCGCTTCGGTTAAAGACCTCACTTAGCACCCGTAAAGTGTGTGGGTTTATGATAATGCCGTCTATAACAGAACCGAATATTCACGGGTTTATCATTTAAAATCGCCTTAGGTACCATACGGTGGTCACCACTTATACCATCAAAGAGAACTTCTTATAAAATTGCCTTACGTCAGACTTGCGTTATAAAATTTCATTTGTTTAACAAAATGGTGACTACCACCAACCACCACACAGTCTGTCACCACTTCCTCGAACACCGAAGTACCAAACAGTCGATAAGTACATACCGGTCGCCTATGCATCGCTGCATTAGTACACAATGTTGATGCTTGTGTTTATATTCTGTAATGAATTTGTGTCGGTACAAGTTTCTGGAAGTTTCGGGCGGTCAACGGCAAACTAGTCGAAGTTAAAACATTGATGATATAGCTAGGAAGAGAGGGACTTTAAGGTGGCTTAACCCTGGAACGACTATAAACAAATTGGGATAAGAGCAGGAAGGTGATGATGGTGGAGCAGTTGCTTTTTCAAAGGTCCAGCGAATTATACTTTTTATTTAAGACTATTTTTGTTAGCTTATGTTATGTATGTTATGTTAAAGTAATTCTATGTTCTTGTTTAAATGATTAAACGTAAATAAAGAAATATTATAAAAAAAACCTACTACTCATACGGACCCATAAAGAAGCTGATATTATTTGAACACCATGAGAATAACTCCTTCCAAAAAAAAAAAACTGAGTGTTCTTATGACTGAAGTGAAACTTCAAACGTATTTGGCTATGAGAGGAAGAGAGAAAGAAAATGTGCGCGCGCACTGCTTCTTGCTTATATCCCCCACTCAACTCCCGTTCGCCTCGCCCGATCACACTTTTCGTAACGCTTACGTCACGCGTTCGCCAGCTTACTCCCCAAGTCAAGAGTGAAATCAGGGTACAAAGGTTTCGTAACAAAATTTAGCAAAACAAAAGTTAGTAAAAAAGTCTATGCCTATAATGGATTTCCCGAAAATCTATTTCAAAATATTGCAGGTGATAAAAAATTGTATCTAACTACTACGGTAAAAAGTGAACGAGTTAATTTAACAGGCAATTTGTGCCCTTGTTGACCCAGTGGACATTGTGATTGGTTCCACGAAAACAATTACTGCAATATTTCTAACAAAACATTGTATGTTACGACAACATATTTCACTAGGTGTAGGCATCGAATATGCAAAGAATCGATAGTTGATTACTCGTAAATCGGTTAATAATTATCAATGTTTTTCTACATCACTAGTGATTCATAATAATTATTTTTGTTACAAAATATTTTAGTACTGATTCAATTTGGTTATTAAATAAACAAATATGGTAGATATCCTCTTGATCTAAGAGCATTTATGTATAGCTCCTTAAACTTAAATAGCACTTATTCAAGTGTTTTGGTCTAGGTGGATACTTGACCTTTTCAAAATCTGTGCCTTTTTGGCAGTTGACCTTAGTTATGAGTACCCTCTAAAGTAACTTCAACTATGACATCATTTTGTAGATTTAGAAACGCTTAAAGTATATTTATTTACTTTATTTATGAACAAGCAGCAAGTGTTATGTGAATTACAACGACTCGACGGCGATGTCCGCCATCATGCGTCCAGTGAGTGACGATTTTCGCCCATCTCTCCGCGTGCATTCGTATGTACAGACGCCACGAAGTAACTATTTAGTAATCTGTGCCAGCACATCAACCTACTACAATCTGTCAAATTTCTTTAATAGATTTTCAACTTTATCACTGAAACATAAGGTTCAAAGTTGATTGGGAAAATGTGACAGTTAGGTGTAGGTTGATGTGCTGGCGTCTGTACAACGTGGCCAGCCCACTGACAACAGCTATCTAACTTACTCGTTAACTCAGTCCACTAAGTAATCTTAAAACAGCTTCAAAACTCACAAAATCTCAAATCATCGTTAGGAATAGTAAATTTTTCTGTAGCATTTGGCTTGTAAAATGTGAGGAGCGCGTTGTTGTCGCGCATGACAATCGCGCACTATTGAAACTTGTCGCCCGCGTCACGTCCGCGTCGCCTCGTCGTCGCCTCGTCGTAGCCCCGTCGCCGGCGACACTTAGCGGGCTGTATAATGTACCAGAGAGATTTTTACAATGGAATCAGACGAGGATTTAAATTAGAAGTGAAGATAATTTGAGGAAATCGTGTGAGGTGAGGGAAATGGAAACTTTATACTTTATTATATTTTATGCTGAGATGCTTTAAACTGGTGGCTTTCAGAGCTCAGATAGGTATCTATTAACTGTGAATGTCATAGAATAGTTATTAAACTATTCAAAGGTTTTCGTTTGCTCTCGAGCAATAAAAAGAACAGAACAAGTTTTGGCATGTCGTAAAACTAAATTCATTGTTATGGCATTGAATATGGAATCACATTTACGATCACTTGAATAGAGGAGTACTTCTATTTTATTCATGAAAGGAGTCCAAATACTATAAGTGTGGTCATACACGACGTGCTAAACCTGCACTGCATAAATCCGAAAGGCTCGACAGTAAGATCTATATATCAATATGATCTTAATTATATATTAGTGACCACCTAAGTACACATTATGCTAAAGCAATAAAGTATTGAGTAAGAAATTATAATTATTTTGATAGAAAAACCCAATCACAGTTTTACAACCTGAGATTTGAACTGACCAGTTTGTTACATAGTTACTATTTATTAAACGCATCGCCTGCCCGCGTTATTACTTCGTTTTAGTTTAGCGTTCTTTCTGACGTTTTTCTTTTTGCTCGGGTCCTGAGGGTTCTAGCGTTATGTTAAACAGCCTATAAGCCTTCCTCGAGAATTGGGCTATCAAATGCAAAATTCAACTGGAAGTGCCAGAGATTAGCGTGTTCAAACAAACAAACAAAAAGAAAAACAGTGGCACTTCGGGAGTGCCGACAGAAGTGAAAACAAAACACAAGCAGAATACTTTGCCATCACTCACATTTTCAGATATACATTAAAAACGAGGACAGCCGAACATCCGAAGCGGTGTCGGTTACGGTAACAGTGGAGCGAATTCAATGTTTTTTTGCCAACGCACCTAAAGAAGTTTTCACTTCAAAACAAACAAACTCTTTAACTTTTTTATTATACCTATTAGTAAGTAAAGATTCAACTTCATCGTCAGTCAATATAGATAATAATTTTAATATAAAGGTGACATAATTTTAAAATGACGTCATCTTTATATTAAAATCTAGACGAGATAAAAATTTATGTGATCAAATTAACTAGTGACTTTGAGATAATTCCAAACTCTGCTCTTAATGCCAGCGTCTATTCAAAACTTGATTATTATAATAAGCTTATACTTGATTTACAGTTTAAACTGTTTGTGTTCTTCTCAAGTCGCGTGGAGGCCAACTTTCAGTTTCAAAGACTTTATATAAGTAACGACGAAACGGTAATAAAATAATATGATATGGGTGATAAGATGTAATTATAAGTAACTGTAGGTCTGGGGGTAACACACAAACATTTATAATTTCATAAGCTTGTTGTTGACTCGTAAAGTTACTGCTGAGGGGATAATCTTGTCCCTAGTTCGAGGATTAAACAGTATTAAATATTTGTTACCTATAGGTAACTACTAGGTACTACTATCTATAATGTTTGTCATAGAATAATGTAATACAAGGGTATACATTGACAAGGGTAAGAGTAAATAAAGATTACTCTTTTAAATGCTTTTTTGGTCTTAAACGTAGTTCAAGTAGTATTTTCTTAATGTATGTTCTCATTGCTCCTAGCTAGGTTGCCAATATCTTCAAAAAATATTTATCCTCCTTTTCTGTTAAATCGATCTCAGATTTCCTGCCAACCTTACTTAAACTTCAATTTAAATTCTACACCCACTCATACCCAATCTAGAGCTGAGCCAATAAAGCACGCTATCGACTATCGACGCCCAAATAAATTGCGATTCAAAATAAACAGGGATTGGTAAAAACACTTGGCGCGGGACATAAAGCACGGCTATATCAGGAGCGCTATAAATCGCGCTACGTATGTGCACGAGTACGTAGGTACCGGCAGTAGGTACAGGGAGGACGGCCGATGTTGATGTAAGAAGGTTCTGGGGCTCGGGACTGTCGTTAATGACTTGGAATGTCAATTTGGATACACCATGAATTATATCCTGGTTTGTCGACTACACCGTTATCTTATTTGTGTGGCCAGCAATTATTCAATTTCTGGATGGAAGCTGTATAATTTATAACATACAATTATGCCGTAGGTTTCCGCAAGGGTCCACTCTGGCACTAGGATAAATAGCCAGCTTTAAAGAAATTAGGATAATAGATTCCAACGACATAATTAAATGAAAACGGTTTATTTGTCACGTCTGAAACTCTGAACTTCGTTGACTCTATGGGATGTGTCCTCGCTTGTATTTCTTCCCTCTTTGGCCCGGTCCCACGCCGTTGAACTTATGTCTCTCCCGGGACTCCGTTCTGTCGCTGAACTAACTTTTTTACTCTCATTACGTATTTACGACCAACTCATATTTAAAACTTTGTGCAAAAAAGATTTATTGTAAATTTATCGTATTTGAATTGCGGAGTTTTATTTGCGAAAAATTTCCGTTGACCTATGCGTGAATGTGAATTAAAGGTATTTTTTTTTTTACTTTACTTTACTAAAAAAAAAATACCGACAAATATTGTAATGGTGATATTATCTAGGCGTGTATCGATAAAAAATAGTATGAACTGCAACTACGCACCTAATTATGTATTCAAATTCAAAAGTTTTGTTGCCCTGGCGAATGATAAATGACAAAATTAACAACAGTTCGATACACTTCTAGATGAAGACAAATCCCCATTTAGCTTAACTAATCATTACAAATAACATAAATTAAACAGGACTATCATTTATTTGTACAACTCTGTTTGAAAAGGTACTTAATAAAACCAAAGAAAAAGTATTTAAAAAGAGATTAAGTGCTTAACTTACATAACTATTTCAGACTACTATTTAACGAAGCCGCTCAATAAAAAATATTGCGTGGTTCATGGACAAACCTCAAGTACCTATACAGCGCACGTCACACAAAGGGAGGAGCCGAACAGCGGCGATAATATACTTAGACAAACTAGTTTTATTTATGATACTGTTATTTAGTTATTTATGATACTGTAATTACTTATTGCCGCCGCCGTGCAGCTGGGGAGTTTGTTGCGCCACTTTTTCTTTCCACCTAAAGCACTAGTAAGTGGTGAAGGGCGGGCATTCTGGGGGACTGTCTTACGTAATGTTAACGATCCAAAAGTACCGATTCTCAGCCTAGTTCGAATAAATGACTTTCGATTTTGATTTAGTACCAGGTGATTAATTTCAATATGTAGCTTTAGCTATGGTTTCACCTATTTTTTACCAAGAAATTTTCCAACATGTTACAGGGGTATGTTTTATTTTTATTGGTTTTAACTTGATATTTTTTTTGTGTTGTTAAAAAAACAAATAACATGAAACGCGATCTGTTTCGTTCTGGTTTCACTGTGACTCGATATCTGCAATTTACAACGTAATGTTCACTTAATTGTTAGGCCTTAGTTAGTATCTATTCGTGATTTGTAATAATGTTTGTAATCTTGTAGCCATGTTTAATGTGGAATATTGTAGAGTCTAATTGCAACAGCAGCTAATATATTTGCGGTTTTTGAACAAATCAAATAGTTAGTGAAATTACATGTTTTTGACGAAAATGTATTTTTTTCAACTATTTATGCTCTCAATGCAGGGGCTACTGGCTTAGTAATAATAGCCACACAGGTTCGATCGATCAGGTTAAGCTACACTTGCTACGGTTGGTTCGTGAATGGGTGATCAGCTTTAATTCTTTACATACCAAGACTCCTCTGGGCCTTGGAAATCACGTAAAGCCGTTGGTCCTGGCTGTCATTCGTGGATGTTTGACAGTCGTTACGAGTCGTCAGAAGCCCGAAAGTCTGACAATCAGTCTAAGAATAGAATACTCCTTATTATGTACACCATATAAATAGAAATTTAACAAAGGATGACACAATGGGCGATCTTATCGCTAAGAGAGATCTTTTAAAGACAACTTTTGGATGTATTAAAAAGGGGAAGGACAGACAATTACTGTAGGTAGTCTGTGGTGTACAATAAATACATACATAAAGTATATTATACTAATCTAAATAAATATAATATATATAATAATAAACAGGAGCAAGAAAATATAATGATGATGTTTAAGGAGAGAGGAAGTGCTTTGTCTTATTAAGGGGTATCGTATTACCCAGTAACTGGGTTGTGGAGGTCAGATAGGCAGTCGATCCATGTAAAATACTGGTATTTAGCTGCGTCCGGTTAGACTGGAAACCAACCTCAACATAGTTGGGAGAAGGTTAGGCAGATGATGATATTTTTAATACCAATGCTGATAAAGAATTGCATAAATGAGCCAATAAAGTATTCATCACTCACAATCAGTTTAACAACCTAATTAACATGGTCCCGTGATCCCGTCTGTAAATATTTATTCATTCGAATCCCTTTGTACCCTTTTAAAACACTCATCATCTTCGCTTTGATTCAACACAAATAGTACTTCACTTTGTACTCTTACTAACTAAACGCGTCTAAACAACATTAACCCACTCTCTTCTGCGTTAAAAACTATAAAAGAACGCTTCACTTTAAAGTTTTCTTGCTTTTAATACAACTTCAAAGTGTTTCGTACAAGCAAATAAGCTTAATAACATTACATATAGTGACTAAACAATATCATACTTGAACGCAAAGTTACAATTTGTAGTTAAATATCTCAGATTATTTATTTGTTATACATTAGCATCCATTTATAGGTACAATATATTACAACACAACTAACTACATAAAGGTACTTAATGAAATGATTAACCTTTTGAACGCCATTGTCACATATATGTGACAAACGAAATCTTACCCTGAACGCCAACGTCACAAATATGTATATGACAAAATACACGTCGGTCGTCGCCGTCGGATATTATGAAATAAACAATTTAATCATTACTTTTGTGTGTTTTTATTTAGGTATATAATTTAAAATTTCAAGCTTCCGACTATATTGTATTGCATGAAACTAATATAAATAAACCAATATCGAGAAATTTGTTGTTTTAAGTGTGTGTGTGTTGTTGTGTTGTTAAAATGGCCTGGCGTCAGGGGTACGGCGATACGTTTATACTCTGGCGTTCAAAAGGTCAACTAATAAACCATACAAATAAATACAAAAACAAAAGGACACTTATACGTCGAAGTATTCGCCGGCCTTGGTCTATGCCTCAGATTGCCTTTTTTTTTCGTAGTCGAATAGCTAATATAGAGGTATGAGGAACAGGGTGTAAAGTTCACTCAACCTCCATAGAAAAGGGAGGATCCTCCGACCAGACCGGTGTTGTGTCTGGCGGGCAACTGCCCGATGAGTCATGTCGGGCTGTTGTATATATGCTAGTTGCGTGGTAAACTCTGCTTGCGCGATGCAGGATTTGCGTGACGTCAGTATGACGCGTGGTTCGCATGTGGCGTTGTTGATACCGCTACATCACTCCCCCCCGGAGAGGAGGTCGATAGTGGGCTGAGTCTTGAATCTTGCGATGCTTGCCAGGCCAGCTGAGGTTCCAGTGAGACGGAACCGGTTGCCGCATAGTTCACGGTGAGTCGGAACTGTCTGCGAAGATGTCCCCAGTGAGTCGGGGTGGCGCTGCGTTGTGCTCCAGTGCGTCGGATGTAGTACAGCGCCGGGTTGAGGCTGACTGCTGGCGTCGACCAGGAGAGGCTTACTGAGGGCTCTGCTTGTAGACCGGCCGAAAGTGCAGTGTGCTGTGCCGAGATTGCTGATGAGGCTGAGGGTGATGACCAGGTATGCGCGGTCGCTGCATGCTCGTGGTCAGGATACCCGTTGAAGCCGTGGGTGCTGGCTGGCTGGGTGACTCGCCGCTCTAAAGCTTGCGGGAGTGATGATGACGTCACGCTGAAGTAGGTGCACGAAGGCTGCGCTGACGTTCATGTTCGGGGTCACCAGTATAGAGTATGAGGAACAGGGTGTAAAGTTCACTCATACTCTATAGAAAAGGGAGGATCCTCCGACCAGACGGGTGTCGTGTCTGGCGGGCAACTGCCCAATGAGTCACGTCGGGCAGTTGTATATATGCTAGTTGCGTGGTAAACTCTGCTTGCGCGATGCAGGATTTGCGTGACGTCAGTATGACGCGTTGTTCGCATGTGGCGTTGTAGATACCGCTACATCACTCCCCCCCGGAGACCGGAGGTCGATAGTGGGCTGAGTCTTGTATCTTGCGATGCTTGCCAGGCCAGCTGAGGTTCCAGTGAGTCGGAACCGGAAGCCGCATAGTTCACGGTGAGTCGGAACTGTCTGCGAAGATGTCCCCAGTGAGTTGGGGTGGCGCTGCGTTATGCTCCAGTGCGTCGGATGTAGTACAGCGCCGGGTTGAGGCTGACTGCTGGCGTCGACCAGGAGAGGCTTATTGAGGGCTCTGCTTGTAGACCGGCCGAAAGTGCAGTGTGCTGTGCCGAGATTGCTGATGAGGCTGAGGGTGATGACCAGGTATGCGCGGTCGCTGCATGCTCGTGGTCAGGATACCCGTTGAAGCCGTGGGTGCTGGCTGGCTGGGTGACTCGCCGCTCTAAAGCTTGCGGGAGTGATGATGACGTCACGCTGAAGTAGGTGCACGAAGGCTGCGCTGACGTTCATGTTCGGGGTCACCAGTATAGAGTATGAGGAACAGGGTGTAAAGTTCACTCATACTCTATAGAAAAGGGAGGATCCTCCGACCAGACGGGTGTCGTGTCTGGCGGGCAACTGCCCAATGAGTCACGTCGGGCAGTTGTATATATGCTAGTTGCGTGGTAAACTCTGCTTGCGCGATGCAGGATTTGCGTGACGTCAGTATGACGCGTTGTTCGCATGTGGCGTTGTAGATACCGCTACAGCTAACATTAAAGCAGCGTATCCATAGATTTTATAGATCTTTTTTTTCACAGGAATCTAAGCTTTGGAATGCGTCAGCAAATTTTCTCCTGCCCGTGCGTATAAAATGAGAATGATTAAAATAAGCAACGTTTTCATAAAACAGACAAAGAACAAAAACACCTTTTCTCATTTCAGGAAACGATAACATCGAACAAAAAGTTACGTTCCACTTTACTTTGCGACCACAATAAATACAAAACGTATTGCCTGTTTAATCATGCGTCCGTCCAACAATTACTCAGAGGAACTACATCGGTAGTTAAGGGCCTCTCTTTGTAGTAGTAGCACTATTTTAACCGAGTGTTTCTTCAGCGTGGCGTTTATTTGGGCCGCACTGATTGCGCACTTCTGCCGAGCTGACAAAAGAGCTGTTTATTTGTTTTATTTGCTCTCACTACCACGTAATCAAAGAGACTGGTACCAGGAGCACAGAAATAAGGGGAAGGTGACACTGGAAAAAGTTGTATCAAAACTCTGTGAATAGGCTAAATTAATGTGGGCGAAACATTCACGATTCAAATTTTTTACCTTAGTAAGAAAATATTTGGGATATGTGTTTAAAAAATAGCTAAAATTGGTACATACACTGGTATTTTATATTCGAGTAAAATCATTTTCAAATTCGTAACGGCTTGGGTGATCGCAGTTTGTTTGGCGAAAGACTCGGTAGGCTTTTTTCAGCAATCGTCTATTATTATAGCATCCACTGGGAATGTTGGGAAAGAGAAGTCTTAGTTTTGCTGAAAACGCGAATGATATACCTACCTATCATGTTGCATATACCATATTCACTTGCAGTTTCTTGCCTTTCTGGTGTTTATAATCATCGTACTCTCGCAATTGCAATGTTAATAATTAGATGTGAAATATTCGAGGTGTTTGTGATTTGGGTAACTTAAACACTCAGCCTCGAACTAGTCTTTACTATGAATACGTACGTAAATGTATGACAAAATAATAGCCCGCTTGTGAACTCTGATATTTACTGTTATTAAATATTGTTTACCTAATTTCTGTATTATTTCATAACAGCCATGCACGTCAACAGTACCTATTAAATATGTAAATTCCGTGCTAATTGTTGAATGTTTTATGTCTTTGACCATGTAAACTGTTACGTTGTTTTTTTGCACCTACAACGGGTTGGTTTAATAGTAAAGTAGCATTTACCTGAAAACATAAGTAGTACATTACGAGGTTTCCGAGTAACACATTTCATAGTAGTTTTATAATCGGCTTCCTCACAATAAATCACTTTTCTTAATCCTAAAACATATTGTATTGTAATTAGTTGCGTTTGTTTACATTCCAAATGTCATTCCGTCAAACGTCAGTTTTTATCTGTCAAAGGCGACATCTAGTGGTCGCCGATTCATAGTTGTAGTTTAAATCGATATTTTAACATATTGATTGCTAACCATCGAAATAATATCGTATGGTGCAATCCTCAATAATTTTCCGCTTTTAGTAAAAAAAAAGTCATAATAAACTAAATAACCATAAACGGAAATTAATTCATTTTTTCAATATAGACTTCTTTCTAGAAACTTCGTGTCAAGTTAATATATTTTTTATCTGTGAATTGTCTTTGACGTAATGTGACAAGCTAATACTTTCTTAATTTGCCGAATTAAGATTCGAGGGGATTTTCCACGATCCCGACAAGTTTTAGTATTGGGAATCACAAATAATTTGTTTGTTGGTCTGGATCATGAAGATTCTTATTGTTTCAGCGAATAAACGTCATGTTGTGCAGTTGTTAGTGATTTTCAAGAATTTAAGTATCTCGGTGTATTATTTATCTTCAGTGATTTAATATTATTTTACCCGTAATCGGGGAGATTTTTGGAATGCTCCGTCTAATTCCGGTTTGTGACCCATGACAGCATCATGGAACCTCACTTGGATCTTTCGGCCCTACGACAAGCTTAGGTGATTCCACTAAACTTGTTACATGTTCTAAAAGGATTCCAAATTGCGCATACGCAGGCAGCTTTCCAGCCGGTCAAGAATCTTGCAGTCAAGTGCTTTCTCCCTACGACAACCGAGAGGCACCTCGAGCGATTCGTCTCGCCGCCAGGACCTAGAGGATCGTCTGGGGCCTGGACGCGAGACCCGTTCCTCGAGCACGGCGAAGCCTCGTGAGGAGACGACTGAGCTTCCGGCTGAGCCCGTCTAGCGATCGCGCAGGCGGGGCGGTTTTTTCTTTTACCTACCTTAACTTTTTTTTTATACCTTATTACGGTACCCGTAGGAACCAGTTAATTGTCTGGGTCCGGTTTTCGATACTGGAAACCGACCTGCATCATAATTTAATTTGTGGATCTCGGGTTCGACATCCTACCCCGTCCGGAATAGTATTGGACACCTTCGTCGGCTCCGGGATCCGGGACTCTCCAAGTCCCTGGCGCCCATTTAATAGATTTTAACTTAAACAATAACTGGAAGGTTACTTTCTCCTTAGTTTTATAATAATTATCAACTTTTAACTTATACTCATTTCAAACGGAACAGTACAGGGTTTATCTCCAACCCCCCACGACCTTCGCTCTCTATATTTCATTATTAGCTGGCTGGCAACAATTTGTTATTTTTAGTAAACTTATTTTATTAGTAATGTTACTTCACCAGTTTTTTTTTAATAAACAGTGTTTGAGATAGTTGTTGTTTCATATTACCATACCCACTAGTTTGTCACTACAGATACAAAATTGTAATTGTAAAAAAACATCTAATTTAGTGTTGTAATTTTCTTCTTCTTCTTAATCGCTTGTCGATAGCAATCTAAATGAACTCGTCCCAGAAATCGGCTACTTGTTTGGCGCCATCACCAGCGTCCACCAGTTCCTGTAACGTGCAGCTGACAGGACATGCAGGACACGATATTAAGTGTCCCATCGTTTGTGGAACAACACCACATTTACACTCGAAGGGGGAGTCGTTTTTGATTTTTTTTTGGAATTTAAATCTGTTCAGTACAAGCTCGTTTAACAAATATGTCATCAACTCATGAATAATGCTATAAAGAAGGCACTAGATTTCAAAGAGCCTCACAATTCACCCTTAAAAAACAAAGCAGCTCATTCACGCACATCTATTTAGTCAGACATTTTCATTTAGCAGTAATTTAATTGTTCGTCTGCGACGCGAGGCAGGTCGTCACGCGCGCTTCCGACCGCATTACACCAAAACAACATTAATCGTTAAATCCCGTTAATTACCGCCGTCGTCAATCCACGGGCGGCTGCGTTGCGGCTGCGGGGCGACTGCGGGGCGATTGCGGGGCGACTGCGGTGCGGCTGCGCTCCGCAACGACTCCTCGTCGCAAATTAATGTGTTTGCGACGCGTCCCCGCAGCCGGACCGCATTATGCACTCGATACTATTAATTTTCTTTTTTAAAGCAGTTTTTATTACTTTTTATAGTAGATTTATCGCGTTCACGCTCACTGCAAGTTGTAAATCTCGGTAACGGCTTATTAATTCTACTGCTAATATATACCGCTTGTAATTATCGTTAAAATCGAGCTTTTACTTGAGTGCACGCCTGGTGCCGCCTGCGTGCATGCGGATGACGTTCAAATTATCATATTCATATGCACCTTGCTTCCAGTGCAACTACGAGTATGTACCATCTTGTATCTGCTTGGTTCTTACTTTTGCAATATCTGTGGTGGGTAAAGGAATAAATGTTAATTAATGTTGATGATGGTGATCATAATACCCATAAAAGAATAATTCCGATTCTATACGAAATCTATATCCATTTTCCAATGTTAATTCTCAGTGAACAAACAATAATACCGCGCCAAATCTCGAACGAGAACATGTTTCAAACGAATTTGTGAACGTTTACGTGTGACGGGAGCGGGTGTCAAAGCACTGCACGCCTCATTGACTGCACACTATTAAGGGTTGGTTTTCACACAAACGATTGAAGTATATTTGTCCAGTCGTGATCCATAGTCGCGCAGCACTTTTTTTTAATTTCTTTCAACTGTGTTGTCCCACTGCTGGGCAAAGGTCTCTCCTATATTTTTCGACTGTTCTTTGTCCTGTCCCTTTTCCATCCAGTTAGTTAGGAACGAGTCCAAATCGTCACCCCAGCATTTCTTTGGTCTACCTCGGTGACGACGGCCGTCACGTCTGGATGCATTCTATAAGTGTAACCCGCCCAGCCCCACTTCACACACACAACACAGCACTAGCTGAATAAAATGTTAACTTTCGTAAACCCGAATGTCGTACATACGTACCTATTAGTATCCATGTTACGTGCGTTCCTAAGTTTAGACGACTTAACGTTTTTCAGGTTCCGTCTGGAAAATGCCACCTTTTACACGAAGACCTTACATAAAACTATAACAATTCAGCCTACACCAATGGGAAGAAGGTGTGATTTTATGTATGTACGAGTAAGTAAACAAGTATGTTAAAACTAATTAAACGTATAAGCTACCGAATTTGTGTTGAAACAATGAGAAATTTTCTGCAAATGCGCGTTAATATAAATTATTCATAAATATTTTCAAATTACTTAGATAATTTATTTTCTACTAAGTAACAGTTGTTGCTCGAAAGGTTGTTACAACATGAGAAGTGAGCGAACTACATTAATCCTCATAGTAATAGACATTACTCCTGAATACGAGCTACCTTCGTGAACAAAAAATAAAACAAACTGCTAATAAAGATATCTCATTTTAAAAGAAAAATATACAGCATCTTTAGTTTAATTAAATTTTCAATTCAAAAGACGCACTGATGTCGTCTGTTAAAATGAAAGTTTATCTGAATTGTTTATTTTTTAAATTTAATGTGCTTAATAAAGCGCTGATGGCATATTTTGCGATTTGACTCAGCAATACTTGGACAAAAATATATTTGTCTTGCACTTGAGTCGCATAATATGTACTCGTAAGTTGTCATAAAGCAACCACCATAAGCTTAGGTATACACCATGAATCAGAAAGGTGAAGTCAAAAAGCGTGTCACTACCAAACTGAACAACTTTCTCCATGGGAATGGATCATGGATCGTAATCGCGAAAAAATTATCTGTCCCTACAAACCTTTAATACCTGCTCGATCCAGTCTAATATCATTCTGATACACGCTGTATAATAACGACTATTCTATGAAAGTTTTTAACCTCCGCCTGGAAAACGCGTAGCGGTATTTCATTCCCCTACTTACTAAACCATACATCAATACCTACGTAATGACGAGCCCGCCATGAAACAGATCAGTTCTGCATTTTAAAATGAAAAATTAATGGTTAAAGAAAAAAACCTTGCATATTTTATTTTATACATTCGTCGCGCCATCGGAACGCACCCCTAACATCTCGGTAAGCAAATGTTTGTGAATCGAAGTCGTTTGACGCGCCCGCCTTCGACTTAGCTAAGTTATAATGCAAACAAATTATCTGTTCACGGCCCAACGACCCCGAACCAGTTATTTTAGTTATTATAATTTAATATGGGATTATAATTATATTATTTACTTGGAGTGTTGGTAGTGCTCGATTCGAGATTTAGTGGGTAGAGTAAGTTACTAGGGGTGTAGATGTGGTTGTAGTCGTGGGCGTAACTTACCTAAGTCATAAATTCAGGTAGGCACCTACTTATCTAGACCACTTAGATAGTCTTCAACCTTCAACTATACCAGGATAATGAAAAGTAGTAATAATTAACTAGCTTAACACTTTCACTGTCCATGCATTACATGTAATGCACTGATGAGTTAGCTCCGTACGTCCGTGCATGACATACAATACACTATTAACCACCAAGAATAGTGTTGTTCACGAGAAACTTGAAAATTCAATCAAATAAAAAAAGCAACTAACAAACAAACGCACTATTGGACGTGCAATAATTGTATTGATAATTGTTTTAGGACAGTGAAAGTGTTAAGTTAGCCTGGGTGGTTGGTATCTACTTCTACCGGGATACCTCTCTTCACTTTAAAAGATAGTTTTTTTAGAGGATAAAATGCAACCCAGACCTATCCAGGGCCTGTTTTTCTTTTATTTATCTATTGGTCTATATACAATAGTTTCCTTTGTTTTGTATAAGTAGTTTTAAAAAACAAAACCAAAAACAATATGTATCAAACATTAAATAAAAAAAGAAATCATATGCCACTCAAATTGACCACCATATTCAAAATTCATTTATTAACGTTATTCGACCGTGTTTGGGTCACGGAAAGTCATATGTATACCAAATCCGTTAGATTCGGATGAAATTGGCTGTGACAGACAGACAGACAAACCAGGGATCCTATAAGGATTCGTTTTTTCATTCATACGTACAGAACCCTAAAAAATAACGTTTAAAAAAAAACAAAAAAACTTTAATTTTCTTTCACTTTACACGAAGTGTGAAGAATTTCAAGCAGTTTGAAGTTCGAGTGGCCTGGGACTAAAACCCACATTCTTTACTGAAGTTAGTGGGTATGGAGAAACTTTAAGATTTCGAAACTACAAAATTAAAAAATAACATAAAAATACATGCAAAACACTCCACTCACCAGCTCGCACTAGATTAATCCTCTCTTTTACCAACTACCTACATTTTATATACTTTTCCTAATAATGGAACTACATAACAAAGTCTTGGACACAGCACATTTGTACAAATATTATTTATTTGTACGGCTGTTATATTTGACAAATGGCGATAATGAGGCAGTTTTATATGATTGTGATTCTCTTAACGTCACGCCAGACAAACAAACGCTTGGTGCACGTGTGTACACAGTGGTGGCAAACACTAATGTTGCAGATGGTACACTTCTTGGAATTAAGGGTTTAGTAGATGCCTCATTGTGACGTGAGAAAATTCATCTTTGCCATCTTTACCATCATTATTTTGACAAATATCAAGGGAGGTTTTTCGTTTTGCAAAACCAAACAGACGGATATCATTACCATTCTGCCCTTCATCCGAATTTATTTGGGATCAGCGTTGCATGTCTTGTTATTCTATACTTTAGCTGTCATCTCAAGTAGTCACCCCTTTCTATCTATGTCATCGCGTACTCGGACATGTAGGTATATTTATAGGTTTTGTATTTTTATCATGAGTGTGTCCGACCTACCACAATATCTTACAAATCGCTTATAGGCATAAAAACACTTCCCCAGCGCATCTGCGTCACATACTCTCTCCCATCGCCGTATGCCTGTAATTCACGGCTGATGAATAATTCACCGTCCGAAAGACCAATTGTTTACCTCGCCGCCATTGCCTGCGACACTATCTGCATTTATATTAAACCATCACGGTGAGCCCGCCATGTTTTCCAACAATCATCTCAGCGGTTTTCATATTCACGGCTTTTTATTAGATTATTTTTATCGGTGGCTCTTCATTTATCATAGTACATCATTAAAACCGGTGAACCGTTGCTCCTGGTCGACCTAAAAGCCAACAACTGTTGTAACTTAAGAATTTTGGAAACACTCCATATACCTAAACTATTGCATAATCAGCCTATAATATTCCCACTGCTGGGACACAGGCCTCTTCTTTGTGAGAGGGAGTGGGCAGTAATCTACCACGCGGGTTTAGTGCGTGTTGGTAGATGTCACATGTCGTCGAATTTTTGGTTCTAGGACGTGCCGGTTTACTCAAGATGTACCTAAACACTGCCACAGTTGTTACCATACTAAGGTATGTGACGGCACCGTGGGTAGTCGGCCCCGCTACCCCTTTGCTACCGCGGCATGATCTTATTGTATATTTTAATAATAGTGCAGCAGCAGAGTAAACGACTGCTCAAGAACATAACAATCTGTGTGTCGATGGCAGTCTAAATGGACTCGGCTACGTGTTTGTCACCATCACTAGCATCCATCAGTTCCAGTAGTGCAGCTGACAGGACTCGCAGGACATCATATTAAGTGTCCCATTGTTTGTGTAAGTATTGATAATGAGGGTAATGAATATTGCCAGCGGGGCAATTGCGTAACACATTATCAATCGGAATCGGTTTCATTTTGACAGTTCAACAACATTCATTGCGTTATTTACGTGTTGAGCGGACAAATTTTTCGAACTTATTAAGCAATGGATTAGCATTTTGCTTCAAAATGACTTAGATTCCAATTGATAGTGTGTTACGCAATTAGGGTGCTGGTTCCAACGTACAGTCGCCAGCAAAATTGCATGGGTACCTTAGTGTCTATTTTCCCGTGAACGTTTGAATTCAAGTTTTCGAAAATAAACTAGATGGCGTTGGTTTCTTCACAACTATGACTAATTTACGAAACGTAAGTAAGGAGTTAGGAAGAAACGAAGGAATTACAAGGCTAATACATTTATCTAATTATTACATTACAATTACCAGCATACGTAGCTTAAGTGATAAAAATAATAATAGAAACCGATAGGAATATATTTATTAAGCTAACGAGTGGGTATTTTAATAATTAATTTAATATTAGAATTGGTAGGTAGTTACTTAGCAACAGGAAAAAAGAGCAGATTCATCGCAGGTAAACAGGCTCGCCTTGTGGGCTCGCAAAAAAAGGCACTATAAAAAAATATAGAGGTTTATTTCTTACAGTTTATTATTCAAATTTAATAGTCAGTTTATAAAATATTATAGGTATAACTTTATAATATTATGAAGTTATTGAGGCGATAGCTTAAATATTCGTTTCCAAAATCGGAAAGAGGATTGAAGCTTATGTAACCTCAATAAAAACAAACAGGAGACCAGGTTATTTTATTACAAAGGTCAAGCGGATTAAATGGATACTAAATAAGTAGGCTAAAAACTACAAAATTGCACAAAAACATATCAAATGGTTAGTAGGCAACATAAAAAACTAAAAACTATGTTGTTTAAACTTAAAGTGTTCATAACTTTTTAAATTATTAAAAATACGTAAGTTATAGTTTATACACACATAACCAGGTCTCCAGTCAATATAAATAATATTATCTAAGTATAATTATTTAGCTCGTAGCTACGTAACCACTTGTGTATCGCTTATTATTTCGACGCCACAAACATAAGCGTCCGTGTTCACTGGACTTAAAAGTTTTTTCATGTGTAAAGATGACATTACTCCAATCGAAGTTTATGTGATCCAAAGCGAACTGTAATCTTGCCCTTTTATGGTTTTCCGTGATCAAGGGTTTCACAGCATGCCTCCGCGGCACAAGTTTTGACGCGGCTCCGTGTCAAAACTTGTGTCAAATAAACCAGCATAGTGGTTCGGCGGCAGAAATCCATTTTCTTCATACTGCCTTATCATGGTTTGATGCTGCAATGTGTTTTATAAGTCGTGGTCTACCAGTTCTTTGATGGTGTTTCAAAGAACCCTCCTCTTCAAATCGTCGTACTCAAAGAACAACTGTTTTTCTCTGCAACAATAAAACAGAAATATATAATACCCAATAATGATTATTATGTAGTATAGTAACAAAAAAATAATGCAGTTTTTAATATAAAAGTGTAAAAATAAAACTACTTACGTTTACACCGGTCTCTGGCTATTTCTGACAAGTTTTTGGCTTGATTATTCAAAGCAATTATTTGAGCTCTAGTAACGAAATCAATATTATAACTCGTGCTTGTTTTGGTAAAATAAGTAATCCGCCTGATCATAAATAAAAACTGAACAAAAGGCACTCGAACGAGGTAATCGAAATGAACTTAGCGAACGATCAAGAGCTGTCATAAATCTTCGATCTAAGTATTATTCATACCACCTACCAATTATTTATAAATCCATATTTAACCTACCCTCTCAAGTTTGAAAACTAAAACTTAGAAAATCAGATACCTACCTACTTATAAATTGATATTCAATTTTAACATAGTAGGTTAATAATTAGGATCAATTTTCTTTAAAAGAAACTATTAAATTATAAATTGTTTGAATGTTTGAAGAGACAAAAAGAAACTGCAAAAATATTTTATCATATAAAGCAAAGCAACGCCATCTAATAACAGCATAATCAATTTTGTTAGTCGTTAACTGGTTTTACGCTAGATGGCGTCATTTCTCGCTTCATACGATTTTGTTTCTGTACTACCCATGTACTTTTGCAGCCTACCGTACATACTCGTACATACATGTTAAATAACATGAGTTACATGCATAAGCGGATGTCAAGACAGTGTTCTAATAGTAATGGGGGTGTTCAGAATTAGCTCAACTTACTATCAAGTGGAATGGGTCAAAGTTTAGTTTCTGTTGAAATTGGCTCGTGTGTGCGCGTGATGTAAGTTCACAGCAAGTTTGTACTAAGTATAGTTGCATTGCTGACTTACTATCATACAATTTGCATACGACGCTCATCTATTAAAGTTTCACACTGATGCACTACGCTGATGTATCCTGTCGAACGCGCTATAGGGTAATGGCGTTGTGTTTTTAATGAAGATTTCATGAGTTACTTTAATTATTATAGGTTTTACTATTGTTAGCTTTTAGTTTTGCTTAATGTTACTTAATCTTCATGATTGGGTGCAGACTATTTTGTAATAGTTTTATTTAATTATTTTAGACTTTCTGAAACCGACTTCCAGTGCTGTTAATACTGTCTCCGGTTAGTAAACGGAAGTCGATTGCAAACTTGATCAAAATAATATTTAATATTTTATTTCCGGAAGTTGCTTGGCACGCCACCTATTTGCAGTTTTTAGATATGATAAGGTATAAAATCAAATGTCAGTGTATTTTAAAGTTAGTTCTGTGTAGAATACAAGCCTATAACGTTACGCTGCTGGTTTTCCTTTCCCAATCCGTTCCAGTTTCTTATACTATTTATTAAAGCATTTTCGTAAAATTATAACGCAGTAATTTTTTTTTTAATTTTACTAAATTGAAAATATTTTTTTGCAAAACGGTTGTTTCAACAGTTTGAAGTATGCGTTGTTGATATGCTCTACGAATAAGTGAGTCAATAGGTACTCAAAGTTCGCTAAAGAAAGCAAAAATTACACAGATCGTCGACCCTCGTCAAATTTTTTTCGCAATACTTCAAATAAACCATACTGAATAAATCCCAGAAATATATATTAACCCCCTTACTAATAAATGTATTATATCAGATGAATAGTTACACAGCGATTTCTCTCTTTCAGATACGATTTCGATTTATCTCTTGTGTTCTTTCTTTCTTTTTTTTTTATTTAATTTGACTTTCGAAAGGAGAAGACAAAGCGTTGTGTAACTGTACAGACGTGAGACGCTATACAACGTTCATTAGTAAGGGGGATAATATCTAACACAATTAAGCGCCTAGCCTCCAAATCAAATAGGCACCCTAGCGGTGTAGCCTCGTGCTAATCTAGTACAGACAGCACAAAAGACCGATAAGGCCGGGGACAGGCGGCGTCGCCCTATCATCGGTATTTATTGCCGGCGATACAATTATCGCTGCGATTTATCTGCGGACGGTACCTGCAGGTAGCGGTTGGATACTGTCGAATTTCGTACACGGATTTGGCGGCCATGGTTTGAGACATTTCCTTAGGTTTTTAATATGAAAATGTCTTTGTATTGGTTCAGTTTGAAACAATAGCGAAATCTCATGAAACTTCATGTAAATTACTGGCTCTGACATTAGAAAATATTGAAATTTTGTATAAAATAGCGAAATACAGTTTTTTTACATCTTATACCTGGTCCCGAGTGATGGATGTCTATCACTTCTCATAGTCTTTTCTACGTAACTGTCAGGGATATAGTGTCACAATTTCGTGGTTGCTCATGAAGGACTTGTACTTCACCAGTTTACACTATTATTTCAACAAATCAAATAAATACATCTCCTTCCCTCCTTTAAAATTAAACAAAACACCCTATCTACCTTCGATCTTGAGAGGTACCCGCATAATCGCTGCACAGGATTCGTTAGTCGCTGTCCGAGGACGCTCAAAGACGTGTACTATCTGCGCTCATCTCATCTGCATAGAACATACTCCCAATTGACTACTTTGTTCAGACAGGAACGCTTAATTACACCTGCATGTGCTAGAGAGAGTTAAAAGGGATTTCAAATTGAAGTTGATGCTTGCGCACTATTAGTAGTAATATTTTATAAAATAAGTTAGTTATTAGTAATCTATACATATATAATTCAAAATCCTGACTGACTGACTGATATATCAACGCATAGAAATTTGGAGGGTGTGTTCTTAGTGAAGAGTAGTATCCACTAAGAAAGGGTTTTTCGAAATTCCACCCCTAAGAGGGTGAATGGGGGGAGGGTAAGAAATTTCATGCGGACGAAGTCGCGGGCAGAAGCTAGTAGTTTATAAAATAACCTTTTTTACAGAGATTTGTTGCTAGTGGATTTTGTGCGACGCGTGGAAAATCAAAATGATGATGATTAAACAAAGCTGGGCAATTATTAATAGACTTTTTTTCTCATAGGTATACACTGACTTAATAAGAACAGCTCATACTGGGTGCTGAGGTACTGGAGTACTGAGGTGGGCTCATGTGTATGTACATGCCTATTGTAGGTACATCTTGTTGCTTGGCTGACTGCCCAGGGTCCGACTGATATTCATTTAAGCATCGCCAATCACATAGAGCTATTAATCCATCAATACGAGACTCAAACACCGCTGCCCACCGCCACGATGGAGCAGTCTTAAGATTAGAATCTCTGTATTGTACTCCTAGCTGGGAGAGGCTTCCTACACGAAGTAGATTTCCCTAAGAGAACAGCTCGGCGTAAAATTAGACTCTAGATAACGAAACGCTTTACAAAGTATGTGTTCACAAACTATAGGTAGTACAGTTGTATACCTACGACTTGTATTACTCCAAATATACGTCGTCGGCCTATAAGGTAAGTGCACGCAAGCGCTACTGCTGAGCATGAGGTCCTGGTCCGGCAAAGTGTTATTGGGTTTTGCTATCTGGAATTTCTCAGTAGCAGCCCGGATTCTGGATTTATGTCCGGTTGATGACAATAGGCTCGCCCCCCTATTACGCGAGACTGTAAAATAACTGGCAAAATCTGTGTACAACTTTATCCAATCCATCGCGGGAACTAGGCGTGTTGTTATGTTATGGTAGTACCATTTACAGCACAGGGAAAGTTCTAGTACGTCGATCATCGTCACTGTCACCCACACCTGTGTGACAGTTTGTTCTAAAGCTCGATGCGTCACATTAGTGCCCGGGCACTGTACGTCCTCACTCAAGCACAGGGTAGATAACTCAAAGTGCAAAGGCATAGTAATGTTTGTGTACTCTCGATAGCGACCAAATACTAGACGTTAGCAACAAGATTGTAACAACCGATTACGTTACAAATTAGAATAATTTACCTAAAGGTAGGAACAAAATAACTGAGAATTTTGCCGAAATTCTGCAAAGAGTTCGTAAATAAAACAAAGTGAACTAAAATAACACGAGCGTTACACGGCTCATAAACAAAATAGCTGCGTAAATCAAAGAAAAACATTTTGAGCGCCTCCCTACGTCCTGCTAAATATGTAAGTTTGTACCTGGATTATATTTAAGAAAGCCAAATATAGACTTTATGAAATAGTCTGAAAATATAAGCTTTCATTTTACTACGCCATCCATTACGCGTTTGGAAGGGGTATTTGCAATATTTTAACCAGCAAACTCTGCAATGGAAATTGAACTACGAATTTTCATGTTGATATTATTTTGTTGGCAGTACATTCGTAAGGCAAATTAATTTCTATATACTAACGAATCCCTGAGGCTGGATCTGGAACGGACGCACTAGCCCCAAAAGTTAGGGCAAAGTTAGCACAAAAACTTTTCGCCGGCTATATTTTCTTAATATCCGGACTTTTGTATCACATATAGTTAGTGATCATTTGAAACGGAGTTTTATGATGATGAAATTGGTACGGCAATATTTTGCTGAAAGACTTAATAAGTAACTCCCAAAAATAACGTCTGTTAAAACATCTAAGAACTTAACACATTAATTTGCACATTAATTTGCAATCCATTACTATTACAAAACGAGATCGGATCACTTAATCTCCATAAATCACGTAATGTACTTATATCAAAACGACGCAGCAGGTAAAATGGCACATAACCAAATGAAACAGCAATAAGTCACAACATAATATAAATCAGAAGACAAGACGCGTGAAATTGCTATTGTAAGGAGTTATGTATCGAGAGGCTTGCTGCCGCGCGTCCTCTCTCTGATAAGCATCATGCCTATGAAGATATGGCTGTAATGGGTGTTGAGATGGCTGATTTTGTGTATTTACAAAGAATACTAGCGGAGCCTCGGAAATAAATTAACCATCAAAGAAATAATTAACAATTCCATGTTCGGGCAAAGATCAGAAGATTTAGTCGGAAAGATATAAGTAACGAGTTTTTTTACGCTGAGTCTTAAGACGAAAGACCAAAAGAAATTCTGTCTGCCATGATTTCCAGTTGAACAGACTGAAATAACAGCTGAACCTGTCTGTCGAAAAGGTACACCGATGCGCATTTGAGACGTTGCTTTGACGAAACATTTCGATAATTGGATTCACAAACTCTGGCTAAGTTGTGGGTGGCATCGTTGTAATAGCAGAGATTCAACAATAGATACCTATAGAGAATAGTGCCTATAAGATTTTCGTTTGGAATCAACGATAACAATGAAAAACTTAACACAATCCTTACGTGAAATCGCGTCCGTATCGTCGCAAGTTTCATAGTCGGGTCGTGTACAGGGCTCCTAACTGAAGATTGAATCCAGGAGCCAGGAAGATTAATAATCTCTTCTCTCCAGCCTTTTATATTACGATATTGTATTCCATTTAATATGACCTAAATCACCGAACATTTATATTGAGAAAATTGATTGCGTCAGTGTTATTTTCTTTAGCTCAAATTGAAAATTATGTAATGTAGCATAAAGATATTTCATGTAAGAATCGTTCCCAGAATTAATTAGTGTGGAAATGTTTGAGGAGGCCTCCATCTGGCAGCAAAGTAACATCCTATTTCCTGTCGATATGTTACATTGCGTTTATCGATATCACTATAATATTACTTTCACGGTGATGCTCCTGGATAAAAGCATAGAACACATAAACATGGTATTAGTCATTGTGCCAAGTGCACTACTGGTCGTGGTCATGAGTTTTCTCGAAGACGCGACAGTAACTTTTTTAATTTTCCTTAACCCAGCCATTTTACAAATGAATATTAACATTTTCAGTAATTTTCCATTTCAATTTATTATTCGAGTTTCCAGTCCGGCAAGCAGGACAGAGTCGGCTGAATGCTTTAAGTTGTAGATTTGATTCAATTCGCCTTTCAATTTGCAAGAAGTGTTGCAAATATTGTAATTAAAGTGGATTCATTTTAGTAAGTTGGCAACTCCATCAGCATTGGAAAAGTCTGTCTAGTGCCAACTTTAGATATGCTGCTGTTAACTTTAAGTTTACAATGGGATGGAATGCTTGAAGTCAAATCCAGTATGCATGTTTAATGCTAATGGCTTGTGCAGACTTCATTGTTTGGAATTTCGAATTAGAGGCGTTGAATTCATACTTTTCGTACATTTTCTTTGAGTTAAATATCAACTTTTGCAATTTTCACCTAAGTTTAAAATACGGACCCATCGTCCACGACGCGACTCAAAAGTAACAAACTTAAATCACCAATGAGTAGCGAGAATGTCACACGTAGTACACGACGGTTCTTACTAAAATATTATTATGCAAGTTTGTGATTGGTTGTCTCATTGGTGATTTAAGTTTGTAACTGACTACTCCTGAGTAACATCGTGGGCGATGGGCATAAGTTACCCTAAACAATATTGTACACCATTACATACTATCTAGACACAACCTTACATAAACCCCAAAGCCGCCGCCCCCGGTCCCTCGGACCCGTCTAAGAACTCAGCAACTGAATACTTAACCCTAGAGCGAGTCATTAGAGCGTGTCGCGTGTTATTGTGCGGGACTGCGGGCCCGGGAGACCCGCGACAAATCGCCGCTCCGCTAAATTACTCACACTCGCGTTATTGCCACGCTTGTTACGGGGTTATGTATTTGCTACCAACTATGTATTTTAGGTAAATGGTTGAAGAAAGATGGTTGTACATTTTAACGTATAAAGGGTGTAGATTTTTTTTAGATTGACTGTGGAAAAAGTGAGTAAGTAATTTATTTAACGAAATTGGTGTAATAAAGCATCAGATGAGAATGTTAAGAGGAATGTGTGGTGTTACACGAATGGATACAATAAGAAATTAATAAATAAGAGAAAGTCGGAAAGTTGGCATCGGTATCTGAAGATTTGTATGGAAATCAGTTGTCATGGTATGGGGATGTGATACGCAGGAATGAAAAAAAATGTCGTGAGGAAAGTTTTGAGTATGAATTTCGATGGCTAGAAGACTAATAGAGAAGTAAGAAAAAAAAAACATGTCGCACTGACCCCAAATAAATTAGAATAAGGGCAGGAGAATGACGATGGTGTAAGAAAGCATCACTGCGAAGCAAGCAGCCAAAGGAACAGCCAGGTACAATAAAAGAACGACTATTTGCCCCAAAGCAGTGAGCGTTATGTAATTTATACCTACCCCCATGGGAAGACGGTTTTAGTTTATGTATGTATGTAGTAGGTTAAGTAGGCTTCATTGAAGTAATCATCTTCGTGGACTACAAATGGATACGTATGTATGTTTACGCCCAAAGTGTGTAGCTATTACTACGAACATATTGTGATGGATGTGTGATCACTTCAATTTTCCCATCTTAACCTAAATAGAAGACTCTAACTTACAAACGTACCATAACTCTACAAAAGATATTAAAAACCTCTTTCACAGTCAAACCTTGCTAAAAGAACCCTTCAGAAATAAGAATCACATCTTATTCCCCACTCGACAATCGCACAGAATGGGCCACAACTATCGGCTCAAAAATATCTCGCTATAGTTCGTTTCGGGGCTCGGAGTAGGCAAGGTGCAGACTAGGAGCCATCCTTACGGTATCAATACGCTGTTTATATTTATCGAGGGTACTGTTAGCTGTTCAGTGTGATTTATGCCTTATTTTTCGAAGCTAGGAGTACGCTCCATCTGATAGGACTATCGCTTCTGTTTTATTGGCTAGACGTTTTTTTAGAGCAACGGTAGCATGTTTATGTGTTGAATGTCTGATTTTCGTACGTTGGGATTAATAACCCTTTCTTCTTCTGTTTTGCCTTTCTATAGCAGGAATTAAGCAGTTCAAAGTTGTCGGTACTTGTTCAATCCTTATTCAACAGTGGACACATTCTTTAGGCCACTAGATTAATAATTTTATCATTAACGTTGCGAGTTACTCCGATCCAATATCTTATACACTGGTGGATAATACTGGTCCTTTAATTAGCTGTAGATTCGATTTGGGGATCAGACTAGAAAATATCATATAAATACTGCTATAGTCAGAAGCTTATCAAATCTGCCATGACTACGGTTGTACGGCCAGGAAAATTAATTGTTTACCAAAGTGACACTCTTTGTCAATTTGCTGTGTTATAGCCATTTCATTAATGACAGTTGTGATTTGAGTATAAGAATAATTTAAGTAAACAATTAATTTCACTGTATCAACCAACGCCAAGCCAACAAGAGATTGAATCGGAATTGTCCTAAAATAATCCCGGAAATGAACGTAATAATAATGTCTAGCTAAACTACTAATAATAATTCCGCTATCACCAGTACTCGCGCCAGTAACTCGGCTGTCGCGTGTGATTGATATTTAATCGAGTGATGCTCGGCTGGTAATTGCGCCGTGGACTGTAATGATAATGACTTGTGTTAAGATAGTGCTACATGCTGTAATTTGTAATTAATATTAATATCCTCTTGATGGTTATATACCTACATATGTTGCTAGGCAGAAGGGATATTTATGTTCTCTCTTCGCACAGGAAGAGTAGGTAAACGGTTACTAGATAATAATTCAAAGAAATGAAAAGCAGTGTTTTCCTTTGCGTGCAGTTTTCAAATCTTAACTCCAAAAAATCATCTTTTTCTACTTTGCTCTGGGCATCTGGCTCAAGCTCTCAAATTGTAAATTTTGGGAAATTAATTGTTTATCAAATTGACTATCAACTTAAATTGACCGTATATTGTATGTCAATTTGATATAAAATAATATTACTTAACAGTACAAGGTGATCTAACATTATTAGGCTAACATTATGATATCAAACTTTACGCCAAAGAAAAATATCATTCTAAGCGCCATTTCAATTAGATTTTCAATAAAATATACGTGTAAAGTATAATATGCAGATCAAGTTCCAATAGATCAGGTTGGTATTACTGATAATAGTGAAAGACGTGTCGGGACATGCAGATTTATAAAATATGTTCCATTCAATTTACCGAGTATTGTACAGCACGGGTGGGAGAACACATTAACGACCACAGAGGAGCAGGTATCAGAAGGACAATATTTTTTAAGAGTTAAAAACCGGCCAAGTGCGAGTCGGACTCGCCCATGAAGGGTTCCGTAGCAGCAAGTAACATAATATAAAAGTTCTTGTAGTTCGTTGTAACTTTGTGAAAGGTAAATTGCGGTTTTCGATTTATGACGTATTAAAAAAAAACTACTTACTAGATCTCGTTCAAACCAATTTTCGGTGGAAGTTTACATGGTAATGTACATTATATATATTTTTTTTAATTTTATCATTCTCTTATTTTAGAACTTAGAGGACACACATTTTACCACTTTGGAAGTGTCTCTCGCGCAAACTATTCAGTTCAGAAAAAAATGATATTAGAAACCTCAATATCATTTTTGAAGACCTGTCCATAGATACCCCCACACGTACAGGTTTGATGAAAAAAAAATTTTTGGAGTTTCAGTTGTAAGTATGGGGAACCCCAAAATTTATCGTTTTTTTTTCTATTTTTGTGTGAAAATCTTACTGCGGTTCACAGAATACATCTACTTACCAAGTTTCAACAGTATAGTTCTTATAGTTTCGGAAAAAAGTGGCTGTGACATACGGACGGACGGACAGACAGACAGACAGACAGACATGACGAATCCATAAGGGTTCCGTTTTTTGCCATTTGGCTACGGAACCCTAAAAAACCGTACTTGATGTAGTGTTTATTAATTTAATATCACGAATTTGGTTTCACGTTTCACTTCTGAAACTTTTTGTGTTTCACAGCCACATTCACACTTTCATCCCAATTATTAGCTTTTTATAATTTTGTAAATGAAATCGGACATTAATAATAGCTTCAGGCTCTTGGGGCCCCATCCCCACTATGTCGTGACGATAGATTATCGTGTCGTTTAAAGCGTCGTGGCTTGTGTATTTAAATGGAGGTGTTCACATATGGGACTACACGATTGACTGTCGTCCACGGCGAGTGGAGTGACGGCAGATTATCAAGTCAATGCAAAACGTCACGACTTATCGTGACGACAAATCATGTGTCGTTGTTGCGACTATCTATCGTAGCCACGTATCACACATACGTACACACATTCATACCGTTACTGATTTTCAATAGAACGTAGAGGCCTAATGTGCAAACGACAAGGCGATTGCCGTGAACAGTAAAAATGTCGTCACGGTCCAATTGGAACTGCTAGATATAACAGTCGTTCAACGATAAAATATTTTGACGAAACAGTGAACAGTCGATATAATGGGAACAGCTAGAGACGAGAGTCGTCCAACGATAAGTTAATCGTCTCGACGTAGTGGGAACGCGCCCTTAGGTTGAATTAAAGCCTCGTATCCACTAGGCATCAATTGACGCTCAACACGTGACGCTCAACATGTTCGGCAGCGTTGCTCAATAGCGCGCGACGTTGCCAGCTGGCGCGCAATACGACGCGCGGCTTGTTGTTTGTTTCCGTGCAACATGCAGTTGAGCATCAAATGTTGTCGAGTGGAGACGTGTCGTGTGGTGTAACGAAGGAGTGCCCATTCGGGTAAAATTTGTAAAAGATCAACCACACGGACATCACTGAATATAATTTCTTCATTTTGTTAGTAATTTCTGACCCACCAACGTAGTTTTTTTCTTTTTGATGCATTTTCGATAAAATTATAACCATCGCCGCTGAAATCAATACTAGTTCCTCTGGCGACATGTTGTCGACGACTGATCATGCGTAGACAGACAACGTTGCTAAACAAAAGTTCCGCGTTAACTTTCAACATGTTGAGCAACATGTTGTGCAACATGTCGCGCGCCAAATGTTGCCTAGTGGATACAAGGCTTAAACTTTTAACTTTTAAAGGCAACAATTCAGTTACTTCGCAGCCTCGAATTTGAATTGAAAACTTTGGAAACGATAGCCAGATCAAAGCGGTTCCTATAATAAGGTTAATGACCCGACCAGTCTTTATTGCAGACAAAATCACAATATAGACTGTTGCGCACTAATAAAATTACTCTTGCTTTCCTACTCTGTGGCGTCTTATAACGGAAGCCTGCTCGCAAGGGGAATGCGAATAAGACAATATTGCCTGGCGAACGTTTGACCCGCGATAAATATCGCCATTACCCTTCTCTCTCGCACTAATCATGCACCTATAGCCCTGTCTCAGTCCCCTGCACACCTTATCCCGATGCCTAATGGAGAGGAATGTAGTATACGAGACTCACTTAAACGACGTAAACAAGTGTTGACAGTTGGACTCTCTCGAGTCCTTCGAATGTTTTATTTTTTCTCGATGCATTAAAGGATTTATTTTGTATCTTGAAACCCTTTGAGACCTACGTGTCTATTAAGCCAGCAGTGGAAATAAAAATGTACGATGATATCGATTTTGTAGCGGAATTTTAATGGATAAAAGTTTGTATAGAAAATCCTTCAAAGAAAATACAACGTCGGGTAGAACGGCCACAGAATGTGGAAGTTATGCAAAGAGCGAGATTGAAACTACGGTAGTTTGTGTTTTAGAACAATTAGCTTTATTTCGCTGAACAATGTTCCTGTTTCAAACAAAGAGCTCGCGTAATTTGTTCGGTCGCGTTGCTCTCGAGTTTGTTTTATTATCGTGTCAGTGCGTAACCGGAAACGTCCTGCCTATGACCGGTGCTAAGGACTGTGGACGATCGTATCGTCATAATCACCACATTCAGCAGGAAAACTGGTAAAAGCAGGTTTCTAGCTGTAACAAACAAGAGCACAGTACTGTTCAACTGTCCTTTACAAACATCATGAAAAAAACAACTTATTAATAGATAATCGTAACGCGATCGCATAACTATTGACTAATCACTTGTATGTGTGGTGCAAACTGTCAATATAAGTTGATTATTAATAAATAAATAAATAAACTAGCAAAATGTCATAACAAACTCGAGTCCCAGAAGTTATTATTCACGGAACTCTTTTCATATTACAAGTAGGTATCTCCATATCGGTATATTATTTCGGCCCAAAAGTATGTATCGTCCTGACCTTTCCAGATCAGTGGTACGCGACCTCTATTTGTGATTCTGATTCAACATCAAAACTTTCCATACTTCTATTTTGCGAACATTGACATTTCGTTCTGATATTATGCGGATGCGTCTTTTTTTAGTATATCTGCGTTATTTAAAGATCTCCATTCCTTTATTAATTATGTTCTCCAAAAGCATTGAATGAAACATTGAAGAATTGACCACAGTCTGTATTCTGCCAGAAATTATATCTGTAAAGACAACTTCAATCAATTTGTCAGTCTATTTTTTTGAGCCTATGTTGTATCCTACTGTTGGCAAAGGCCTCCCTTTATTCTTCCAAACTTCCCTGTCTCCTACCTCTGGCCTTGCTAGCCCTGCAAACATTGTCAGATCGTCACACCACCTTCGCCGTGATCTACCTCGGAGGTGATGTACCTCAGTGAAGGACGATCTTTGCCCATCTCTTCGGGCGCATACGCGCGACGTGGCCGCCGGCGGCCCTCCACCACTCGAGTTATGGAGCGCAGGGTGGTGTTTCTAACTCGACTGTACACTTGAAAGCTATTTATGCTGCGCTCCATTGCCCATTACCAAATCTTGAGTTTGGACTTCTGTGTTCAGTAAGCACTTTGTGCGCACCGTAAGTTAAGATGGACAGGATTAATTAAATCCAGGAGTTTTCTTTCAGTGTTATAGGAAGACTACCTACGATGTGTTCTTCAAGGGCTCTGTAGGTCTTCCAAGCATTTTGGACTCGTCTTTCAACTTCCTTGTCTTGTCTATATTTTGTGAAAGACACTATCCGGCCTATCATGCGGAGCAGTACCTATCATGCGAGGATCTTCATCTTCTAATGGTATAAACAGAACACTTCTTCCCCACTGCTCAACTAGATTGCTCAACTGCATAAAGTTGAGCAGTGGGTAATACCCGCTGATCAACTAAAACTGCACAACTATATTTATAGACTAGAAATAAAAAATTCAAATCACCAAGACCCCGGCAGGCATCGGCCCTAGCGGACCCCGTCAGTTAGTGCTGACATCTCTTTGAAGCGTAGCCTTTGGCAGGAGGCGTTTTGACCCCCTAGATCGGGCAGGAGCCGCTTCAAGGCAGCCTCGGCCCGCTCCAGTCTGGGAGCCAAACGACGGAAATGCTCTACAAAGTTTCACCGGCTGTCAAGGACAAGTCTCAGATACTTCATAGTCGACTCGAGCCAGGCCACCTCGAGTCCCAGTTGCCGGATCCTTTCAACGACTGTCGCAACCCCGCGTGTCGCTAATTCAGCCGCCACCTGGTTCGACCTCCCTTGCGCCAGGACCAGCGTGTCGTCAGCGTAGTAAACTACGCTGACGCCGCTAGGGAGGTCGGCGCGCAGCACCCAGTCGTACCCAATGTCCCACAGATGCGGCCCCAGGACCGATCTCGACTCGCCGGTTCCACTCTCCTTAATGACCGGGGTAGATGACGACCCTGTCCGTCAGATAGGCCTCGACCACGCGACAGAGGTAGGTCGGCATCCGGTGATACCGGAGTGCCTCCCTGGTGCAACTCCAGGGCAGGGTATTGAAGGCATTGGCGGTGTCCTTAGACATCGCCAATGCCTTCAATACCCTGCCCTGGAGTCGACGCCTGAAGACGACGCCACCCTGGGCAACAGCATCCCCCGCCGCCGTGAGGGCTCGTTAGTGGCCAGTGCCTCAAGAGCAGTTGAGCAGTAGGTTATATTGTTCGATTTTATAACAGGATGACCTACTGATCAACTAAGTTGAGCAAAAAATAGTTGAGCTATAGAGCATAAAATGTTCGGTAATACAAACTATGTCCTACAGCTCAACTGCTCAACTAGTTGAGCAATCTAGTTGAGCAGTGAGGAAGTAGCGAAACAGAAGTACGGCAATGTTATAAATTCTAGATATTTTTGTATCTTTTCGTTCCTGACACCTTTTACACCTGAAAACAGCCTGAAAAATAACCTAGCATGACGTAGAAACGCCACAAAGGAGGCGCTGTAGCCTACCGTATGACGTTAGACAAGCACCTGATACTGACGTGTGACGTCAGTACAAAGAACGTTACAATTTGCAGTTTTTCCGAAGCCCCTACGCGCTTTGTAGGAGCTCGAGGTTTATCCGGACTTATTTGCGATCTGATCCGTGTTGTGTATCATTTTTGTTGGTAAAAGTTTCGTTTATTCGGGTAATGTTGGTACAGGTAATGTATGCAGGGGAACACGGTTGGTTTATGGTCAGGGATGATGTGAGGTAAAAGGGTAGGTTAGCCGTTACCGTAACCCGTACTGTTGCTACAGGAACAAAGGAACATATTTATTATAGCAGTGATATCTTGGGAGTAAAACGAACTAAACCCTTACAGTCTTCATAAATATAAAATAATATATAGGTACACAAGTTCTAGGCACTCCGTAATCTTTATACCCTACTTGTTAAGATTAAAATGGTGCGCAATAAACGTAGAGGCTGTAAGTACAATTATATCCCCCTTGAGTCAACTTTACGACATACAGATAACCGGATGATAAGCTCCACGTTTTTATATACTTAAACAATTTAATACACGAGGAAAATATGGAGAACTAACGCTAAGCGCTGCGACTCGTTGCAAAGTAATTGAGTTGGAATAAAATCTTAAACGCTTTGAATAAAAGGAAAATAAATGCGTCGCGGCGGAGCGTCGGTGTGGTGCGGCGGTGCGGCGCGCGGCGGTGCGGCGGTGCGGCGGCGTTGTGGAGAGACGACAAACTTGTTAGTGAGCGGATTATTTCGCTTGTTATTGTTATAAAGCTGGAAATAATAGCAAGATTGATGTATAAGTATTGCGGGGATTGCAGATAGGGACGTTGCTGTAGATGGCATTATTAGATGTTGTTTTACATTCCTGTCATGTGTGTGTTTTGTGACCGACGCGTTAATTAACGGATATGATAGGTCTTTAACACAATACTCTTCTTTAAGGTACCTACTGATAATACTCTCAAAGTTGTTACAGCTGTCACAAAACTCATGGTCAACGTCGCGTCGCGGATTTACGGCAGTTGTTTTGATCAAAATCAATATGATGATGATAAGTTGTACCTACATACCTAATTGTCTTCGATTCTTCCATTAAAATATGTGAAACCACGCGCAATAGGGGCAGCAAAAACAAAGCAATTTTTTTTTTTTTTTTTGCTAAATGGGCGCGTTCTTGACCCCGATCTCGCCTGATAGATCAATATCTAGATAATTCAATTCAATATATGTAAAGCGATGGTTCCGTTTCTCAAATTAATGAAACCGGTACAATACTGAATAGGACCCGCTACGCTCGTATTGAATTATATCAGACAGTAATTTGTAAAGGTAATCGCACAATATACCGACTGGTGCGTCGTCACAATGCAAATGTCATTCTCAGAACGCCACATTGATCTACCTCTACATGGATGTCCACATCTACCTGAAATATTACAGACGGTCTACAGTTTGTTAATTAATTTATTTAGGTACCTACATAAACATCAACAAATACTTACACAGCATTATTCTAAAATTTTTGTCTTAGTTATAGATCTCGCATGTATCTCGGCCGCGACTTACGATTATGATCGCTGTACTTTGTGTAAATTAATTCATCACTACTCTGATCTCAAAACAGTCAAGGAAAATATCGTGAGGAAACTGCCATGTTCTAAGATCCAAAAATTTGTACCTAGACATGTGACATCTACCAACCCGCACTGGGCCCGGCCGCGTGGTGGATTACCGCCCACTACCTCTCACCAAATTAAAGGCAGATTATACTTATGCATGTATCTTAATTATTTAAATTTAAATAATTAATTTAAATATTTTAATTATCTAAATTTAATTATTAATAATTAAAATACAATATTTAAATTATCCGGCACTCGCAAAAGACAGAATTGTGTGGAAAAGGGAGAGGCAGGCCTTTGCCCTGCAGAGGGACAATACAGGCTAGTCATTAGATTTGATGTATCTAAATTAACGAACGCAATGCACTAATTATTATCGTGCTTGTTCATCATGACGTCATTGAATTGAATTGAAAGGTTCGATGCCAGTACTACAGTACAAGCATAGAACCTTTTTAAATTATTTCTAAGATTTGATGTTGGTAAATATTTATTTATTTAAACTTTTCGCACAAAAAGGTACAAAGACGGACTTAATGCCAAATATTTGACCAATTAAAAAAAAATTAATAATAAAGTAAATTTATAAAAAAAAACTGAATAATAATAATAATGTATTAATTTAGAAATATGACCAAGAAACTGGCTAGATCTTCGATAAAGATGACCGTCTACTCCGTTAAGTAGGTACCTCAACCAAAGAAAGAAAGAAAATACGTTTATTTGCGGTGAAAATGACGCAAAAAAGAACATAAACACAAAAAAATAAAATGAAAAGCTCCTTTATATTTCCCATGCTATGTCAGCTTTCTATAGAAATTGTTCTTTTGTACAAAAATCATGCAAATCTGACGGCGCATGATAGGAAAATAAATACCAACCGCGTGTTGTGGACAGGCGATGTTCAACGTTTTCCAACTATGCACACAGTGATCGTCCGTCAAGCAAACAGTGAGAACAAACGAACACAGAGATGTAGTGTCAACACACAGAGTTGTGCCGGCTGTTGTGATGTAGTTGTAATGCAGTGTGCAATGGACGTCATTTCGAATGAATAATTGGACTCATTTGGAAGTCGATAAATCTGTTCGGTTTTAAATTGTGACTGCTGTTCCGAGTCGCAGTTACTGAAATGTGGTCCCAAAGTTTTCTGTTTTGGGAAAATAAAGCCGATGAATTCTCTATTTTTGTCACGGTCATAAAAGCACCAAACTAGAGTTCAGGATTGTTAACATTTTCTATGCAGGCTTCAGCGATAAAGACTCACTAAAGAGTAATCGATGATTTGACAATTTTATAAGTATGTTCAAAGATAAAAGCCACTTTACTAGAATCTTGCAAACATTTCTCATAATAAAATAATAGTTTAAAGCGTGCCTTACATAATTAATATCCTGAGAGATCTTTCTAAGAAGCTTGAGACTGTAACTACAATGTAACTTGTGGAATATCTCGACAGTCGGCACTGACAGTCGCACAAAATTATATTAAATGGAAATCCTCTGTCTTTTGATTCAAAGACTAATCTTCTTTATGCGTTTCCAATTTCAAGGCACATTCTTTAGAAATGATAAGGAATAGCTTGAGCTGTATAAAAAAGCAAAGTATCGATAATGTTTTAAAGATGCTTTTTTTGTAATAAAGCCTTAGAGACGACTTATAAGAAACAGGTAAAACATTTAGACACGTTTGGTAATTTTAACGTATAACTAATATTCCCAATGTTACAAGGCCATAATATTATATAACATTCATGGAAATTTGAAACAAAGTCAACTAAAACAAAAGTATCTTTAAGCTCAAAACAAACACCAACAGAACGCCACTATTTTCGTCCCGAAGCACCCATGTGGAAGCTGTGACAGCCGTCTTACGTCCCGGCGACAAATCTTACGATATCTCCGAGCTTGCCACGTTAAAACTACGCGCTTCACATACAATGGCGGACATTTATTATTTAGGATCAGCACCGATAATCAGTGCCATTACCCGATTTCTTTCACTGGGGTGCCGCCCTCGATTTACTCACCTACAAAAACTTTGTAACACCCTTATTCCTGTGTAAACAAAGTTCAATTTAGTTTGCTACTTAACGTTTTACAAAGTTATCCTTAGCTTTCATCTTTATTCTTTTTTCTATTAGCATAGGGTTCATGTTTGTTTGTATAGGGTGTATAAGTAAGTTGGTGTATACTTTTATCATGACGTGTAAAGGTGGCCGGACGCATCGGTCCCTGGGAGCCAACGCATCTGGCGTTGAAATTCGCTTGATATATTGTTTCATGTTCGCACCCGCTTGTAATGCTTGCCAGAGATGGGACAGACGGCGGCGGCGACATTATTTTGTAAAAAAAAAATATTGTATAGGTTACGTATTCGACACTATTACGTTAAATGCAGAGTGTAAAAAATCATTAGACAGTCACGTCTGAAACAAAGACTGGGGAATTTATAAATTCTGTGATGTCGTTCAACTTTAAACTGTGACATTGGGAACAGAAAAACTCAAAAAACAAAACCCGAATAATGACTCTAACATAAAATTAAATTTCAACAATCCAGTTCTATTTAAAAAGCCCAACTACAAAAACATCATCAAAAATAAATATAACAATTTGAATGCAACACAAAGTCATAATATCGATACAGCCCCCGGTCGCACTGTCCACAATGTGTCACAACCCTAGCTCGGGGCGGGGGCGAGTAAATATGAAAACTCAACGAGTTGTTTGTAAAAAATAAAACAATAAAACCGTGTTATAGGGATTTGGATTTATTTCGCACAATTTTCCTAATATTGTGTGACTTGTTTATGGCTTGTTGCGATGCTTCAGCGGTGCGGGTTCTTGGAATTGGGTTTTTATTGAATTTGACCTAATAATATGATTTTTATTGAGGGTTCTCAGTTTTTATTTTTTACCTGTCTTCGCTGCACTAGAGTTTTTGTATACATAACAGTTAGATTTTCATCTCTCGTGTTTTCTTTCATTCGATCCAGTACTTTGCAACGGCAGAACGTGGGCTTCTTACATGTCTAATAATATATTTCTATTCATCAGACATAGTTCAAATCAGCACGTTTGATGACCATATTGGCGAACTTAGTAATCCAACAGTACTATAAAAACTATGTTAGTTAGCTGGAGGTAGATTCGTCTGACAAGTTTTCCCTTACGTAATCCCTCGGTCATCTCTTACAATCCCATGGTTAGCAATGGGGTAATCTATTCGCAGCCCAAACCGAATGATGACTTGCTCAAATATATTCAAAGGAATCCATCTTGCCACTCGGCAGATTGTTCTTCAGATAGGTTTTACTCACGCTTTTAGGTGATAGGATGCTGGCAATCTGTCACTGTGGCCAATAAATTGTTTTACTGCCATTTTTATACCCAATGCCTGGTTTATTGCTGTCGATGTCGATATTTTGATTTACGAGATTAGAAGAGTCCTTCATATCTAAAAGTATGTCTGTATTGATAGGATCTGCGAGGATTGCTGTTGAATTTGGATAGTTGGGTAAATGTTTTAAAAGGGTTAATCTTAATAAGGATATGACCTTCATCTTCATTCTCTTATTATTATTTACCTATGTATCTACTGTAAAGGTCTTGGTACCATAACATATTCTTGCGCTTGGCGCGGGCTGCACGCAGAGATAGCCGTCACCAGGTCATATCACATCCACATCATATCATGCCAAGTCATCCGTGTGATTTTCGCCTTGGATAGTATTTCGTAATCCTGGAATACAAAGCAAAATAACGCGTACAATTTTGATTCGAGAATCTATTTCGAGCTCCAAACGTCTATAATGCAAGCTAACAGCTTGAAACGGCTCGGCCTGTTTGTTCAAACAAGCGGCACATACATTGTTTGAGACGAGTCCAAACGTATCGATTTGCGAGTGCGATTACATCGCTCGTATCGACTGACCTAATCGATGTAGGACGAGCACTGGCCCGAATACGAATCACTTTTAATAGTGGACCGCTTTTTATTATTTTAGCTTACTTTGCTCGTTAATCTTTAGTATTATTGGTACTTGTTCTTGAGATTTTTTTATTGATGGTGCTATATGAAAAGTTATAAGTATTTTTCACCGAATAACGTCATCATCAGCATCACGCATGATTATGTTATTATTTTCCATCAAAATGTTACTCCTAGTGGTTTTCTACTCCGCATAACTTCTATTTTATTTAATGATCAATTCTTAGTTTGTAATTCTGTTAAAACCATAGAATACAATCATTTGTGTAATTCCATTTTCGTGTAAAGTGAAGACTCACCCGTGAAAGTAGCTTCCTGTGGTCGCATGCCGCTGTACTAACATACATATAAGCTATGGTAGCATTATGGTATGGTAGCATTCAAACTTTTTTTAATTGAATTATTTTGGGGCTTATTTCAGTAAAATTTGTATTTTTGAAATGTGCTAATTAATCCCTTTCATTTGATTTTAGGATGGTGCCTTGTGGGGTACAAGGCACCATCCCAAAATATTTATTTTTAAATTTATTACTTTATGTCCGCTAGAGGGCGCCATATTATATTAAACTAGAATAACAGTGACTGAGCCGACAACATCAAGACCTAAGGGCGATCTAAATAGGTCAACTTTTTGTTTTGATGTTTGGCCAGCAAAACAATATTAATATTCATGTAGGATAGCGCTGGGACACGCTCAATATCTAGTATATCTGATACTGATTTACAATTACTGGACCTTGTTTTGGGAAAGATATTTATTACTAGCTTTAGCGGGTGCGTGATGGGCGGTACAATTATCCACGAGGACGTACTGCCGGGGTAAATAGCACATGTCCTACTTCAGGTCATGGTCTACATTTGTGCAAAATTTCATTGAAATCTGCACCTTAATTGCGTAACACACTATCCATCACAATTTGAATAATTTTGAAGGATATTGCTAATCCATTGCTTCATAGGTTCGAAAAAATTGTCTGCTGAACAACGTAAATAACGCAATGAATGTTATTGAATTGTCAAAATGAAAGCCATTCTTACTGTTAGTGTGTTACGCAATTACCCCGCCGTTTAACCATTAAGGCGTGAAATGGTGAGAGACAGGCAGACATAGTTTCGCTTTTAAAACATCTATAGTTTTTTATTTATTAAGAGGAAATGTGGTCGAAGAGACTTTTTGAAAAAGCCTAAGTAAAAAGTCATAATTCGAGGTTCGGCTCTCGCCTATTTTTTCCTTTAATATTGGACCAATTTAACACGTTCCCTGCGCCATCACTTTCAAAGAACTTTCAGCTGGTGCTTTGGAGACCTAAAAGATCTCGAAACTAACCTACCTTTTGGTGCGTTTGAGACCTAATCAGTCTCATAAAGATACAGTTTTGAAAATAATTTATATCTTCCAAAAAAACAATCAAATATATTTTGAAGTTTTTGTGGGTGAAAGATAGCCTATTGCTTTATATTTTGCTAGGTTCGCACGCAGTTATGACATTTGAATAAACTACAAATACCAAAAAAAAAAAATGATATCGATTGTATCTCGTACCGCAACCGAAGATAGTTCAATATGTGTAGTAAGTAGTGATGGGAATAAAATAATATCTCAGTTGTCGATTGAAAAAGTTTTATTAATTATGCAAAGTGTTTTTCATTAAAACATGGTAAGCACATTGATTGCTTGCATTGCGCGCAAATGGTAACAATTCGTTTAGTCTTTTTAGAAGCGTTTGTTTAATGTGCGTCGTAATTTTTCGTAACAACCCACACAACGTCTTTTTTTGTCGCCACGTTGGAAAACATGATCAGTACATCTTCCTTCGGGTAATTCTGTAATAAATTGCATTGTATAAATAAACAGCATGCAACTATGTCAGTGAAGTAAATGCGATGGAATCTAATTTTATTAGTTTCGTTATTCGAGTGTCTTATGTATATTTTTGTTCTTAGGCTGTTGTTGCTTTAAAAAAATATACGGAGGTATTAAATAAAAGCTGGATGTCACAGGCCTCTTGTAAGTTTACTATAACAACGTTTTTGTTTTAATAACCGAAATTTAGGCTACCAGAAACTTACCAGAGAGCGATGTGAATCCCCCCCCCCTCCCCCCTGTGTAGTATAATGCTTACATAATTAAAACACTCTAGCATTAGAGATAAGTAGCAAAGCCCACCAGAAATGCTACTAAGCTAAGACAATCTCAAAAACAACCAAAAATTTTCAGGCAATCAACAGAAGAAGTAGGTACATAACGCGAAAAACCACGTAATGTCGAAAAAAAGGCAGGCAGATGTTAGTTGGAAATAAAGTCTCCCCTCTTTAATTTATGTTATTTGAATTGTATCCAAGAAGAGTTTTGTTCAGTAAACTCGAATGATTAAAGTGCAGATTATGCTCAGTTTCTGAATGCAAAGCGTGCTGCAGTTAGTTGACGATGCTAAGCTTACGCGTTGTCTGGAACCATTACCTAAGTTTCTGGAGAGATTTTAGCTACCTTTATGAGTAAGAACAGTTTGTTTGTCGATGCTAGGACAACACTAAAACGAGTCACGCAGCGCCCGCGCCGCCCACCTTCCCGCTCTTGCGTCTACGAGGCGTACGATTCCACGAGTACCGACATATCTCCTAACGCAAGGAATGAAAATAATTACAGTACTGTGCGTTAGGGACCTAATCCATCTCTACTTTCTTTTTTAATGTCCTTGAATTCAGCTTTAAGTAGGAAGCAAATATGTATATTTGTCCTACTCATACCTAAAGAACTTTACACGTTAGATCCTCCCGCAAGGAGTGAAACAACACGATTATGTTCAACGCACAATACAAAAATCCTGCAAGAGATCTGATAGATCTCGTAATGCAACGAACGTGTTAAAAGATATTTCATAAACAGAATAAGAAGGATATAATTATATAACTGTGTCCATATGTTTTTCTTTTTTCATTAATAGTTGTCGTATTTGTGCGCTAGGTCTCTGTTGACAGCAGCAATTTTGAGGGTTCTAGTGCTTATAAAAATAATGTATCATCAAAAAGAAAACCACTGTAGTTGAAAAACATGTTCTTAAAGTTCAAAAATTTGGTAGGAAAACGCTACTAAAATATTTTGAACACACATCTGCCACTTGCGTTGGCGAGTAAAGTATGGATATAGATGGCATGTCAGTTCCAATAATATACCATTAAACCAATTTAGCATTACGTAAAAGTGGAAATAAGGGTTTGTACCTAAAGGTTTGATCCATGTTTGAACCCACCGATCTAAAGATTCGATAAAGTCACTGAGCCACTGAGTCACAACTACCCAATATTATCATAATCGTCTTTTTCTTCTTCCTTTAACAAATTAATAATCAATTTATTCGGAACAAGCGCACTTGACATAATCCCTTTGGCGCTTTTTACGACGTCAAAGAAAGGAAGGGGAGAAATTTCCTTTGCCAAAAACATGGCAATGGATTTTATCATTAGGCTTAATAATTGCATAACAATTGCCTCAGGGTTTACCACCCCCTCTGCTTACACCCTTCATTTTACGTGAGAATATCAACAGATGCTTTCGTGAAATTAGTAAGGAAATTAAATCACTATTACATGCGAATGGGAATAATAACATTTTGATGAAATGTATAAAAATTATATTTTTTTCAATTACAGTGAACGAGTGTGCTAAGAAAGCAAATCAAATATAAAGTCTGGTCGAGGAAGATTTCTTGCAACAGTTGCAACATAGCAACTAGACCTCTGACTACGATGTCCACCATTTTAATAATATTAGCTGTTATTAGGAACATTCTGTAGTGTTATGACTGCTGCAATGAAAAAAAAGTGTGAGTTATCTTTATCATTGGCGGATCGAGAGGAAGGCAAAGTAACCACCTTCAGTGCAGGAAAAGTCTATGGTGAATGTTGTAGCCTAATCCCGTCCCATCCGTAAAAATCAAAATCTATCTACAGGATCCCAAAATCAGTACTTGTGGAAGTACTGATGCGGTTATGTCTAACCGTCTGTAGGTAGTTACGTACCTATTCAATGTATAAATTGGATCATTTCAATGTCTCTAAACTGTATACGTATTCCAGCTACGATTTCCTTTGATTTTCCCTCGACACTAACGTGAAAGCTATCTCCAATAAAATGTTTTTTCTCAGAAAACACGGCTATTAAAATGTAAGATATTATATCGATGATTAGACGAGAGGGGCTGGCAATGATGGTGGAAGGTCGGCGTGACCTCTAGACTGTAAGGCCTTCGGTTACGTATCGAGAGGTGCTCGCATTTAAATGTTAGGGTCAATTAGGGTCGATGCCAACTAGATAGTAACACCAAAAAAAATATATTTTTGTTGGAACGAAGATCTTTTACGGAGCTTGCGGTAGGAGTTAAATTGGAGAATATTTATGTAATAGAAAGAGACAGAGAGAGAAATAGTTTACATGGTCTTTGAGGGTACTGAAGCCAATAGTGAGGTCAAAATGAAAATCCAAGATGGCGGCTGCAAAAAATTTAAAATTTTTCGTCATTGGTGTAGTTTTGATGGTTTTAGATGGTGCTGAAGCGGATATTGTGATCAAAACGAAAATCCAAGAGAACGGCTGCAAAAAAAAAAAAGAATTCGTCATTTTGAAATTTTCGCTGCCGTCATTGAATTTCGTTCCTGCTAGGGGTTCCGCGACGCCACACGTATTTTTTATGGTTTCGTTTTTTTTTAGACCACGATCAAATAAAACTTTGTTGTGTCTGTGTTTGTCACATCGAGCCGTCTTTTCTTTACCGAACCAATTATTAATCTTGACTGACTATAAACCGTCTTTTATCTTTTCATTTTGCCTGTTTTATATTTTACCTATTTTCTTTATAAAAACAGACATTTTAGAGAGCTCTTTGTTTTGTTTCTGATAGCAGCTAGAATAAGGATGAAGACGAAATTATGCGCATTAAGAAGGGGTAAACACGAAAAGTGTCATGTTAAACTTTGTATAGACCTGCATTAGACATGATATGACACCAATTGCGGTGTTTTTTAACCCATTGAATGTCGTAATTACAGACACAATTAAAAAGCCATTGTGTCTCGCGTAGATCTACGTTCCGACAGACGAGAGGTTAAGGGACCGCAGTGTAGATAAGGTACCTAATAGTTTAAGGAACTTAAGCAGCTTTGCTTTGTCTTGGTCTATGGCTACGAGCTTGTTCTTAAAATAAGGGTTCCTTGCATGTCAGCAATGATTGTAATATTGTAAACAAAAGGATCAGGAAACGTACCCGTCGTCGTGGATGCCAATTTGTAGTGAACATTCCGAATTGACTGCTTTGATTAGATTATTTAAATATTTAAACCCAAAATACTATTTTTAAATAACCTTAAATATGTTTTTCGGACAATTGAGATTAATTTTCCAACCTCAATTTTGGTCGGTGATTATTCAATTACAATTGAATAAAGTTATTCAAACAATATTACTTAAAAAAGGGGTGAGGTATAACATTGAAACCTTGCATAAAAGATGAATGTGTTACCGATTCCCTGTAGTGAGTGATTGAGTAATAATTTGATCTGAACAGGGGTTGTTTACACTTGCATCAAATACCTTTGGAATAGACAATAGAAGCTAGTAGCAAACTAGTTTAATCAGCCTATAAGGTACCCACTGCCGGGACACAGGCCTCTTCTCTGTGAGGAGTTGGCCGTAATCCACCACGCGGGCCCAATGCGAGTTGGTAGATGACACATATCTTCGAGTTATTTGTTCTAGGACATGCCTTACGATATTTTTCCTCACCGTTTTTCAGAGCAGTGGTGATGAAATTATTTACACAAAGTAAAACGCCTGTCAGGGTTTGAACCTACGACCTACGTAAGTTCTGGCCGTTACCACTCGGCCACTACAAACAGCAAACTGGCAATGATATAATATATGTATATTCAACGTTATTTTATATAAACGTATGTATTATTCCAATTAAGAGTTCGTTTTAGTTTTCTTGTTCCTTCTCCTTTCCTACACACTTCTAAGTGGAGGAAAATTAATATTACAACATAAATGATAATATTACAATTACGTATGTTTAGAATTACATCGTTTTCCTTATGTATGATACCTTATAATATTATATTATGATCCTGCTGGTCACGTTTTGGCGAAAGTAGGTCAAAATATGGCATGAGTAGCACTGCGCATACTTGCCATTATGTTTTACAAATGTAATAATTATTAATAACATTCTCCAATGTGTTACTGTTAATTGTTATTAATAGTTAGACAGTGAGTTTAGTTTATTCATCAATTATTGAGTGTTCAAATGAATAATCTAATTTATATTTTATTGTCGGTTAAATAAAACATCAAATATCCATACAATATGACGTCATAGAGTACCTAACATTCGTTTCAACGAACCAAGGCTAACAAGTTAATGTGTGCACTACAACTAACACGATAAGCGGTCATCATCCATTCAATCATACCCAGCCAGCCGAATACATGTCCTGTACCACAGACACGGAGCTAAGAATACGTGGAGTACTCATTGCTGCTCTAGGGTAGCCCAAAAGTAATAATGACCTGATTCCATCGGTCAAATCAGGACATTTTTATTTTTGGGCCACCCTATAGCTGCCTTGAGTACTCCAGTAATTTCTTACTCTATGTTAGTGGTACAGAAAATGTATTCACCGAACGTGTATTGGGGTCACTTCGACTTAAATTAGTGTTTCAGAATTTTAATTAGCTTTAGGATATTTCGAAAGACATCTTGTCTCATACATAAGCTCTTTATTTGTTCACTACTCCGTAGCCTCTCCGCGTATGTGTGTGCACAGAGATGCGACATTATGCGCTGGTAATTATTGGAGTAATTTCATCTGCGAGCGAGTGAATAGCGACTGTCGGTAATACGCCAAGGATTGATATTAAATGGAGTGTACGACTGTGTTGTTCGATGTTGTGTTTATATTATGTATAAACACAACATCGAACAATTGTTTTTAGATTATATGTCTATGTGTGTAGTTTTTTGTTAAATCATGTTTCGTTGATTAGTCAAATAGACTGAGAAAGATAACATTTCTACGCAATGGCTAGCAACTGTATGCAGTGCTACAGAGTGCAGTTTTAGTCCAATCGTGAAAAAATATGAAGTTCAAAGATGTGTGATATTGGTGGAAGTCAATGTTTCCATGATAAAGGAGAAAATTTGTGCAGAAAAACGATTTAAAATGCTGTTTGTTTTGGTCTAATATCCACAATTCAGTTAACACGCAAACAAAATCAAATACCCATCGCAAACATTAAACTTTATGAGCCACTTATCTAACGTGATAGAAGCTCGCGCTATCATAACGATAGCCAGGATGTCTGGCTTAAGAAATTATCCGAAGGTAATGTTAGCATCGCTGGGAGCCAGCCAGGCTCTCTGTAAATCTGCCGGCTATTACCGACCCAATAAACGATTTAACTTGATTCCTTCTTTTAATATGGGTTCAAAGCTCAACTCGGCTATCAAAACACTTTATATAAGTACCTCTCAGGAGTTCCAATAAAGGGTAGAAGTGTGAAATTATTTGAGAGTAAGTAAGAATTCCTGACTCAATTAAGTTTGTAAGTAAAAGTAGGCGTTAGAGAAAGGATCGTAAAATAATTTGTCTTCGCTTTCGTTGAATTTGGTAACACGATTGCTTCTGTTTTATGTTTTTATTGCTCTTTAGTGGTGATGGAATGGGGTCGTGCCTTAGATATAATATCACGATGTATAGCGGCTATAATTTTTTTTACCGTCTATCATGAGAACTATGAATGCACTATTAAATTATTAAAACCGATTGGGTAATTACATACATATAAATAAAAAATATAGGTATACAAAATCAACCTTAAAGTAAAATTTCCATAATCACTGTTACAAATTACTTGCCGTGATACATACAATAAAGCGTGACCCATCCAATTTGAAACCTACTGACCTATAAAATCTACAAACATTATAGAAAAAAGAAGGAAGAAAATAAGTGGTTTTCTTTTTTAAAACAAAGCACAAAAAGAAAACAAACTTCGGGTAAAAATGCGTCACATCCGCGAAAAACGGCCTTCACTCAGGATAAAGCGCTCGTTTTCAGCGACAGCCGGCGTTGACTTGATGAATTCGACCGGTATAGCATATAAAGTAATAAAAAGAAACAAACATATATAACTACTTTATTTAAATACACGTAATCTTATCACATTGTAATAATGGATTATTTTTCCGTTCCCCTCTGTTTGTTTCAATGTTTTAATACCCAGCGACAACTTCACATCTACGTGCAATTTTTTATAAATTTTATTTTTCACGCTTTTCCTTATCACATCTGACATTGACAGGATTGTCGACATCGGCACAATTTCCACAAATAAAAATAGAACATTACAGAATTAATGAATTGTTTAGCGTTGTGATTAATGTTATTATTTTAGTATTAAAGTTTTAAAACATCGCGTGCATTATGACACCACTCCATCGGAACACAACAAAGGTATTTTTTTCTTTTTAGTGTATTAAACGTTAGTTTTTAAAAAGCATGTTGTTTTATTCACACTCAATTATTAATGAGTTTAGTATGTTATGCCGGTACACCTCAGTGAGTATGAACCTTTAGCAAAGTCATCACTATTTAGCAAAAAGAATGTTCCATCGTTTTTAAATGTGTTTAGGAAATCACAAGTTATATATTTTCAATTGTTTTCTAGCTAAGTTGGCCAGTGTTTTATGAGGTGCCATATAATCGATGATTTTACTATGAGTGTACCTAATGTGTCCTATTTGCTCAGAAAAATGTAGATATATGCCAACGTAATCCATACCATTATTCCCAGTGCTGTGCATTGTTTTATCGACATTCAAATGTCATACAACCGCTTATCAGTTTCATCTATAAAGTGAATGTCTATTGTTAAACTGTTTAAAAATATGACTCTTCAGAGATTTCTATTATGCACATTTGAACAAATCTAGAAGAAAGAAGTCGTGTATTTCAAAAATGATTTCATTTGTTCTGAATCCAATACATTTATTTTCATATTGTTGATCGAAAATGTTGATGCTTCTTTTAAACTTTTCTTTATCTTATTAAACTAACAAAAATATTTTCAATATTACCAAAAAATATTTTAGCTTTTATAGAAATTGATATTGTTTAGAACAACACGTTTCGAAGGCATAAAACGAAAGCAAAGCTTCTGAAAGGCGCCTCTTGTACGAAATAGGTTATAAAAATTGAGTTCAGTGACCTGTTTAAGGCGACACTGAGCGTTACATTAAGGTTGGCTTAACACGAGTTAAATCTTGAATATTTTTATTTTTATGAAAGGTTTTTTTAAGTCTGTGCGCTGTTGCGTTTTTACTTTAGTTAGTAGTTTGAGTTTGTGTAGCTGCTAGTTTTATTACGAGCCAGCAGCCAGCTTATATGTTTCAGTCAAGTTTTTTAGTAGGGTAAGTTATTTTTGCTTTGTTGGTATGTAGGTAGGTGTCGTCAAAGTCAGTCTATCCTACCAGAAGGTTCTATTTCCTACTGAAGCAATTGCTTTATACACCAAGTGCCTTTAAATTCATAGAAACATATTCAATAATCCATTTTTCCCGATATCTCTTTGTTGTATGTATGTAAATATTTAATTCGATACCCTCAACACAAATTTTCACACTCTCGATTGTGATCACGTATTTCTAACAAAACTGATTTCTTATCAATTCCTTTCAGCATACTTGTATCTCACACACTTCGTTGTGCAATTCTATTTGCGAAGCCTTCCTCAATGGCGGCCTATCTTTTCTTGTAAATGAATATTTTCTGTGGATACACGAGGATTTCTTTTACTTGTATCTTTTAAGAGATAAGGAAAATTTCAATCAATCCACAGTAAAGCGCCTTCGGATGAGATTATTTTGGTTCGATACGTTTTGTATTCAATATTTTGATTAAATGATAAAATTAATGTTCTCAGCGATTAGTGACGGTGTTTTATAAAGTTTTCGGCAATTTTTCGTTTGAAGCTTTTGATTGAAGTGCCTTTTATTGTTTAGTTTTCCTGCAATTGCCTTTGATTCTCACATTAATACAAGCTTCTTATATTTTTATAAAAACAAAACTCTAACGCAACAATGAGCTCAGAAAACAAGCCGTTTATGACGTAGGACTGGGCTATAATTTTTATGCAGGCTCCGAGTCATTCGTCTCCAGCGGAGCAAGCCCCCCGATGGACGTCGTAAACTGTACGTACAGACCTGCGGTAATCAGGGTTGACTCCAAAGTAGATGGTTGAGACTAAGGGAACGAGACGGTATACAATGCAATACTGAGCTAAACATGTTAACTTTCCTACTTAGTGAAGCTACGTAGTTTTTGTAAAATATATGGTAAGTACTATTCCATACTACGTTATAGTCTGATATGAACTGACTAGGGTGTAAGCTCTTTATCTCAGAAACAGAAACTGATCTATATTGAATCTCACAATGTTATAAAAACTGCTCAGTTTTATCCACATATTTTTATCACAAGTTATAAAACATAAACGATCATAGCGAGTCCAACGTAACATTATCCTTTCAACAAAAGTAAAATAACCTTAAAAACTTTTTCGTTTATTGAACCCGTAAAAATTAAGCTTCTCAGTTTGGCCACGGTTAACTGCACCTAACTCTTTCGTCCCTTTCCCGTGTTTACCCAAGACGGCCTTTAGGTGCGAAGGGGGCGGGGTCCTCGGACCCCCGGGGGTCTCCGGCGCCGGATTATGCGCTAAACAAGGAACGTAAGAATCCCACACTGACCGTAAACGGTCCGGAGTTTGTGGCGGAGCTGTCGGTAGTCCTGTACGTAAGGGTTAGCAAGTGAGGCCGTTTTAAATGTTTTCGTGTTTCTGGAAATGTGTCTGGTTTTGTTACTGCACTGTCGTGTTACTGTTTGTTTAGGTCTGACTTATCCAACGCCAGTTAATTTTATCCGAGGAATAATTTTGTTTTTTTTTTTTTAATTAAAATTTATTCCACTAATAAAAATTATCTTTCGATTGAAAACTCAGCTCTTAGTAATGTACTTTCTTTTTTCAAGATATTGAGTAATGACCAGGTAGGATGGCATCAAGTTTTTTTTTTCCGTTTCAATGTGTTTATTCATGAAATTGTTCATCATTAAAACTTTTCTCTTTACCAAAACATTCAAAAGACATTTTTGCATAATGTGACAGCCCTGTTTCGTCTCACTTGTGCAAGGTTTACTATAACGGCAGCAGTACATAGTACATACTCGTAGTACTCAGTGGTACCTACTCATGTTCACAAGGGTAACAAATATAACCCCCGCTTTATTCTCGTTATTGACCACGTATCACTTTTATGTCCACTTACAGATCCAGTCACAATTGGAGGATAGTTTAGCGTTTCAAATAGAATTCCTAGGTTTTATTTCAGGTACAGTACTAAAGTAAAATGAAAGTTTTTTCAACATTCTTTTTAGGATCCAATTTAATTCAATAGCTTTGTATGTAGTTTCAGCGTGGATGAATATTTAAAAAACAATAAGTATAAAAGTTTGCATGTATTCACGTGCATACTCTTATAAGTAATTATTATTTTTAAAACAGTAATCGTATGGGATTAGTAGGATACACTAAATGTAACGCAAAAAATGTAACCTTTCTTTGCGGTCGCGTAATAAAAGGGCTTCAAACATTTTCCTATGGAAGCTTGGCATATCCACCCGCCGCCATTTTGCTTTTTTTTTTTTTTCAAAGTTTTCACGCACGATGAATGTAGTATATATGAGTAGGGGTCACTTATATACCTAAACAAAAAATGTCCAGTAAAATGATACCCTAAAGTGTCACGTTTCCGATATATTTGGAGGTATATATCACCCCATGAGAACTATGAAAATCATTAAACTTATTACTTAATATCTACATTATTATGGTTTGGTTTTAGTTATAACAAAAAAATCAAAATGGCGGCGGGTCGGATATGCCACAAAGGTTCGAACCCCTTTGTTTATCTAAATTTGTAGAAGTTTTCGAGGATAATGATAACAAACATACCTATACATTAACACACCATCAGTCCGTCGTCCTTACCCAAAAAGCAATATCTAGTTATATCATATCTGTCGTGGATAAAGAGTAGCGTTGACACCATAGATAAAAGGGTGAGACACTCGAGACAAATGCGTCTAGAACCTTTCCCAGTATCCAGGTACCTTTGAATTCAATTCACTTTCAGTATTCAACACAAAAGTCCATTAATTCGTTTAACGGCTTCGATAAGACTCGCTGAATTGTCGAAATATCAGGTTGGTGAATATAAATGTGACAACATTGGAATCTGTGAATCTTACAATGTGTGTTCCGGAAATATATCTATTGATATTGCCTATTGAAAACGTATTCCAAACTGATAATTCCGAAACCTATTTGAAAACTGTAAGATGTATTCAATTGTTCGTATTGGTTTGAAAAAGAAATGCCACGGTATAGTAGGTTTTTATCAGATGAGAACACTCGGATTGCCAATATTGGTGCTAGGCTATTATGATTTTGATGACGTAAGTCTGATGCAGTCAGCAACAAAAGTCGATAATACATGTCAACTTTTTTTAAACTTAGCTATTGATCTATTATTGAGCTGATTTATGACCTGATGGTAAGTACTTGGTCCCTGATAGTATGTACTTACGACACGATGGTAAATACTTACACCCCGAATGTAAGTACTTACAGTCCGACGTACTTACACCCCGATGGTAAAGTACTAACACCGCAACGGTACCAACGGTAAGTACTTACACCGCAACGGTAAATTGTTACACCCCGATCGTAAGTACGTACACCCCGAAGGTAAGTACATACGCCCAGAATGTAAGTACTTAACAAATAGTCTAGAGCAAATGCAAATACCCTATCCAATATGACCAAATATTTTCTCAACATCTTACAGAGCACTGAGGCGTTCTTAACGTAATTGGTAATTCATTTTTCAATCCAGCCCATATCCATATACTCGATGCCCGGCCATAACTCGCTCGCAATAGGCCACAAACTCAAGTGATTTTAACTTGTCGTACCATTAATATTAGTGCGGCCATATCTCGCCGGCACATAACAGTAAACCTTTATCAGAGTGCTACATAAACACGCGCGATAACCTCCGATGTTCTGACTTAGTTAATTTACTGTAATTGCGCTAACTACGGCTGTACTAGGGCTGTGCTGCGATTGGCGCATTCATTTCAAATGGAATATCTAAGATTAGGTTTAAATACTTTATTCGCAAACAATACAAGAGAGCCACTTACATGAGAATTTAGGATAACATAATGTAATGAACTTGTTCTAGGTGACGGTCATCGATACCACACAACAAGCCTATTCCTATTAAAATTCTTTTGTTTTTAAATTGGTTCGGTAACACGATCAACGGTTTTATTCTCAAATAGTACCTAAGCTAGTAGTTAGTGAGTGTTTGCTGAAAGAGCTTACATTTTTTTGGGATGGTAAATTATTATAAAATTGTGCTCTTTCATAGGTGATATACTTTTTAGCACAGATTGTACGTGTCTTTGGCAGGACAAGTAAGCTGGGTCGACGAAGACTGCGTTTATATATTTGAGATATTTGAGTAAGTGTTACTTTTGTTTGTGTAATAATGGTTCCATCCATAGTTTTTCTAATCAAAATACAAGTGTTGTACATGTTAAATATTCAGTAGGTTAGCGTTAGGATGCCCTAAGCTAGTAATAAAGTAATTTGTCCCTAGTACGTAACTGCATTAATATAGCTTCACTTCACTCAGGGACATGAATCGCTTAGCAGATAGGCAGATTTTCATATTATATTGTAGTCATTTCAAAATAATGATAAAGAATGACTGTTATAATTCGAATATACTAGAAGATTATACTTTACAACAATATAGCAAGATATTCCTTTGTTTAGTTGATTATTATTATTTATAACTCAAGTAATTATGGAATATTCCTTTAGTGTTTTAACGACTACAGCATGTAGTTCATGCTGTATTAATTAGTTATCCGATCATTCTCCCATTCACATCCACAAGGAGAAACTAGGAACAAATTATATTTTATCCTGTAAGTCCTGTAACATTATGCAATCTACATTCGGCCACATGAAGCAGAAATAGCCAAAACGCTTTGAACAAAAATTAATACAGAGAACACAGAGCAAATGAGATGAAGGTGGGCCGTTTTGATCGAAATAGAACCGTTTTCCAGGTAACCGAGCACCGGTTTTTGTTCTATAATTAACATCTAAGCGAATAAGATTATCTTTTTCTCTCTCATCTTACCAACGGTACATATTTACTTCTAAGTATTCTATTTATCGTTTCCCTTGAACTTTCTTCGAAGAAAAATAACAAGTTGAATACTGTACGAATACCTGTACTACAGACACGAAAATAAAAATATTTTCAACATTTTCTTTTAAAACAAAGCGAATTACTTTGACTCTTAAAAAATAAGGATGGTTTGAAAAAGACTAGTAAAGGATCACTAAAAGTGTTTCGAAGAATATAAAGAAATAGCACCCAAAAAACTTTGACCCTACTGAATAGAAAATAAAATAAAGATGAGTATGACCTATGAAAAATTCATAGTCTGATATAAAATCAAGGATGTAAAATCCCTACTTCATTTTACAGCTTCAAAGTTAAAAATACAAAGTTTACATCCAATCAAGCTAAAGTCAATAACACTAGCCCACGGTAACAAAAATCTCAGATTCTTGTTACACTGCCACAAAATCAAACAACTGAAACCCGAATTTCTTTGTTACTTCATAAAAACGCTCTAACAATCAGCTGATCAGTCTATAGAACGTAAAACACGCACGAACTCATCAATGAATGTAAACGAAGCACGAACTCGCCCGAGCACTGACAGCGCACTCGACCACTCGACTCGGCCGAGTGCGCTCGCTGAAATAACTCAATATTCTTTACTTTACAATTCAGCCGGCAGCCCTGCGGATCTCTTACGGGCCCCTAATGCCACATTACTTTTCTACGGAACCTTCACTCGGTTCTCCGGGAGTTTTTGTCATGACGGACGGGTAATTTTGCGGGCGAATTTTGCCCGTTATGGGCGGCTGAGGTAAGTTTATCTGGATTAAAATGTTCGGGCCTTCGATATAGCGGTCCTACTGTGGATGTAGTCCAACGTTTTTGTTTCGGCGGTACAGAGCGAGGTTACGGCGGAGTGTGGCGCAAGAATGAATTATTTATTTTAATATTGTTGAAGATTGTTATTTTCGCTGAAATATAGCTGAAATTCACGAATACAGTTCTGCTTCAATGTTTAGAACATAAATATTTTCTGTCTTTTTCAATTTGATAGATTGGTCTCGCCAATAACTTGAGTAAAACAAAAGTCTCAATCAATCACTATCAAATTCAATATGACAAATATACTTCATACATTATTTTAATAAACGCAAGATACAGTGAATGTCATACTCGTGAAGACTAATATTTATTTATTCCATTACGGCACTAATATTTACATTTCTACTACATAACACATCTTATTGCCACTACATGGCAATTTGCCACTAAGCTGGCAACATTTCCTATACACGTGCCAAAGTTTCTGTCTAAAAGTACCCTCCCGGGCTCTCTAGGGACATAGAAACCTTATTTAATCTGCGTGATCCACATTAAGTAATAATAAAGGTAGTCAATGAACCGGAATCTAATCATATTATTTCGAACAACAATATTATGTACATGTACATCACGGCTATTATCAAAGGAAGATGGGCAGACACCTTTATTTGTCATGTCTGAGACAAGACATTTCCGATTGTCCGGTTGAATCGAGTTCGCGTTTGATGATGATGCGAGTCATCATGGCGTCAGTTAGTGAGATTTAATTCTATCTGTTTCGTAAAATTACAATGTAAAAAATATACTACTTCTTAATACAATATCTACCTACCTTAAAAATTATGGGCTCTACGAGTAATGGCGGATTTTTCTGTTGATAATATAAATTATTGGGTTCACATTCAAACTTAAAATATTTAATCAAGTCTTAAATTAACCTAATTAGGCATTTATAAAACGACAGAATGAGTGCACGAGAGTGCACGGTTCCAATTGGTCGTTTCCTAAGGAGAAGAGCCGACAAGAAGCTCCACGGTTATTCTCCTAAAAATAATTGGCTTTTACAATGTTTTCAAATTAAACTGTTAATCGGTATGTGCGGACAGTATAGGCCTTTTTTTTTATGGATGGGAAATCATCAAATGACCCCTCCCGCTCTGGGTGGAGCGAAGGGAGTGTCAGACTCTTACTGACTAAAACCCATCCGTGTTCCTTCCTTAGCCCTTTATGTTCCGGGGTAGCGGTAATAGGCCTGTCATCAAGTACAATGTAGGTACTAAACAAAATAGAAAACATTGCCTCTCTTATTCTAAATATTGCCCTGTTTCTAGCCATCCTAATTCCAAAATACACTCATTCCTCAGCTCAACGGCTAGTCAATAATTCAGCCAGCATCTTACAAGAAATAGCAATGAATTGGATACTCAAGGAACTGATCGGAAGGTAGATGCTAATTAATCTCAAGTCTGAGAAACCTTTTGATACCGGCGATCTAACGAACATTTGTTATCTTAACGTTCAGGATAAGTATAAAACTGTGGAATGTTGTATTTATAATGTTACCTACTCCAGTGAAATCTACACCAAAATGTTTTGGATTTTCATCGAATTCGGCATCGTATTAGATTTTTTAGTTAATTTAGACGCCAGCCATAATTATACGGAGCTCTTCCGTCTAAAAAGCTAATTATGTAATGTAATTTCGACCTGATACAAGTATTGGAGAGCAATGGCGGCCTAGTGGTAACGGCCGCTACTTATATACGAGTTGTAGATCGTAAGTACGAATCCAGACAATTGCTTTAGTTTGTGTAAATTATTTCATCACTACTGCTCTCAAAACGGTGAAGGAAAACCTCGTTAGGAAACCGACATGTCCTAGAACTAAACATTCGAAGTCATTTGACATCTATCAACCCACACTGGGCCCACGTGGTGGATTACGGCTCACCCACTCCCTCTCGCCGAGAGGAGGCGTGTGTCCCAGCAGTGGGAACAATATAGGCTGATTATGCTACAAGTATATCGTATGTCGGAGGTAACTTAAAAAGCACTGCAGGCGCAGGCGCACAGAACTTTCCGTCGCGTATTTTTCGTAGATATTGTGTCTGTAGACTTATTATTATTTCGCGTTACTTTGCTTCGGATTGTTATAGCCTTCGCTAATGATATTAATTAACGGCCGCATAGAACCTATTTCCACCCCTCAGTCGAGTCAAGAGTAACTGCATTTGGCTAATGTCATTTACTCTAACACTGTACTCCGCGAGTAGCCGCTATATCTGCGTATCTTATGACAATCACGGCTTAGTGATTTCTTTGTACTACCTTAATAGCTTTTTGTTGGACGTGGCTAAATAACCATGGCCCGTGGCTAAATAATAACAGTCGCACCGGTCGATCAGGTTAAGCTACGCTTGCCGCGGTTGGTCTGTGGATGGGTGACTATCTTTATATACCAAAACCCCGCCGTGCCTCGGAAAACGCGTTAAGCCGTTGGTCCCGGCTGTCATTCGTGGATCTTTAACAGTCGTTACGACGGGTCGTCAGAAGCCCGAAAGTCTGGCAACCAGTCTTACCAAAACTGGGTTATGGATGTCAGATAAGCAGTCGCTCCATGTAAAATACTGGTATTCAGCTGCATCCGATTAGACTGGAAGCCGACCACAACATAGTTGGAAAAAGGCAGACAGATGGTCGCAGTAGAAACGCACATTTGAGTTTGCCTCCTTTACTTCGGAGCTTTGACAGATGATGGAAATGTCAACAAAGTCATCAGTCACTTTTCACATTCTAGTGTGTACCGGATATATTTTATTTTAAATTCATCCTTAAAATATCAGTTATTATTTAAAAATGAGTGCCTCAAGGAATAAATTACTTTTAAATATGGCCCAAAAAGGTGTACAAAAGGAAATAAATGAGATTTTGGATTTGACAATCTTATGATAATGTATAAAATGTTAAATTCAAAGTAAATAAAGACATCTACAAAATATGGTCAAAAAAAAAGGGAATACATAAGCAACTGTTTGCATGTCGCTTAGATTTTCTTTAAATATCCTTAAAATTATTACTGGTCATTATTATCTTAGATTATAAGATATTATTTTAAATGAAATAGGCGCTTAAAACAAACAACAACAAACAACGGATATCAGGCAGATGTCTTCTTCTACGTCGAAGTTTTTTCAGAGTAAATAATACAAAATACATGATTATATTATTTCAGTAAAACAACGATCTGGCGATAAAACCTGTTACACAATCAATAAAGAAGTTTATTTTAATGCATCATACTAAAGGGTTTAGCCATCCTTCCATAAGCAAACTGCCCCCGATAGGAACCTATATCGTAACCTATGTTATATTGTAGAGGGTACTAATAGTAGTTCATCGCGTAGATATTAGCTCTATATCTTAGGTAATTGAGGAGCTATTTGAAAAAAAGTGTCCGGAGACGACTTTTTTTCAAAGTGATATATCTCTGTTGATTTCAAAGCTAGAAAAATAAAAACAGAACCAGTGGTTATGGTACACTTTACTGTTTATTTTATATAAATTTTCATGAGCCAAGCTTAAATAAAAATATTTAAAAAATGCAAATAAATATTTTTTTTATTGATTTCTATCAGATCGAATTGAATTACCACTTTGAAAAAAATAAATAAAAGTAAGTGGACCACCTTATGACCACTTTGTTGACGCTTTTAACTTTTATTTTTTCAATAATCTAGTATTTAATTAAATCGTATTGCATATTTGATTTTTCAATATTGGGCATGAAAGGTTTAAAAGAAAATGGAAGGATTTTTTCTCAGTAATAGTTAAACCCATATTCATAAAAAATAGCTTTTATTACTCATCGTCACTATTTTCATTAATTACAACGTGATCTTTATTTATAGAAAAAATACTGGATAATATTTCTGCTGGGCGAACTATATGCGATTTATATCTTGCATTTGATAAATAATATATAATTGCTGCCACGTGAGAGCAACACCCAACTGTTCGATTTCCATTTGCACAGTTACAGCAATAACGCCGAATATCTTCGTGGCTTTTTCCATTGGGGTTGTAGTCAATGTAACATCTGTAGGTTTTGCTATTAATGTGTCGCGATTGTACTTGCACTTTTAAAATGTTAGGTTAAAGGTATGATTCCGATCGCGGCAGCACGCAGCAGTGCTGCCGCGGCAGTGCGGTCGCAGCACTACTGGTCCTCATACATTTTCTATGGGTTTATACGAGATTACATTCCGAGCACGGCAGCAATGTGATGCAGCATTGCTGCCGTGCTCGGAATGTAATCTCATATAAACCTATAGAAAATGTATGAGGACCAGTAGTGCTGCGACCGCACTGCCGCGGCAGCACTGCTGCGTGCTGCCGCGATCGGAATCATACCTTTATTGTTAAGCGTTATTGCTGTAACTGTGCAAATGGAAGTCGAACAGTTGGGTGTTGCTCTCACGTGGCAGCAATTATATATTATTTAAATATCTACAACTTATATGGTTAAAAGTAATTCAAAGTGACAAATCGTAAAAAACACGTACCTATCAAAAACTTCACGTACGTAAAAAAAATTTCGCAGACGATTTATCGTCTGCGAAATCTTTCACATTATTAAACTAAAAAGCTGGAAATAAAAAAAAGTAATTAAAAAATTAAAAAACCCAACGGCAACCTTATACTAAAACTAACTGAAAAGCTAAAAACAAGCCCATTTTAAATTAAATAAAAGTTGGAAGCAGGCGGGACCCATTTGAGTTTGAAACTATAATAATGGTATGGGCCCCGCCTGCTTCCAACTTTTATTTAATTTAAAATGGGCTTGTGTTTAGCTTTTCAGTTAGTTTTAGTATAAGGTTGCAGTCGGGTTTTTTAATTTTTTTAATTACTTTTTTTATTAATATGGATTTAACTATTACTGAGAAAAAATCCTTCCATTTTCTTTTTAACCTTTCATGCCCAATATTGAAAAATCAAATATGCAATACGATTTAATTAAATACTAGATTATTTAAAAATTAAAAGTTAAAAGCGTCAACAAAGTGGTCATAAGGTGGTCCACTTACTTTTATTTTTTTTTTTCATCATGATGCACCTTATGGATTTTAATGAAACTTGGCGTGCTGTTAGGCAAGGTATAGACAATTATTATATATTTTTTTCAAAGTGGTAATTTAATTCGATCTGATAGAAATCAATAAAAAAAATATTTATTTGCATTTTTTTAATATTTTTATTTAAGCTTGGCTCATGAAAATTTATATAAAATAAACTGTAAAGTGTACCATAAACACTGGAATTGGTTTTATTTTTCTAGCTTTGAAATCAACAGAGATATATCACTTTGAAAAAAAGTCGTCTCCGGACACTTTTTTTCAAATAGCTCCTCAATTACCTAAGATATAGAGCTAATATCTACGCGATTAACTACTATTAGTACCCTCTACATTATAACATAGGTTACGATATAGGTTCCTATCGGGGGCAGTTTGCTTATGGAAGGACGGCTAAACCCTTTCATGTTAATCGTACCATAACTCTCAAAGTGGCTACTATTTTTTAATAAATTTGCTCTACTGTAAAATTGGTATTGTGTAGATGTCTTCTTCTACTTTGCTGCCATCGATTTAACCACCTGTTTCACCATAATTTGAAGTAAAGTATTTATGTAGGCATTCAGATTATAAATTAATTTATTGACAAAACTAAACGATATTGCAGTTGCAAAACAAACTTGGATGCTCTGCAATATCACGTGATATGTTCCGAGGATACAGACTACTGTAGCCGCAGGACGGTATCTCCTAAATACACATCCTCGCCATTATTTAATTAAAATAAAACAAGTTAATTAAAGCGTGCACTATGTATTGTATGTACTCGGTACACGGCTTAGCTAATTAACCCATATTTGCAGGGGTGTGGCTCAGAGTGCATACTTGCTTCAATATTCTAGTAATATGCTAAATACGTGCGCTAAAATTAAACGTGTCTCGTAAAGTAGGTATTACGGAGCGAGCGAACATGCAAGAGTCGTGGTAGGATTAAACCTCTTTGTTGTTTTCCTACATTCTTCTGAACAAAGCCAGATTTAGTTCTGGAAGACACAAAATATTCCTAAAATATTGCGTCATTAATTTTTCGGTTGAAATATAGAAGATGTGTTGAATAGGTAGATAAATTCAAAATTTGATGTTCATTCTTCGACTAAGATCTGGGTGTCAATAAACGAATGATGTTTTGTCTGCAACAGAAAAATTCTATCATAGGGCAACATTTGTTTTAACTCACCGGAGACTCTGTGAGGCTGGATTTAGGTGCTAAAGTTCACATCAAGGTTGAAAGTATTAACGCAAATACACTTTCTCAGAAGCGACATAAAACCTTTTCATATAAATACCTCCATTCAATCCTAGTCCCACGGAGTAAGTTCATTGAATTAGACCTTTCTAAATATACAATTTACATAGAAATAACATTTTCAATGTGTTGGTCTTGTAACAAATCCAGCTGTAGCGTGGACCGACAGCGCGATGCTAGCTACATTTAGGAAACTTTGTAACGTTTTGGTCGAGAAATAGATAGTGTCATGCTTGGCAAGATAAGATGTTAATTTTTTTCACGAAATTTAAGTCAATATTTACAGCTTTATTAAAATAATTTTACTCGCACAATAACTTAATTCGCAATAATTACACAATAAAACATCCAATTAAATCCTTATTTCCATTTACTACGAATATTAAGTTAAATATTGATCACAATTATGTGCAGTGGGTGCGATTGAAAATTGCTATGTTCCACAAATACGGCCGCTCGGTAATCTGTTCATTAAATGGGATATAATTAAAATACGATGGAGTTTCGAGGCCATTAGTGGTCACATCTGCAGTATGCTGCGAAGAATTATGATATTGTGGTGACAATTATCTGTGTGGGTACCCTTTTTATGGAGCAGGTCAGTGGTGCGAAATATGACACTTTTTCAAGCCGCTTGATCATTCATACTTAAATGTTCATCCGCTTTTATCCCAATTTATTTGACTTCAGCGCAGCACACCGTATAATTCCTTACATTTCTATCAGTACAGCTGATATTTCAGAGTTCATTTCCTTTCTTGCTTCATCTTTCTCACAATATGTATCCAAATGTTGTACGGTCTGCCTCTTTTCTTAGCCATTCATAGAGTCGATATTTATTCTGACTCTTTTCTAGTAACGTTAACTCAAACACCAATCCATTTGCCAGACGTAGTGCTGGTGTTTGCCAGACGTAGTGCTGGTGTCTTTTCAACTGTTTTAACATAATATCGCGCCTGTATTGCCAGAAGGGTTAGGCAGAGGTGTACCTACAGAACATCCACATTTCATCAGTCATGTCAACACTCAACAGCAGTTGTTTCAACTCTTGTACCTATATAATATGTATTTGTAACCATAATGATCAATTATTTATATTATTCTTTTTCACACGTGTAACCTACAAACTAAATCTAGACAGCTAGCTTTGGCCTCATAGACCAATCTACGCACTATATCTACATTGTGACCCGCTATAACACTACTAAGTACATCCAGACCCACTGGTTGTCTGGTCCAGTCGGGCTTTCACTCGTGTTATGTATGTATTGATTAGAGGTCTCACAAGTCCCGGTACTACTTGATATTCTGTACAAAACACAACATTATGGTAAAAGATAAAACAAAAATAATAATTGATCCTTCCTTGCTCTAGAATTTTGGAATTATTATCTTTTCAGATATTTCTACGAGACAGAAAAGATCTTGATCACTGTTATTGAAATCAATTTGAAAACATAAAAGTAATAAATGATAAAAGATTTTATATCTATAAGGTTTGTACAAACCCTTTAAAACGTCAATCATATTTTAAAACTAGATGAGGTCGGCGTTACCTATCTGACTGCTCTGAGAAGAAAGACCAATACAAACTCGGAGGTCAGTCTCTTTTAAGGTGAATACGCAGTTGTAGACCGCGAAATTCAATATTTTCTTACGTTTTTTGCAATTTTCAGGTTTTGCAAAAACGAAGTAATAGCGCGGGCAGGTGTTGCGATGCGAAGGGGTGGGTCGGGGAGCAAGAAATTTCACGCGGGCCAAGTCGCGGGTAGAAGCTAATAACAGTGACGTGACATAGTAATAGTGACATGTAATATTACAAATGTGAAAGTAACTCTCTGTCTGTAATGTGAAAGTAACCTTTAATGGATTTGGTTGAAATTTTTCACACGAATAGAATAGACCATGACCTGGGTTAGGACAATCGATATTTTTTATCTCAGTAGTACCTACGATCCCGTGGTACAATCCCCGACCTCCACGCGGGCGAAGCTATGGGTAACAGCTAATCCCGAAATATTTCCAGACGGCATTACTAAAGTGCACCATCATGCTACATCATGGCAGTCGCACAGACGATCATAACTATTGCGCACACAGACAAATTAGCGAGCAATCAGCTCGGCGCTATATGACGGCGCTCGATTGCCCGCGTGCTCAATGTACCTCTCGCCTCCAGAGTGCTAGTGCCGAGTTATTGGGAGCGGTTCCTGGATCGATGATGAATGATTAACTAGTTTTGATTATATTTTGGATTGCACTGTTAATGTTAGTCATAGTGACGTATTTTGATCCAAGCTAAGCAAACATCTCTTCAATAACCTAAGAGCCTCACTGTTCTACGTTTTCCTTTTTCCAACTTAAAACACGGACTGTTAATCTGAATGTGCAACCACTAAAACACACACATGAAAAAAATTTCATTTGTAAACATCGCTCTTCAATAACCCAGGAGTTAACTGCTATTTTATAGATCTCTTTTACTTATTTTGCTAGTCGCCCACTGTTAGTTACTTCAAGGCCAAGCACTCGACAGATAAGTTTATTTTACCAAGTGATGTGTACTACACGTTCCTCACCCACACCGCTTGTCATTGAACCCGATCCTCGAAAACATTCATGGGCTTTCAGTTCATCATTCAATATTTTACAACCGAGCCGGTCTCCCGAAATGCCGTGAGTGACTTTATTTGTTCCAAACGGATTCACTAATTAAAATACATGAAAGCAATTTCTGTTAAAACCGTATTTTTTTTGGATTATGATATTTCAATTGCAAATGTTTTAAATTAAAAATGGACGTGCTATATTATTCCGTGAGAATTAATCTACGTTGAATAAATATTAAGTGGAGAAGGTTTTGTCCTGCTCAATTTTTGTGCGCGTGGGTTTCTATGTACAAATTCAAATCTAAATATTATTTTGAAATTTAGGTTATTCCGAAATACGCATACATATATATTTATATATATATATTTATCGGCTCGTCAATAACATAAACACAAACAAGAACATCTTCAGTGGACTGGGACTAATGTTTACGTCAATACCAGACATGCATAACATAATAAATGTGTGCAAAAAATAATTATCGCTAAAATTGATAAATTATGTTTTGTATCGGTCACTTTAAATAATTCTCATAATACCTACACGATTAATATGTTTTGTTTCCAAGATGTTGACCGTACGTAATCAATTTAAACAAGAAACCAGTTTCAGAAACTGAAATAATTCACCATTTCATAGCTTAAGCATGACATTTTAATCATACGTACCCACCACAGTCCTTGCCTAAATATAACCTGAACATAGAGAATGTTCATTAGAGCGAAGCAACTGAAGATAATGTTGCGAGTGAGTGACAAGCGAACAAGCAGACACCTAGATCATCCCACACACGCGACGTTGATGGACGGGACTGAAGGGAGCCAACGGAAGTCGCGCCGTGAATGAGCGGTACGTGGATAGTGAATGAGCTCTCGGCAATCAAAATTTGAGTGTAGACTGATACCGAGCATCGGCTGCCGGAATGTATGTTCGTTGAACTAATATTTAAAAGAAAATACGTTTATTTGCGGTGAACATGACGCAAAAAGAACATAAACACAAAAAATAAAATTAAAAAAGGTAGGGAGAAATATGCATCACATCCACGCATAACGGCTATCGCTCAGCAGTATGCTGTGACTCTATGTGAGACAGAGCCCCAGCGCTGGTTTTCAGCGACATCCGGCCCTGACGTAATGACGTCGTCCGGTGTAGCAAACAATTATTAGAACACTGTACCGGTACAGCGTACAAGAAAAATAATTTAATTTAAATGTGATAGAATAATTTATAATAAACAGGAAATAGACATAGGTACAGTACATGCTATGAGAATATCATACTCAATGAACGTTTTACGTTTTATGTAGTGGCAACATTTCGGAGCGTCCTCTATTTAATTTGACGTAGGTGTACCCAACATGCACCAAAGAAATTATTATTATGCAATAGTTATGTGTCACTGCTGTCAGTGTTTAATGCGTTTGTGAGTGAATGTGCAAGATGAGATTGACCCAATAAAAAGACAAACCCGCCCTTAAGACGACCCACTGACCCTTGGAAACTGGAGGGTGACCCGACATGCCCAACACTATTTACAGAGCTTTAGAGCTCCAAAAACAGGAAGTTGCCATTGACGCGAACCCAGTGAGAGGCCCGTGTCATCGGGCCGCCGCATGGCAATCTGCGGCCAGGGGGCGAAGCCGTAGAAAGACGACGAATATTATTAATGAACCTAAAAGTACTGTGAAAATATATACTAACCTGAAATCATTAGGGTTCCGTACGTCTGAATGAGAAAACGGAACCGTTATAAGATCACTCATGTGTCTGTCTGCCCGTCTGTCACAGCCTATTTGCTCCGAATCTAATAGACCGATTAAGTTGAAATTTTGTACACACTTGAATCTGCAAGCGGGTTTTACGTGGGGCGCGTTTTGACCATGTCGGACGTATTACGACCAAACTAGCAGCGCACCCCCCGGGTAGTAAACAGTTCTGGTCCTTGTCTAAAGCGGTTGAAACGAATTTCTGTCGTCCCACTTTACCTCGAATGCTGAAATCTGATGGCTCACTGGCTCAATCTGCAAGTGAGAAAGCCAACTTATTTGCATCTCTTTTTGCAAGCAATTCACGTCTGGACGCTGGCTCCAAGTAACCACCCACTGTACCTCATTGTGACTCCTCGATGCCGAAGATCGCAGTTCACATTAAAGAGGTCCGAAGAGTATTGTGCAGTCTAGACGTGAACAAGGCAAGCGGGCCTGTCGTATTCCAGCGAGAGTGTTGAGGCAGTGTGCGCCTGAACTGTCTCCTGTGTTGACACGCTTGTTCCGCCTCTCTCTTGAAAAAAGAACGTTGCCGACATGCTGGAAGCTTGCAAATGTTCAACCAGTGCCCAAAAAGGGCGACCGTGCAAACCCTGCCCATTACCGTCCGATCGCCATTACCTCCATTCTGTGCAAGGTTATGGAAAGGGTACTGAACAGTAAGTTGCTGACCTACCTTGAAGACAATGATCTCCTCAGTGACCGTCAATATGGCTTTCGCCGGGGGCGGTCAACTGGCGATCTACTTGTGTATGTCACGCACTGTTGGGGCGAAGCCATCGAGAAACACGGCGAAGCACTTGCTGTATCGCTTGATATCTCGAAGGCCTTTGACAGGGTCTGGCACGCCGGTCTCCTCAGTAAGCTTCCTGCTTATGGCATCCCAGCTGGTTTTTGTAGCTGGATATCAGACTTCCTTAGTGAGCGGTCGATCAGAGTAGTCGTTGGTGGCTGCTCCTCTGACCTTATGGCTATTGATGCCGGAGTTCCTCAGGGGTCTGTTCTTTCTGCAACTCTTTTCCTGCTGCACATCAATGACCTACTTCAGCCTGGTATTGTTGGATACGCGGATGACAGTACAGTTTCAGAGAGATACTTGTCCAATGCAAGGGCCAGCGGGTCCGAAGTTCGTTCCTTGAGAGAGGCCATGGTAGAGCGGACAGATTTGACCTTTAAGCCATGTCTTCCAGTTTGGTGATGACAATCTGGTCTCTTTTAACGCCACCAAAACACAGGCATGTCTTTTTACCGCCAAAAGGAGTCGTTTTGACCAGACTCCTACTTTTCGGGGTACATCTGTTCCTGTAACTGATCGGCTCGAGCTTCTAGGAATGGAGTTGACATCTAGTCTCAACTTCGGCGCCACCATCGAGTACAAAGCCCAAACTGCGGCCAAGAAGCTGGGCATCCTAAATAGGGTGAAACGATACTTTACGCCTGGACAGCTTTTAACCCTATACAAAGCACAAGTCCGATCCTGCATGGAGTATTGCAGCCACCTTTGGGATGGCTCAGCGAAATACCAACTTGCCGCGCTTGACTCGGTGGAACGCAGAGCTAAGAGGCTCATTGGCAACGTAAAACTGGTGGATGCCAAGCTTCACAGCTTGGCTCATCGCCGCAAGGTTGCCTGCCTGTCGGTCTTCTACAGACTGTACTTCGGTGAGTGTGCCCAAGAACTCCACAACCTCATTCCACCAGCCCCCTTCTACCTTCGGACATCCAGGCGCACTGCAAGTTACCATCCCTACCTGGTTGCTGTTCCACCAATTCGCACTAAGCGTTTGCAAATGTCGTTTATAATGCGCACAGCAAAAGAGTGGAACTCTCTACCTGCGTCTGTTTTTCCGAGCGCATACAACCCGAATCTCTTTAAAGTGAGAGTGAACAGGCTTCTTCTGGGTAAGCTCGCTCCATCGTCGTCTTTGTCTCTGTCACCTTTGACCTAGGCTAGAGTCAAGAGCAAGCCCATTTCAAATTAAAAAAAAAAAACTGTGACCGAAACACGGTCGTGTAACGTAAGTAATTGAATTTTGAATATGGGGTCATTTTTGGGAGCCAAATATGAAAAGAAAAGTTTTGCAAACTGTACAGTGTGGCATACCAAATAAAAGGACCTATTATGAGGATCTCGAATATATTTTTAGTACTAGCTGCGCCCGGCGGTTTCACCCGCGTAAATGTCGATCCCGTGGGAACATCGGGATAAAAAGTAGCGCATATGTTAAATCAGGGTGTCAGCTACCTCCATACAAAATTAGTCCAGCCGTTTAGGCGTGAAAAAGTAACAAACATACAAACACACCCCCACACACATACACTCGCAAACTTTCGCCTTTATAATATTAGTGTGATAATTTTAAAATAAATCGTTTTAAAGCTATTTAAGAAAATATATGAAAATTTACCATTCCATTAACCTTTATCTTCAAAACTACTCACCTTAAAATTTTGTATAATAACATGGTAAAGCTCTCAATATTGTGCGTACAAACTTACATTTGCAGTTAAGTGCGGAACCTTTCACTATGCGTGGTCCGACACGCACTTATGTGGTTTTATTTTTAAATAGATTTGATTCAAATCATACAGAAATTAAATTGTGACGGTATTTAATTATAATATTAAGCTCGAAGTATAAAACAAGATAAGTAAGCGATCTGTAACAGATAAATGCAACTCAGCAACAGAAATAAATGTTATACTTACTCGTATACTCGATGAGCGACTGCCTCGCCCAGCGTGTTGCATAACTAATGAGATATTAATTATCATCTTGTGATATTTCTGATAACTGGGAATTATGTAACTATTTGCAAATCGTCTTAACTTTTTCATCAGAATGTTCAATGACCAGGCGCCCAGGCAACACGGGATGTAGTCATTATGTTTGTTACATCTGTTTGAGATTCATTCTCATACTAATATAAACATTTTGAGCTCAGCGTACCTGAAGAAAATAATTGAAAAAGTTTCTTAAAATGTTACTTAAAGAAACAAATTATTGTTAACGACATTTTTGGAAGTATTTAATTGAGAACTGTAACTACAGTGGCTATCATATTAACAATAAGATAAAATCATAAAAGATAAAAATGATTTTTATTGTTCATCGCGTATTTTACATGCTTTTAAATTAAGCCGTAGGTTTCGTCCTTAAATATATCTTTTATTTTAAATTAAGCAGCTTTTAACCGTCTTCGAAAAAGAAGGAGGTTCTATGTTCGTCTGTATGTATCTTCTTGACATGTTATGATCTTAGATTGGAAGAGAGATGTCGGTCGTCCGGCCGCGAGATGGGCAGACGACATTGTTACCATCGCGGGCAAAACCAGGATGAGGCTGGCACTGGAGCGTGGGGATTGAAAAGAGAGCGCTATGCCCAGCAGTGGGTGACGTCGGGCTGTGGATGACGATGATGTTCATCGATTTCTCCGTGACTACTACCGATAGAGAAAGTTTACGCGGTGGTCTCATATAAATTTTAGAAACTTTGCTTTGGTAGCTTTTGAGTAGGCTTCAATAGTACGTATTAAATTCCACTTTGTATAAGTTGATGATTACAGTTATAAAGTGAAAATTAAAGAACTTTATAAAAAAAACCCGGTTTTTTAAAAATCAACATGTTATTTTTGTTTACAATTTAGGATTGTCTTAGAATTTTATCATTAATTAGAAACGTAGAATTTAGGTAGTTCCTTTCTTTACAAACTGACCAAAACAAATTCCACTTTTCCACAATCAGATCGTTATGAAAGCCTCCGCGCTACACTCCTATCTTGCATTCCTCCCGTCTTATAAAAAAGCTTCTCTACTATTTCTGTCACCAGTTCTTAGTACTGGTATTTAGCGTTGCGTGTAATAAGGATCTTAGCTGATACTGTCGACGAACTGCTAATGAGCGGCGCGATCCTGCGCCGGAGCTAACTGTAGCACTGTACCCACGCTGTACACGCCCCGCACCGCAACTGTGGGCCACAGTTGGGAACGAGGCAGTAATGTAACACCGGATATGCGGCCAATTTCGTTTACGTATAAAGCACTTTTGTGGCGAAACATGAGCGAGGCTTACGTCCGTTCAACTGTAAAATAAAATATTTTGAGCTGCAACACATAGCATAAAACTTCTTCACTTAAACGATGTTTACTATTCGATCTCTTACACGATCAATAGCAGAATTTAAAACCTTGATCGGTAACTTATGAAATACTTCACTTAGAACTTTTATTATTTTTATAAAAATGTGTTTTTAATTTCTCAAAAACTAGTTTTATAAACCAACGACTTAGTCCTCTTGCATTTCTGTACATGACAATACACTGTGACTATAGACGCAATACTTTTACGTCCTCGAAAATCTTTGCTTTATATTTGTTATTGGAAAAGCTTTTGATCGTTCCATTAATTTCCTACAAATGTGATTGTGTTGACATTGTCCTGTATTATTGTAGACATGTGAAAGGGGAAGAACAATCTTACACGTGTAAGAAGGGCTTTCATGTGTGATCTTATAAATTAATGTTTTTCCGCAAACTCAGAAAGTCGGGAATATACGAGGTATTTTGAGATTAACGTATTATAATATATTAAGTATTTTGAGAATAACCTATTTATAATATACGAGGTATTTTGAGATTATCGTATGTATAATCACCTGTAACGAAACGTTAGATCCATACTGAACGTAGGGTCCTAGGACCCTACGTTCGAACGAACGAGAAGTGAAACTAGGTTCACTTCTCAAGTAGAGAAGTGTTTTAAGGAATGTTCATTTATAATTTCTCAGTTACAGCCTAGAACTTTGGGTTGTGTCTGTATTATAGCAATAAACTAGTTCCTTTTACTTGCGACTTCCCGAAACATATCTGGCAAAATGTGATTGTGAACAGCATTATCATCTGTGGCCATCTAGGTATTTTATTATCTGTAAAAATGTATGGAATCCTCATAGGTCACTAGAGAAACTGATTTATTTGTATAAAATAAAACACTGCGTTATAAAAGACAATAGCCTGCGGAAACACGTCACTGTCACTATAATCGACATTAGAGCAATATCCTATTACAAACACATAACGTCCTTACATAATAATATAATACAGAACATTCGTGATTCATTACGTCTGTGATTGGATTGAATGCGATTGCTAAGGATTCCCGTTAGGCCCACTATCATTTTATTTCTACGGCTTCGGCGCAATATTCCCTTCATCAAATCCAATCATCTGTTTCACTCCCTCGTGTGAGAAAAGAAGGGGAAAACAAACGGATTTAGAATTGGATAATTTGATTTGTATGTATTCGGAATTTAGATGTGGTATAATGAAGCCTAATGAATGTTACCGGGTCAGGCGTTCTGTTGTACTCGCACTGATGCGGGGATCTGATTAGGTGTTTAGTTTTAGAGGAACGTGGAACGGATTTTGTTTAATGTTGCTTAGGATAATCTTGTTAATTAATTAATGTATTTATTAAATTAAAGCGGTTCAACACCAATTTGATTGTCTATTATTTGGTTGTTTATGGTGGAGTATTATGAGAGTCCTCTTAATCCGTAACGATGATTTAAATTCCTTTTTGTTACCTACTACATAACCTAACTGAAATGGAGGCATGACACATTATGATGTTTGAACACCTTGACGTTAAAACAAGATCGTTCCAAAGTCGAACAAAGAAAATCTATGCATTTTAAATCTCTGTAGTTTACCTTAATTTCCTCCATCGCACACACAGCAAGTACCAGGGTATCATAGCACGTAGGATGTCGCGGCTCGGGTTCGCTTTGAAACAGAACGCTAATCTATGAGTTATGTCGAAGCTGTTTGTATTCGCAGCGGAATTGATACTACTAAACTTGTAATGTAAGTAGCGTAGTACATTTACGTAGTTAATTGGTATAGGAGAATTCAAATAATTTAGTGTAAATTCACAACTTTGGCGTATTTTTTTGTAAAATCATGGCAATTTCGTAGCAGTTTCTTTTAGCCATGTATGACAAAATACTAGTAATAGCATTAGTATCCAAACTAATATTATAAATGCGAAAGTAACTCTGTCTGTCTGTCTGTCTTTTCTTCACGCCTAAACTACTGAACCGATTTGTGTGAAATTTGGTATAGAGATAGTTTGAGTCCCGGGAAAGGACATAGGATACTTTTTATCCCGATATTCCCACGGGATCGAGACTTATGCGGGTGAAACCGCGGGGCGCAGCTAGTATCAAATATATTTTCTGATCTATACAATCGTAGTAGGAACTTACAACTGCAACGACCATCCCAATGACGCACCACCAAGCATTGGCAGTTTATAGTGAACATCAAATTGTTCTGCGTCAACTCCTCAAAGTTTAGCTTCGAATCAATTGAGCATAGCTTGAACACAGCACCATCATACACACATGTGAACGAGGCTTTATGCCGCGTTTGTGCGCTCGAGTCACTCGCCACAGTCAATTGTGTGGTCAAAGGCTAGCGATGTGTTGAATGCCAACAGCTGTCGTGTACGACACACAGCCTGAGATATGAACAACATAGTTCACGTCTTAAGGCAATATTAATATACCACTGTCGTTTGGGAGAGGCATTTGTATTCGTTTGTGGTCTACAAATGTTATCACTTCAATGAATACTTGTCACTGGGAAATAAATATATGAAATTCAGATACATTTTATAAATCTTTGCGTGGATCTTCTGGCTGGCCACTTCTAACTATGTCCAGAAGGGTAGACCTATATTTAAAAAAAATCTATCATAATCATCATTCAGCTGAAAGACTTCCACTATTGGCCAAAAGCCTTTCCCAAAAATCACCACAACAACACTAGTCCTGTGTCTCGTCTCGCAGCGTACGAGTTCCAGTTAATTGAGTCATAGTCTTGTTCTATTCTATTATCAAAGTTCAAATATCCACAAACCCCTCTTCCTCAAGGTCGTCACAAATTCTAAAACTTTAACCTAAAAAAACCTTAATTAGGCGAACAATCCCCGCGCCTGACGTCAACTTATCATACTTCTCCGTGAGCCCCCCCCCGCCTCCCGCTCCCTGCCCCCGCCCCCCCGGCGCCGCGCCGCAGTGAAGCCGCGCGATACCGTCACCCGGGATTAAGTCATTCAAAAATGTTACGGTCACCGCGAATGCAAATGGCGACATCTCTCGCCGACGGTTATTAAGTGCCAACATTAATTTATTCCGTCTCGTTCATCTTAATTAAAGTCTTGCACTTTTACACCCAGCCAGAGAGCGGTTAGCTTGAGGTTCTTTTTTTAGCCACTAAAGTGGCTATAGTCAGAATCTTGTCAGTCTAAAAGAAAATTGGTCCCTAGAAAGTGCTCTCCATTATGAAGAAAAAAGCGTAAACGAAAGTAGGTAAGTAAATGCATATTTTAATGCACAGAATTTAATTTTTCTCCTACGCCTACTTTTGTTCAAGCAGCACTAAAGTATTTTAATTTTTCCGCGTAAAAGTGAAAATTATTTTTAAAGCACAAGCTTTATGCCGCTTCCAGTCTACAATAAAGATAATTATGCAGAAAAGTGTAGCGGTCTACGAAGGACCTACGCGGCGACATAGCTACGGTGCTACGGGCTACAGTGCTACGCCGCTACGTCGCTACGACAGTGTTTGCATTGTTGATTGTATTCAAATGGGTGTTTGCGCTAATAGTTTTATTATAAGCTGCTGGTTTGTTGAGAAAAGATGCTAATCTGCGTCTGAGATTTAATCCCTGGTTATTTGCATGCTGGCTTAGTAGAATACTTTACGATAATTATACGAATGTTAAAATACATTTTCCTTAGCTTCATTTTGACAGTTCAACAACATTCATTGCGTTATTTACGTGTTGAGCAGACAAATTTTTCGAACTTATGAAGCAATGGATTAGCAATTGGCTTCGAAATGATTCTGATTCCGATTGATGGTAATTGAAACAGCATTATACGTATTGTATACTCAAAACTCAAACTCAAACTCAAACTCAAAGCATTTATTTCAATTAAACCAATTACAGGCACTTTTGATTTGTCAAGGGGTCGGTCAGTCAGAAAGATGAAGCTAGTTGCCCATTCCAAAGCGTAGGTACCTATGGAGAAGAACGGGCAAGAAACTCCATGGACACTCTTTTAAATCAGAATAATATGGTTACAAAGTCTTGGTTACATCATTCATGCTAAAAATTAAACATGTGAGAACGATGCAGAACGTTAAAAGCGTCCATAATGAAAAGATGAGAAAAAAAAAAACAATTAAAAAATTAAATTAAAATAAGCCGTGGCAGCAAAGAGATGACCAGTCCCTATTGACGGCGCCCGTTCACGAACATGACGCATGTATTAGCACCATTCAGCTCAACCATTTTGAAGGGAGCTAAATGATCCAACACATGCGCCACCATCAGCGAGACATTTGAGTGAGCATGACATACTCTCAGCCGCCAGAGCACATTCAAGTCAATGAAAGACGTACCCAGTAAATGGTAGCTTTATAGTATGTACATAGTACTCACACATGTGCTATGCAATTATACAATACTAAGAGATTGAATTTATATAATGCAAAAGTAGTATTTTACAATCTTCAGCAGCTCCAACAGTATTTTCGAATGCTAATCAATTTATATGTGCGTCCTTATGGAGCAGGACCAGCATTTAGCCACGCATTTCTATCAGTGATGTAATCCCCCAATTTATAATATGCCTGGCTGCATAGTGTGCGTTTTATACAAGATTTAAATTTCGTTTCATTCAGTTCAAGTATGTGGGTAGGTATTTTATTGTAACATTTTAAACAGTAGCCCATGAAAGATGAGTCTACTTTAGCCAGCCTGAAACCTGGTTGAACTAATTGGTCCCTATTTCTAGTGATATAATTGTGTCTTTCACCTCTTTTACTAAAAAGATGTAGGTTTTTCCTTACGTACATGATATTTTCATAGATATATTGACAAGGTACCGTCATGATGTTAATATCTTTAAACAGTTTCCTTAGAGAGTCACGCCGGCGGAGATTATATATGGCTCTGATGGCTCTTTTCTGCAGAATAAAAATAGACTCGATGTCTGCAGCCCGTCCCCATAGTAAAATACCGTACGACATTATACTATGAAAGTAACTAAAATAGACTAGTCTCGCGGTATCAACATCAGTAAATTGACGGATTTTTCTCACAGCATATGCTGCTGAACTTAGCCGTCCTGCAAGGGATGTTAAATGAGGACCCCATTGAAGCCTTGAGTCGAGCGTGATCCCCAGGAAAACAGTTTCATCGACGAATTCGAGTTTCTCTTGATTCAGTACTATCTCACAATTACTACTTTTGACATTTGGTAAAGAAAATCTTATGCACTTGGTTTTTTTCCCATTTAACACTAAATTATTAGCAGTGAACCAATTTTGGATCTGCTGTAGGGCGTTATTTACGTCGTCAAGATTTGATGCACGTCTATTAATTTTAAAAATCAAGGAAGTATCATCAGCAAATAACACCATTTGAGGGTGGGTTTTTAACAAATGGGGTAGGTCATTAATATATACTAAAAAGAGGAAAGGACATAATATCGAGCCTTGTGGTACACCCATTTTTACTTTTAAACCGAGTGAATTGACACCATTTATTTGAACTTGCTGTTGTCTATCATTTAAATAAGATTTTACTAAACTGAGCGCAAGTTTTCCAAGTCCGTAATGTTCAAGTTTTAAGAGTAAGGTTTCGTGGTCGACGCAATCAAAAGCCTTGGAGAGGTCACAAAAAATTCCTATGGCGTCTTGAGACTCTTCCCACGCCGTAAATATGTGTTTTAATAAGGTGACACCGGCATCAGTCGTACAACGTCCCTTGGTGAAACCATACTGTTGGTCGTGTAGTATTTTATTGGTGTTAAAATGATTGAGCATTTGGTTCAGCATCACCTTTTCAAAGACCTTGCTGAAAACCGGTAACACGGATACGGGTCTATAATTATTGGTATCTCTACTGTCCCCCGATTTGAAAAGTGGTATTACCTTACTGTATTTCATTAGATCCGGGAAGACTCCTTGATCTACACATAAATTAAATATTAAGGCTAAGTACGGCGCTATAGTCTCAATAATGGAGGTACAAACTTTGATAGACATTCCCCATAGATCTTCGGTTAGTTTGATCTTGATTTGCTTGAAAGCTTTTATTACTATTATGGGGTTTATATGCTTGAATTTAAATTCAATCTGGCAGGATGAAACGTTTGCTCTTAATAAATCAATAGAACGCAAGGGCGAGGAATTTAAGACTTCAGTAGTTTTATGTGGGATACTGGTAAAGAAATTTACAAATTCTTGAGCAACTTCTTTGTTAGTGCTTATGAGACCACGCGAAGTCTCTAGTGTGTAATCATTATTATGTCTTTTATTCCGGTTAGTCTCGTCATTAATAATTTTCCAAACCGTCTTTATTTTATTATCGGCTGATTTGATCTTGTTGCTAATATACAAGGCTTTAGCTATCTTGCAGGTATTTTTAAAAGTTTTAGAGTAGGTAGCAACATATTTATTAAAAGTTTCAGAGTTAATATAAGGCTTAAGGCCATACAGCTCAAACAATTTTTCCCTACTTTTTCTAATACCCTTAGTTGCCCAGTCACTGAACAAAAAAGTTTTGCAAATAGTTTTAGTTTTCTTTTTAAAAGTGTTATTGAATTCGGTGCGCACTATAGAAAAGAACACCTCATATAATTCATTTACATTGTTTTTAATATGGCCTGGTACACTTAACTTACTAATTAAGTTATTATTAAATCTATTTAGATTGCTTTGTGTTATTTGTCTTGTCTGTATCTGAACTTTTTGTAATGGTGTATTGGACTTGAACGCAACGGTTTGACCGCTGTGATCAGAAGGGAGATAGTTTACTATGGCTTTATCTAAGTAGTCGCAGCAACAAAAAACATTATCAATACATGTAGCAGAATTTATAGTTATGCGTGTGGGTTCTGAAAACACATTTGACAAATTGAATGATTTAAAGAGACTTAATAATCGACTGCTATTTGAACTATTCTCTAAGATATTAATATTGAAGTCACCACAGATAATTAGCGATTTTTTACCAGTTCCAAGTTTTGCTAGAACATCTTCCATTACTGACTCAAATATGGAGTAGTTTTGATAATTTGGGGGTCTGTAAACGCACACTATTACATGCTTATCTAGCTCAACACAGGAAAGTTCAATATTATGTTCAACCGACAAATCAACTATATCTTTACGAGTATTAGATTTAATAGAATTTTTAACTAAGATTAATGAACCCCCACGCAGCATAGATTTTCGGTTAAAACAACTGCCCACACTATAGTTTTCATAATTAATTAGCATTTCATAATCTTTCAGCCAATGTTCAGTTAAACAAATAATTTCAAACATAGTTTTTTCTAAAAATAGTTCAATTTCTAATTGCTTGGATGAAAAACCTTGAATATTTTGATGAAATAATGTCAAGGAATTCTGCTTAGATCCTTTTTTACACTTAACTATTTGAGAGCAAGAAGGCACCTTGTTGTTGGTAGGTATAACAATATTGTTACTGGTATCTTCTGTTGTCTTACTAACTAGTTTAAATCAACATCCAGAGTGAGCCCCAAGACTCCCATGCCATCACCAGGCAATGATATCCCACTCCCATTACTTGTGGACCCCACATTAGAACTAGAATTTGCCAAAGTGAGACATGGATCCTCCTTCGTACAATTATTGTAAATAGTTATAGCATTAGTGCTACAGTTATTTCGGGTGACTACCTGTACATTAGAATTATTACTAATAATTGCGGTGTTAATTATAGTACAAGACTTCGACATACTACTTATGTCTGAGTTTATATAAGCTAATAGCCTCGCTATTTTGTGTCTAAACCTAATGGGCAGATACACTGTATTCCTTGTCGTTCTCAACTTATCAACAAAACTGTTGGTGTCAAAATATATAAGTTTGTCACTGTAGTGACTTACTAAGAAATGCATATGCTTATTAAGCATATGTATATAATTGTTTTGTCTATTTGATAACCTCTCAAAATATGGAAAAGCACACAAAATAATTTTATTACAATTTATCTTTAAAAGCTCAGAAACACTGTCAGTGATATCTTCTTTTTTGACCTGTGAACTATTACCTACAAATACAGTAATGTTGGTATTAGAATCATATTGATTTCCTGTAATTGATGTCATTATTTCTTTAAATGATGTCCCAGGTAAACAATAGTTTTGAGTAGTAAAGTTAAAGTTGTTACTAACTAATTTACCTAAACCTCTTCCTATACTATCTGAAAACATAACTGACTGATAACATACTTGACTACTACAAGAGGAAACACTACTTGCTGCTGACTGTACTGCTTGAGGTAATTCTTGCACAGAATCAGGTGTATCTTGTATAGGGATACACTCCAGAGCCCTCACAGCTTGGGACGGGTCCTCCGTTGCCTCAGGCCGGAGAGCATCAAGGTTGGATCCCCTCTGACAAGTACACTGAGTGTTGCTGAGAGTCAGCAAGTCCACTTTGTCTACCAACTCGTTTGTAGCAAGTATGTGTTCCTTAATTTGGTGGCGAGAGCATACATATTTATTATAAAGGGACTTTAGTGAGTCATCAAGAACTTGAATTTCAGTTTGTAAGCGTTGTGTGTCTATTTCATAAATATTTATACTATCTTCTAATTTAATTTGATAGTTCTTCAACTTATTAACAAGAGTAACACGTTCTTTCCTTAATTGAATATTTTTGGAATAATGTTTTTGCTGTTTCTTAAATCTATTACATTTTTTAATGATTTTATTCAGTCTTGCATATTTTTTTATTTTATTTTGACTCATTTTATGAATATAGTTATGTTTCAGTAAGGAATCCTCTGTTAGGTATATTGTTGTTAAGGAATGTAGGTTACAATTTTTGTTTAACAATTCATTAAACAAATGGTCAGTTTCTTTGATCTGAGTATGTTCCTTATCCTTTTGTAATTTTAGAATTTGAACATTTGCGTGGATTAATTCATCCTCCAGGTCCCTAATCTTACACAATGCCTCCTCATACAAATTACTGCAGTTGTTGAAGCCATCTGTGACAACCCTCAGTTGATCCCGTTCATCGACAACATTAAGGTATAGAAGATGTAAGTCTACAAGCTCCTTTTTTAGGCTTGTGTTTTTGCTTATGACTATCTCTACTTCCTTCTCACTTTCCTCTCTCTCCTCTAACAGCACTTGACATTTTCTCTCTGAAGCCTCAAGTTCGTGAAGGGTCATTCTTAATCTATGCTCCACCTCCTGAGCAGCAGCCTTACGGGTCATCACAGGCATGGTTTTAGCAAATAGTACTGAAAGTAAATGAAAAGAACGGTGAGAACTAATTAGACAGACAGACAAAAGGGAAAGCTAGAATTGAAAGGAAAAAAATGGGAGAAGTTAGTGTTGCTTAATTAATGAGTAATGAGATAGGCTGCTGAATCTAATAGAAATGCAACTAATATGATTAGATAAAGTACCTATAAAGTTACATTGATTCTATTGTCTTATGCTTTTATTTTTTCTTATGTGGGTAGGATGCTTAGTTAAAAAAAATTAAATTAAAAACTAGTTTTGCATAAAGATTACAATTAAAACTAACGATAGTCAATGTTACTGTTGTTACGTATATAACACAGTATTAAAACACTAATAGAATAACAGAGTTTTGATATTTCACAAAGTAATTATGTAAACAAAGTGACTAGACCCAGTGCATTGGGCCAAATCAACCAAAAATTATAACTCAATGAATCTGTTACAGTCTAAGTGACGATTGTGTGCTAATTAGAGAGAATAAAAGTAAACAATACTCCCCGTTTAAATCCGCAGGTCGAACATCAGCTGTTCGTGAGAGGTTACCGGTAACGGTGGGCAACCAAACACTGTGCTTAACTTCGTAAATTTGCAGGAAAACAATAATCCCGAGTATTTTTGCAGTTATTTTTCATTTGGATATAATAATACACCTTAATTACACTTAAAAATTAAATAAAACTAATTTTAAAATACGGAACAAAATTTTGACATGTCACTCGGGCAGTGTTGCAAATATAGAACTAAATAAATAAAAATATTAGAGGTGAAAGTAAAACAATTTGTTTTTGTTTCGTTTCACAAGTTTCACAAAGCTTATCAACGAATACGTGTGCTACATTTACGGCGTTTAATTAAGAAACTTCAATAAAAGGTGCACATTTAAACAAAGTAACAAGTAAATAACTGAGTGACTCGGAACCGAAACGAACCGCGAAACAATAACGAAGTTTGCCGAAACATTCCGAGATATTCCGAACATTTATTTATTAGGCGTCGCGTTGTTGCAGGAGTGCACATTAGTCGCTTCGTTAGAGAAAGAATATTCCGCGACCCACGCGGCCCACACCGGCGCTTGATTTAATTTCATGTCCAATAAAACCGGGGCCTGCGAGGGGAGGCGGGGGCACGCGGGGCACTCGCAAGCTAATCTTATTTGAACCGAGTCGCTCTGTACGCGCATCGATTTTGTTAAAGAAACTGCTTTTATTACAGGAATCAGAAAGCGAGGCGCACGTGAGACTACTCGCAGTAAAGCGAGGCACGCGTGAGACTACACGCAGTAAAGTGAGACGCGCGTGAGACTACTCGCAGTAAAGTGAGACGCGCATGAGACGACTCGCAGCTTCAGACTTATACTACATATTACAGTTTTTACTACAAATTATGTGCTTGTGTTGGTTTGATGGGGGGAGGCTTACGTGGGGCTCGTGATAAGGAAGCACGGGGATTACGAGTATCCCTTTCCTGGACAAATGAGGGGAATAAAATACTGAAGGAAAGTAATAAAAATAAACAGTTACTACCTACATCTCTCACGAATTGAAAAACACCCGCCGTACACCCTGCACGTTCAGCAAGATTGTAATCAACTGTTTACATTTTATACTAAAATTACAAATTGAGTTAAGATATTTTTTCTCGTTCTCTTTATGAGCCACAAAGCGCATTATCTAATTAGATCTAGTTGTTATCTTCTAATTAAACTAAATGTCTTAAGGATCTTGGATAACTTAAGCTGCGGATCAAAATAACTTCTTACAAATACCGGGAAAATATATTTACAAAGGTTACTCGGTTACTCTATCGTCAGCCAATACTGTAAATAAAACCGTACTTGTTTGTTTATCAAACAAAGAACTAATCTATAAAGTAGAGGATTATTGAAGAAGGCGGGAATGTGGCGAGCACGCGTAGTACCAATGTGCACTGTGGAAACTAAACAAAATTACAACTTGTAAACAGAGGGCAATTCTCGTAATTTTAAGAACGTTCACAATCTGATTTCAGTCTTAATCTGTCATAAATACCTCTAGTTTCCCTACATTTTTGAAAAGTTTTTGACATTGATTGTCGCTGAGAGGAGGTTGCGACTACATTTTGAACGTTATTAATTACGGGAATTGGCTTTCTGATTTCAGAAGACGTTTGCGTTTTTTGCAAAAAAGGTATTTATTTTATTTAACACTTATTCGTTTTTGTTTCACAAATTCGTGTACAAGTAGTACACGAATTTCGTGCGACGACCTACATGCTCCGCAATTTATTTCATTATCCGTACGATTACCCATTCACAATATATGTAGGTAATGTTTCTCGATGGAGAGTTCTTTGAGTCTATGGTCAGTTGACCACTGATAGGTCGCCAGCAATTATCTTCGATTTTCTGTACAACAATCAAATCTCTCTACGTGCACTGTTCATTATTGAGGAGTCGCATTGTCTATCTCTGAAGGTATTCATCAGATCTTCACCAAGCTTATGCGGGACCACTTCATGAGTATACCCTTGCCAACAAAATTAATTTTCAAATATGATCCAAAATTGATGAAAAAATCGATGAACATAGACATACAGACGAACATAGAACCTTCTGCTTTTTTAAATCGTTTAATGAAAAAAAAATGCCACTTTGTCGTAGCCCAATCGAGACAGAAGTGGTCATGCCACGCGTGCTGGCCTAATAACTTTATGGAATAAAATAAGATTACGTTTCGTGTGGATAAAAATAAATTGATGGTACATATACCTCAATGTCTAAAAAATGCATATGAAATTAATTCCATTGGTATTTTTTTACATAGAGACATATTGTTATGTTGATACTTAGTCACCCGCACTCCCCCGGGGGTTCAGCAGAAGTGCATCCATGTTACACCCGGTCCGCCAGTTATGTTGATACTTTTAATAGTTAAAATAGCTTGAGATTCTAATTTCACACAAATACTAAAGTGAAGCTGTAAACTTAAACTATTATGTCACCAGCTATAATATAAGTTACGGTTTGAAGCGGTTTCATAACACCAGCCTAACTGATCTACACAAACACGGCTTTAACCACAAAGCGAAATGAGATCGCCATGATTATATTTGAAAATACCATTTGTATTTCTCTATCAACCGGAGTGCTAACCCGTACATAACAAACACGAACGCAGCGTAGCATACGTTTCAAAAACACGCCAATCGCTACGTCACTCACGTAGACTATCGCTACGAGCGTAGCGCTCACGGCGTAGCACCGCCACGCTGAACACTCGTAATAATTTATTTCGCAGTCATAATAATTTATTCGACGTTTAACAGTGATAATAATTTATTGGGGACATATTCGCGGTGATAACGGAAAAGGAACGGATATCAGAGGCCGTCAAACTGATTGATTGGATCGTTTTCTTGGGCTCGCAGCACTGATAGCGGCGCCCGGGACCAAGGAACTCGTGGACGATGTTTTTTGTTATATTTTTGTAAGAAAATAGAATTATCAATTATTCCAAAAAAATTTTTTTTCCAGTATCTATTTATTCAATAACATTGGACAAGTTTAAGTTTAAATTTAATTTCAAGTAACACCTCAACAAATCAAGATAGGTTTCGTAAAGCTTTTGGTATTTGTACATAACTTTGATACACAAAAAACATTAATTTTAAATACAATGTTCAGTCACAACTTTTACAATGAACATAAAGCTAAAAACACAAAAACATATTTGAAGTTCAAAGTACAACCCAGTTTCATCCCACTGCAACTGTAAACAAAACTTCAAATCAAAGATATCAACAAAGCAAACACGGCGGGTGTACAGAAATCCTTCACACGTCTCTCATCTGAACTTAGTACTTACCTTTAGGTAATTTAAAATGAATCCTAGACTTTAGTACCGCGAGCATCTAGGTAAGAGTGAAGTACTACTTACTATTATTTTCTGAAAACTTTGCTGTTTGACGCGTCCCGGGTTACTACTGAGAGGTAATTTTAATTCTCTGGAATTCACTTTGGTATGAACGTCTGAAGTATGCTGCAGTTGAACTAAGTATGTACTGGAATATTATATGTGTGTAACTAAGAGTATGTGGGGCGCTGAAGAAAGTTGTGCTTTATGTTTCGCTAGCTGTGTTGAATTGAGCAGAACAGATTTTCTTAGAAAAAATACGTGTGGCACTCGGGGACTGCCGCGGTAAAGCTATTGCATAGCATTTTTTATCAACTTATGCAATTATAATATTTATGCAATATTTTTTTTTCTTTGCTATTAATTCAAGTTTTTTCTTTGATATTAATTCAAGTTACACTTTTTGAGCGTGGTGACCACCACGTCTACACGCATACGTCTAGTCGCACGCACACAAACACCGTACCGAAGTCTGCCGAACTGAAACGACGTTAGACGATGCACGGCTTTCAACGCCGCACCGCTGTGCCGGTCGGAGTGGGGGTGTTAGGTTTATTTTCGTTACGGAATTTCTTGATTCGGTCGCCGCGCTCAAAGCCCGCGATAAAAGTAATGCAATAGCTTAAAAACTTCGTCTTTATTAACTACTAGCTTCTGCCCGCGACTTCGTCCGCGTGAAATTCGTACTCTCCTCTAAAAGTTTCGAAAATGTATGTTGGTATGATCTTTATAATTATAATTTAGATAAATAAGTATTCGGGCCTATTTTTAAGTTTATAGAAGGAGGAGCTGTGGGCTAAAGTAACCACACAATGGGTCCCAAACAGCAGCAAACGGCAACGCGGCAGGCCCAGAATGAGATGGCGGGACGAACTCGACTCTTTCCACATGGATTGGCGTGTAACAGCACTAGATAGGGATAAGTGGAAGGAGGGAAGGGAGGCCTTTGCCCTGCAGTGGGACAGAAATGGCTGATAATAATAATAATAATAAAAGAACAAAGGAGTCAGATTTTTCAAATAAACTGTATCCCCGCTTTTCACTCCACAGGGGTGGAATTTTGAAAAATCGTTTAAGATGTGTTCATAACTTGACTCAAAGTTTATTTATACCAATTTTCGAGCTAATCAAGCCACGCAGTAAAATCCCCCCCTTTAAAATTAACTACCTCTTTTCACACAGATAGGGGTAGATTTTCAAAAAACCCTGATACACCTTATTAATTATTTTTAGTCCATAGTATTAATACTGAGTTTCAAGGTAATCAGACAGGGCGTTAAAATTCCTCCATACAAATTTTGACACCCCCAATACCTCTTTAGGGGGTAATTTAGAAAAACGAAAAATTCCAAACTTCATAATTTACTTTGATAAGTATTCGTGCCAAGTTTAAAGGTTATTAACTCAAGAAATAAGATTTTTCATACAAACAAAATCCCCCCTTTTCACCCCCTTAAAGGTTGAATTTCCAAAAACCCCTTCTTATTCGATACCTACTCTTCACAAAGAACACACCCTCCAAAATTCATGTCCCTAGGACCAGCGGTTTAGAGTGTGCGTTGATATTTCAGGCAGATCGTTCATCCCCCTTTGGGGGAGAAATTATCAAAAACGCTGAGACACGTATAAATTAATTTTTAGTCGTCAGCCTAAACACAAAATTTGAAGATCCTAACTTTAAAACTGACGGACTTTCATACAAACTTTCATCCCCTATTTAACTCTCTTAGGGGTTGAATTTCAAAAAATCCTACCTTATCCTTGTCTACATTATAAAGGACACCATTGTGTAAAATTTCAGCTTTCTAGGTCCAAGGGTTTGGGCTGGGCGTTGATGAGTCAGTCGGTCAGTCAGGCCTTTTGTTTTTATTTATGTAGATAGATACTTTTCCGGGATAAAAAGTACCCAGTGTGGTGCCCAGGATATTAAAGAATAATTATACCAAGTTTCATCGTAATCGAACCGGTAGTTTTTGCGTGATGCCTGAACAAACAGACAGACAGACAGACAGACAGACAGACTAACAAAATTTTTTTTAATAATTACTTTTGTGGGTTCGGTGTCGGTCTAGTACCACCCCTTCCATTTATTTTTTTGATATTTTCAATGTACAGAATTTTCACTTCTACAGATTTATTATAAGTATAGATATTTGTACACAACATTGTGGCTGTGAAATTGAATAAGTTTTTGAATTGCTGACTCTTATGGGAAAATTAATAATTATTATTGCTGTTTTTATTTATTTTATATGAGGTTCGAACAGATCAATAGAATGCGATTATAGAAAGGTGTTTCCAGCACTCGTAGTTTATAACTGCTTGACGGGCTGTTTATGATGATTCAAACGAATTTGATAAAAAAAATGTACATATTACTTTTAAGACTTACAATGCTAAATTTCTAAGTAAGAATAAAAAAGCTATTCTCACATCCGCGTCCATTCGTAGGTCCTTGCAGCCCGCAGGCCGCGGGACCTTGCCCCTGCCTCCCTCCCTGCGGGCTGCCCTCACCTCACCCCCTCACTCGCCCGCTGCAATGACTGCTATATTTCACCGCGACGCGCCGGATGGATCGTCGTACCTGACGACCAATCACAGGCGCGTTTTAAAGAAAAACCTTCGTGAACTTAGATTTAAAGAAATGTTAGTCATGGTGTTAGAAGTTCAAGGTTGTTTACAGGTGTTAGATATCTTTCGGGGTTATTTTTAGACAAGTTGGATTGTGGTGACAAATGTTATATTTGATTAAAGCGAATTCTTGTTTACGTTTGTAATCCAGCGGTTTGTTTGTATAAACCATTTTTTATATTAAATACTGCTTTATGGCAAACTGACAAAAAAATGTGGTAATTTAAAGAATTTTATATTAAGTCCCGTTCTATATCATTCTAAATCGTAAAATACAAACCAGTTTTAGTAAAGCAGCGAGCTCGAGGCATAGTCTAGTGAAGTGACTATGTAACACTATGTGTCACTTGTTACGCTATGTGTATGTACATACATAGTATTCCAGAAATGTGAACACACACAATCACATAAACACCCAATCCTAGTCAGAGAGCCCGCTAAAGCGGACGTGCAAACTAAGGCCACACTTGGCAAAATGAGACTCTCTGGTTGAAGAAGAGGCTAGAAAAGGAGAATGCTAGATCTTGGTATAGCATAATCCAGCATTCTTCTTTGTTTACACTTCGGTAGATCAAAATGGGTTTATTTCTTATTGAAAAGCACATAGCTAAAACACTTCTATGACAACAGAATAACCATTCATTGTCTGTTCAAAACTTGATCACGACATTAACATACAAATTCAGTCGTATTCAATGGCACAACAGAGCGTCCGCGGCATAGTAATGTGCAGCCATTGTTTTGAGGACGGCACAGTCCACGTAATTGGCGCCAATATACGAGATTGTTCCCGAGTAATTTAATTATTTGTTTTGGAAGTGGGGCGAGGTTCGTCCTCCGACGAGACGAGGCTGTGTGGCCCGCTGATAGACGGATTTGTTAGTTATTACATGATGCTGGAACGGTTTGATTAGCGGAAGCAATTTTCTGGTGCTTTCGTTTTATTGGGACGCTGTTGAGTTGTTACATCCTATGAAAAATTGCCTTTTTGTAGGTATGTCTGTGACCCAATATCCCGAACCAACGAACAGCTTCGAACTTTCTTAATCACAAGTTATAAATTAAAGAAATTGCATGTCTACAAATAGATGGTAGAAGGTTCAACTCATGTTTATGATCCCAAAAATGCTGTATAACTTAACGGTTTTACTTATTTCACTATCGTTCTTTGAACAGATTCCTCCTTCGCCAGTATATTCTCAACTCATTCTATCCGCCGTGCCCGCGGGAAGAGTGACGACGCAGACATTTAGTACAAATGTGGATAAGGGGGGTATGAGGGGGCATGCGGGAGGAGGGCTACAGAGACTAATGTATGACGATTATTTAGGATGCCGCCCTTTCCTTACGGAGCAATAGTTTTAAAAGCGGCGTGAAAGTGGGTAAATATCGTAGATGTAGTGGGTGGAATTTTTGGGTTTAGTTTTACATTTTTATTCCTAGTAAAATGTAATGTATTATAATTATGTACTTCAAACCTTGATCGGTTAAGAAATACCTTCAATCCTCATTTGATTATAAAAAATGTGACCTCTTTATAAATCAGAACCAAGTAAAAAGAGAATAACTTCAACCATTCGTTCACATTCGTCAAATGGAAATTGATTTCGAATAAACGCGTTTCTTATATTATTTGCTATTATATCTGCCAAAGACGTTGTATTTATTAAAATGTAAAGTAAACTTCTGCGAACAACACGACAGCATGCTTATTGGTAGTTTCAGTTAAACTTTCAGTCTAAAAATATTTGCAATGAAATTCAAGAAAGTGTGATAATTCTCACTAACTAGTTACTTGTTTTTATTTATTTTGGAAAGTTAAAACTGCTTGGCGTGCGTCTCGAGCTTCGGAATAAAATATTTATTATCTCGAACTGTTTCTAACTTTAATTTGAATGGTTTTGATGCCTTTTTGATGTTGTTTCTTCGAAAACGCTCCTAGCCACTTTTATTCAAAAGTAACTGGATTTGTATTATTGCATGATTTATGTGAAATTTGTAGGTACATTAGCTAATCTTTTACTTCGAGCTATTCGTGTGTATAGCATACACAGAGACCGAGCAGAAACTGTATTTTTAGTTTGATTTGTTTAGTTACAGTACATTCGCATTCTGCTAAGATGTTAATAATAAATAAAAAAAACTCTCCGAACTGTTTTTCGCCTAAATAATAAAAAAAATAGCTGATCTTTTTATGTAGGTACGTAGCTTTAAACTCTCTTTTCTTTTTCAATAAATCAATGCTCGGTCACGGCTTCAAATAGATTTATACCAGCAAATAGAAAGGACGTTTTATTTATGATATGGAATCTGCTATTTATATCGTGTGTCGTGTATTTACGCCGCAAACTGTTTCGTCCGCTCAGCACAAGTGTGAGTCGGCAATCGTCGGCCACGGTACGATGCATGCTGGCCCCAATTGAATTAGCGACGTCACCGCCGCCTCACTTCTGCAATCCTGGTACTTGTTTCTATATTGCGTTAGGTTTCTTCTTAGGTATTTGGTGAATAAAATCGTGGTTAGAGATAATCAATTATTTCTTTGGCTAAAATATTGCAATTGCTATATTACTGCTGTATTTTTTATTTTATATTCATAAACAAGTTTTATGGATAAGTAAACAAAAATAAATCACATAATCAGCTGTGCTGGTTTACTTAACCATGACAATGACAATACGTGGTTTTCTTTATAATACATATTTGACATTCAAGATACAGTACACACTTGTTACGTACGGAGCTACATATATCACACAACAGCAACACGATCTAAGCCCACTTCATTGAAAATAAACAAAACATCGGCGTACATTAATGTCGTATAATGTCGCGCAGTAGTTAACCGGCCGGGCAGCTAATCAAGTCGCGCTGATAACGCCAACCCCACTCACGGCCTACGTCACACCAGTGAAACTCTTTTGTTTTTATTTCATTTTGCTTTAGCATGTACCTACTGAATACTGTCGGGTGACTCAACTGCTGAACGGAATGGATAACTGCCACCACCAATATAGGCGCGAAACTTTTCACTACTGGATCTACTATTGTCATAGTAGTGACAAGTTTCACTCTATAGGCCAAATAAAATACTGAACTATTAAAAGAAAGAAAAAAAATCTTTTTGTTTATTGTTTATGGTCATGTTACAAAGTGGATACTGTAACGCTTGGTATCATAGCGTAAGGTTGAGTTGACTTATTCCATCAGCAGAACAGATGGGACCCATTCACGAATGTTACGCATGAACCGGCATCGCATAGCTCAACCATACGATAAACTCAACGACTCGATGCACCACAAACCATCAGTAGAACATTTGAACATCAAGAATATAAGCTCTATAATATAACGGAGAGAGGAGACCCTGCATTAAAGATTAACATGATTGAGTATAATACTGATAATTATTTTTTTCTCCGAAAATGACTGCACGTTCATATCCCCTTATATCATGTCAACAGGATTTATAAGAAAATAATTTCAGGTGATAATATTGCCCCGCAGTGGGACGACACAGGCTAATAATAATAATTTCAGGTAAAAACGAGAGCTTTTAAGTAAAGCAATGTATCAGTATAAATGAGGAAAATTCACGTGGTTCCACTTAATTGTAATAAATACGAGGCGTGTTCATTTATTGAACATTTTATGAACACAGTGAACTTCCCTATTATTGGAGATGTTTAGTATAAAATGTTTTTAAGTATATTTTTTGTGTCGAGTATATTGATAATGTTTACGGTGCTTAGTGTGTTTTCCTTAATGTACACAAAGTACTTTATGATTTGCCGCCCACATATTGATATTGGGTATCTGTGGGCTATTATATGACTCTACGGCCCTGACAAGCGTAGACAAAATTTTTGTGTAAACAAAGCTTAAATTGCAACTACTTACCTTGTTTAAAATAATGTGTTAACGTTTGATAATGTTAACGCATTATTTTAAGCAAGGTATAATTAGTACTAACATTTTATGGATAATGATGATTCATTATCCATAAAATCTTAGTACTAAACCATTAACTTTACTAATTGCCTTCATTCCTCGTATCAGTTCCGTGTATCGAGGTAACCACACTTTACGGCGGGATGCGAGACCTTCCCAACAAAATTAATTAAAAACATGCATCTATACGACTTGCATCTATACAACTTTTCCAATTTTCGTCAAAATTATTTGCTTGTTACAAACAAAATGTGCAACTTTTGTAATCAAATGAAACTTTTGTAATTAATATCTTGAAATCTCCGAACTGTCTTCAGATAATTGTTGAAACGTTTGTCTGTTCCGCCGTGATGTGAATAAACCGAGTTCTTTTTACGGGTGTTTTTGATAGCTTTAAAGGAATCGGGGTCAGCGCGAGACGATGAAATACGATAAAGAATAAACAATATTGTCTGTGGGCGCGGACGGCGGAGGTTTGTGTTTATTACGCAGATATATTCACACAAAGAAGACAAAACAAAAACAATTTGTATTACGCAAACAAAAATGTAATACTGTGGACGAGCGTCGCTCGTAACTACGTTTGTGCCCACGTAGGTACTTGTACATGAGGTAAAACCTCGGCCCTTTTTTGGCTTTTCACTTGTAAAAATATGTAAATAGTGTTAAAATGTTTCAGCTGAGCTCGACTGACAGAAAATGTTTTATTTAGAACTGAAATTATGCGTCGTCGGGTGACGATCTCGATACTGAAATGATGTATATATACAGTCAGTAACTATTAGGTAGGTCCCTAATCTGTGGTACAGTTATTGTTTTAAAATTCATCAATATAATCAAAACGGCTAAACTTGATACAATTATTCGAGTATTTTAATAAAGTTAGTAGGTACCTACTAAGGCCAGACACGTGTAGATTTATGTATACCTACCTATCGTTAGGTACATTTTTGTAAGAAAACGTTTTTAGTTGAACATCTTCCGTTTTTTGCAAAACGATGTCATCCAAACCTACGACAAGGCGCAAAAGGGAAGCTGACCAATGTGGCCGGCCAATTTCTTTCAAACAACCCAAACTGGCCGCAAAATGTCCGTTCAACTCGTCCCCTACCTTTAATAGCACATTTTTTACCCCGAAGGTATCCGTGATCGATAGCAACTACCGGCAGTGTCGTTACCGGGTTCAATCCCGTCAAATTGATATTTTCTCTTTTCGCTCCGAGCTTTAAATCCTTAGATTCCGCTTATCACGTTGATTTGACGTTTAATTAGGATCTGTGCGATCAAAATAATTCTCCTATTTCTGTCTACACCGAGCTTTGGTAATGGTGACCATGAGATAAAACGGTAAATTTTCTGACCACCGTAGTTGGCATACATTGAAACTTTCCTTCCGGTAGTATTCCTCGCTCGTGAGTCCAGCAAGCGTTGTAAAGCCAAATAACAGCTAAGGTCGTAGTGAAGCGTATTCTCGGTGCTGGAAAAGAAATCGGATTCCTTTGTGTGATGTCGGGCTATCGGTTTGCATTGTAAGGTCGGCAACGGCGACCTGTTTGATACACACTGTTCACGGGCCGCTGCTCCTTTGTCATCGTCGCTGTTTCCTTCGCATACATGTACGTGATACTTGGCGAGACCTGTGAGATTATTTTTCAACATTATCAATTTTAAAGTTGAGCAGATTCACAAGGAGACAGCAATTTCTTCTGTTAGATTTTTATGTCTGTGTTGTGTTGTTGTTATTTTGTAACGACCGAAGAGTAGGTAATTAAAATTAAAATTCTATTGCTTCCCCAAATCTCTGTCGTAATTTGTGACGCCCGTGTGTTTCGATACTCAAAATAGACATCCCCACGGAAGTTTGTTTTGAGTATCGAAATTTTTGAAGGTTTTCCGGGATTTTGTTCTTTATTAGGTAGGTACTACTAATTAAAAACAAAGCCCTGAAATCGGAAGTTCGATCACAAAGCGTTTATTTACTCTACAGGATGTCTTGTAATTTAACGATTCCTTCTAGGTCGTGATAGTGAGACTCATTTGCAACAATTAAGCTCCCCATAAAGTCTGGGCGAAAAGTCATAGAATTCGAGTAAACCCAATTTTCGTGTATTTTTGAATATTTCCCAGAATTCGTCACTAAATATCACTTTTCTCGAAACTCTCAAATTGAAGGGCCGTTTTTGCTATTCCATTGGGTACGGTTGTTCATGTACGTAGATGATTTTTGGAAAGAGTTGGTAAATTTCTTCCTTTGACTTTTGATGTTGTAGAAAAATTGTTAAAGTATTAGGTACCCAATGGAATATCAATGTTGGCCATTCAATTTAAGATAAATCGAATCCCATGAATTTTCGCCTAGGGCTTATGTCAGCCTATAATGTTCCCACTGCTGGGACACAGGCCTCTTCTCGGTGAGAGGGAATATGGGGTACTTAATTGTTGCAAATGGGTCACACTATCACGTCCTGGAAGAAATGTTTCAAATTACAAGTCACCCGCTATAATTATATAATATACCATTGAAATATCCATGTAAAATACCCTCGAGCCGGTGAATATATTATCTGTACTACAAATATTCCATTTCGGCAAACAAAAGAAGAAGCATCCAGACTTGTTTAACTTTGTTATTTTAAACGATGGTTTTCTTCAAAACTTTGCCTCTCCGAGAGACCATACATATAGTTAATGATCAAGGAATGGAAAATACTTATTTGTATACCAGTTATTACGGTTTTATCTGTTGATAAATTTGATGTGGTTTGTTATTTTTCTTTAAAATCGATGGATCTATATGATAGGACAGCCCAGAGGGAAAAGAATGTTGATGTGGTTTGGTTTGTTTTGGTGCAAATAAGCTCAATTAGAAAATAATTATGTATAATGCGGGACTGCGGGCTAGTTAGTAATTTATTAGTAGTAGTTTACCTTCTGTTGAGAAATTGTTTGTAATTGTTGAAGTTGTAAGTCAGCAAACAAGGTTATTACCAAAATCGCCACACTTGATAAACTATTACGGCAGCGGTTCAGCACAGCAGAGCTTTATGCTAATAGGTATTGACTTTTGTATGTTGATATTGGTTTCTACGGGGTAAACCTTGGATGACAGGTGTAAGGCAGTGGAGTAAGGCAATGACCAAGTGGCATCCAAGGACTGGAAGACGAAGCGTCGGCCGTCCCGCGGCGAGATGGCCAGAACAAGGATTGGGCTGGCATAGGTGTAAAACAGGAGAGGCCTATGCTCAGCGGTGCGAGATGATGAGATTTGTTTCGTATTCCAAGACAAATAAATAAACTTTCCAAATATATTATCAGTGTTTCCTTATCATGCCGCACCTACTCAGTTATCAACTTTAAAGCCCTCTTCTGAGCCCCTACCACTGCACATGTTTATACCTACCTTGAGGACTCAACAATAGTTTAAAGAGACTGTAATAAGACTACTAAAATAGACATAAAGTCAATATAAACAGTAACCCACTACACTTGTATATTTTACCCTACCCTGAAATTCCTGATAATGGTGAAAAAATTCCAAACTAGTTTGTAATTGACTTACTGTGCCAGTCTCATTACCACTAATGGCACATCATTATGACAGTTATAATAATTCCTCTTCTCTAATTAATAAACCGCAATATTTCAGCACAAAACCTACAACTTACAATCGACCGACGGCGACGTATCAACTAAACAGTTTAGTGAACTATCTACACGACCACAATGGTCAACGCGACTGTTTGAAACCGTTGAGTGATGTGACCGTCCCGAGTGGCTGTAACGCTGCGAGGTGCCTCGTCTCATCACAACTCTAATTTCTTTTCTAAATTACACTTTGTATTCTTGTGGGTCGAGTAGCTTAATTTAATTTTGTTCTGATGTAAAACTTAATTACTTGGACTAGAAATAAGATGTGGGTGAATATATTAGGTAGTAGCTGTAGCTTGATATAGATCAGCAACAAGCGAGTGCAGTCTACCTACACGCTTACTATCAAATGTAAACTAGATAATATTTCTTTGACTTTTAAAATAAACATTTCTTTCATGAGCATGAGAATTTTCAGAAAACATGAAAATACATACTTAGGTACATTTTAAACTCAAACGAAAACGTAGAAAACATTTCTCCTAACCCGCAGTTTCCACCGAAACCATCTTAAATCGTAATGGCAATCCCAATAAAGGCTAGTTGGCGCTATAAAAATGAAAATCACATAAACGGGCGGTCGTCGGCGTCGGCAGCCGTAGCTTACGACTAACCATCGGTAAGAGTTAAACGACAATAATAACGCGGTGCAACCCGCCCGGAATTACATCTCAACTGCGAAGAGTCGGGACGACTGATAAACAAGCAGTTGAGAACAAAATTATAATAAGTTTACTGGGAAATGTCTGTCGGCTGCACGGGGCATTGGTTTTGATTTAATTCAGTGGAAGCATCGCATTGTGCGCGTAATCATAGCCAGGATCTACCACGGTGGGCCGAGCACTCATACAGCATTGATGACATAAATAGCATTGACTTAGCTACCACTTTGGGGAGTGGGATTAACGCCATACGTTAAATTCGTAAATGGTTGTATTTTCTAATTGCGACACTAAGTACAATAACAAAGTAAAACATATTACTTATTTATTAAAAAATATAACAATAGTTCTTAACGCCATTGCGGTTGCAACTATTGCTAAGCCTCTACTCTGGGGTGACCCGACAGTAAATAACTAATTTTTCGTAGTAGGTACTTATAGTCAATAAATTATTGCCAGGAATTCATTTAAAATAAAATTCTTTATTATCTCTGTTAAAAAATCGTTTCGGCAGTTCAGTGAGAATCCGAATATAAATGAAATAAAGAGCGGTCGGAAATATTCTCACGTGTTCGTGTATTAAGTGAGCGGATGAAATAATAGCTCATTTGTCAGACGCAGAATCGCAAATGAAGGGTTCAGGGAAATTGTGAGCCGCCATATTTAATGCACACCTTTTTTCAGGCGTCACTCTTTTCAGTTACATTACGGAAAATATATTGTGAATGAGTGTAATTCAAGTGATAAGTCACCGATTTCATATTATTCTAAATGAAAATTAAGAGTTAGTGGAGTTAGTGTTAAATTAGTACTTGGTTCTTCCGATGGAGAACGACACAGAGTTTGGTATTATTTTAATTATCAATATAAAGTATTTCTCCATTTATTTAAGGAGTGCTACAGAACAGATATTTAAATGTAATCAGTCCCAATTAGGCAGTGTACCCACTATATATAGGACGGGTGGTCGTCCCGGCATCGTCCCGCATTGCGACACTCGCTTTATTGTCCGGCGTGCCGCTCGCACTTGACACTACGGGGTAGGCAGCTCTTTAGGTAGCTATAACACTACTAGATGGTAGAGTTTAAAAAGAAGATTAGGTAGTATAATATAAAAAGGCATATTACACTTTAATATACCTTCAACAAAAACATTAATAAAACGATAAGGTGTATTAATCTGTGTGACAGTTTCAAACTTAGTGAAGTTATAATTTACTGGAATTGGAATAAAGGTAAGGCAATTACAAGGTCGATTATACATAAATAGACTTCCCAAACCTCTAAGGTCCTTTAGGAAATGCTTTTAAGACATTACAAATGCACTTCACAAGACGCTCTGAAAGCATGACATTTGTACTTTAGTCTAAGTATCTACGTGTCAGTAGTTTTAGAAGTGTTTCCTACTAGAGCGACAGGTCGTCCATATAAGGTCTTAAGAACCTGTGGCTGGAGAACAGATTAGCCTAGCAGCCTACAGGCTATGGCTATCTCGCTCGCTTGATTCCTGCCCTTGATTCCCCCACGCATTCGCTTATATGTTTTTACCATTAGTACGCGCTAGGTTTTGTATTCCTTCACTCGTAAATGTGATATTATGTTGTTTTTCTGGCTTTTTAAGAGCCCGCCGCGGGCTTTTTGTTTCTGTGATTCTTTAGCAGGCACTATATTTTAAAAAGACTCATTGCTCTAATGTACTATGATGGATCAGATCAGTAAGCTTTAAGGTGAATGCGTAGTTGTAGCCCGCGAAATTCAATTTTTCTTACGTTTTTTGCAATTTTCAGGTCAGTGTCAGGTTGTATCTTGATCAAAATATGATTCGCGACTATAACCGGTATGTAATTACACGATTATAATAATTAGAATCATTAATACATCTTTCTAAGTTAGATTTCTACCGTTAAGAACAAATCTCGTATGGAAAAGTGTTTATGGTAGAAATCTAACTTAAAGAGATATATTAATGATTCTAATGACTATGATTCTGTAAATACATGTCTATTATAGTCGCGAATCATATTTGGATCAAGATACAACCTGACACTGATCTGCAAATTGCAAAAAACGTAAGAAAATTTAAATTTCGCATACTTTGCTTAGTCATTAGATTATTTGGAACAAAGTAGATAAGCAAACTCATACCATAGCTAGGCAGCAAAGTCAACGAATTAAATTACTTATCTAGATGAAAACTGCATGGACAATGAAACGTATTATTGTAATATTTTTTCCGCAATTTTTGGTGACTAGTAAATAAAGCCAGCAGGCAAGTGATCTCGAAACATCTGAACAGATAACGGCGTCAGTACTGAGCGCAGTGAGCGCGGAGCACTAAACACGCGATAGCCTGGCAGCTTGCCACCATGCCACCACACTCGCCAGCTTCAGGCTACGGTGTGCCAGTGTGTCACTGCCCTTTTTAGTTCACTGGTCCAATCGCTGGACGAAAAATGCGGGTCAAGTGTAGCCTTTGGTTATTTGAATTTAGATTTGGGAATAAATGGGCAGGATGTTTGTATCAAGGTTGCGGAAAACAGCTCCAAGTATGACGCTTAAGATCACTCGAAAATTTTGGATTTTTTTTAGTCCTTTTTTTATTACGTAAGAGGCATACCCAAAGGGGGTATGCCTCTTAGAAGCACTGTCTTCATAGTTTATTGCTGTGAAACACGAACATGTCACGTAATGTCCTCGCCAACCAAACGCATTTCTTACTATATTTTATCCCCTTAATCGTCATAATTATCATTCCTCTTTCCCGAGGGAGCTCGTGTTTCCACAACTGAATTGTAATTAATACATTAGATAGAAAGACATTACCCACAGCAATAAAATAAAGTAAAGAATGTGAGATTAGTGAGTGCAATACCGGCTGTAATAGGTTTGCAATCAGCCGCCGCGCCCGCGCCCGGGCAATCAATCAGCCTGGCACTCTGCCGTCCCCGCTATACTATACAGCGTTATCTATACTTAGATAACTTTATATTTTTAATCAATTTTGTTTGTATGTATGTGCAGTCACGGAATGAATAGGTTAAGCGCTATTACGTCATTTGTCACGAGACATATTATTAATCTAACAACCACGAACTGCCAACATTTTGAATCAAAATGACTATAGAATAAAGGAAAGTAACAATAAAAATATTAATAACTATAGAAGAATTATACAGTAGTACTCGTAATGGTGATGTTACGATGTGTGTGATAGTGATATAGCCGTAGCAGGTCATGTTTGTCCTTTTGTTACAGTTGTATGTGGTGTACAAGAAGCGTTGTGTTTAATAAATAAATACCTCGTTGGTCTGGTGGTCGCTACCGCTGAGCATGAGGTCCTAGGTTCGATTGCCAGGTCGAGTAAAGTGGTATTGGATTTTTCTGTCAGTAATTTCCCAATAGCAGCCCGGAATGGATTTGTCTCCGGTTGAAAGAAATAGGCTCGCCTCCTGTTACATGGGACTTAAACATATCTCGCGAAATCTGGGTGTACTATTATATACCTACGTACAACTCTACCTAACCCTTCGGCGATAACAGGCGTGAACCGTATTTAAAAATTGCTTAACATTTTCGTACTCGAACCGCGATTGTAGGTAGGCATCAAGTATAATAAAGTTCCTATTGTTAGCTTTTTAAATAAATTATAGGATTTAGTCAGGGCTCATTATAATTAGGCTTTTAGGGTACTGTTATACTATGTTCATCGTTTGATATATTATATACTGTCTACGTGAAATCATGTTTCTATACGTATTTGAATTACTGTCGAATGTGTGGGAGGATCTTTCTTGTTACTAAAATATAAATGTTCATGTGAAAGTTGTTATCATTACAATTAATAGCTTAATTTTTTGAAAGTAGGTCTTATTACTCTTTCCCCTACAGGATAACTAATAAGTTAACAAATTTGACGATAAATAACAATTGTCATGTTTGTGTTATTATATGAACTACTAAACACCATGATAATAACCCCACTAGGTATAAGTAAACTCATCTATTGTGTCCGCAGCAATGTGAAACTAATCAGTAGGTAGTTAGTAATTAATTCGTGTGAAAGTTCATTAAGCCTCGGTGCATGTGTGCGAGGCTCATCAATCAATGAATCAGACAAAGAGCGAAGATCAAGGTCAATGCGGGTGCAGGGGTCAGAGCGCCGTGACGTGACCCCGGCGGGATTACAGGAAAATTACCTTTATTATACAATGTGGAGAGAGCAATGCGACAATGAAAACATTGGCAATACTTATGCCTAAGAATATTCTGGAACTATGAAATTAATCCTAGCTTCGAAATTTAATAAGTGATTTTTTCTTACAAATTAAATAGTAGTAGGGATTGGCCGACTATGGGTTTTGCCAATCTTTGACATGCTATAGTGACTAAGCTGATGGATATAATAATAATAATTATTTATTTATTTTTCACTTGAAGACACAAACATCAGTCAGCCCTGGCTCTTGTACTAGGAGTTCCTGTATCACAAGAGCCAGTACACGGAATATGATAAAGAAGCGCGATAGGGAAAAATGAGTTACGTTATAGTTATGGCATGCAGGAAAAGGTAGGTTTACATATATACAAGAGAGAGAAAAAAAAACTTAATAAAAGAATTAACATTAAAAAAAAATTAAGTTATCACTGCTTTCGGTGGAGAGTGAGGGTGAGTGTGAGTGTGAGTGAGGAGTGTGTGTGTGGGGTGTGTGTGACTGGGTGTCATGTAATGCTGCCAACAGATTTTATGTTTCATTATAGTCGCAATTTTCTAGCCAGTGAATAATAGTTTTTTGGATTGGTAGTTGTTTAGTTTTTTAAGTTATTTGATCCACCATATGGTAAGACGTGGTGCAAAATAGTGGTGTTTGCTAGCGAAGACGCTCTTGGTACCTTCAACTGGGCACCTGTCAATCGTCTTGAATGAGACAGGCAGATTTGGGATGGCGTATATTTATTCTGTGTTATCGGTATATATTTGATTGAATTTTCGTATGCAAACTGGGAACGGCAATAGATATACACAGTTTAATTTATTGTTGTCTCCATCTTGTATAGATCCAATCACGGAACGTACAAAAAGTAATCAATAAGTAGGTAAATAATATTAAAATCTTTTAAAAGTTCTTCTAAGTTACTATATAGTACATCGTTTTGTGACATTGATGCAAGGGTTGCGATCATGCGACTACATTTAGTACCTACTTATAGGTAAAAAATCGCTTGTTGGATTTAATTTTTCCGAAACATTTAATATGAACAGCTTCCCAAACTTTCATTTTTAGTTCGTGTTACGTAATGTTTTATTTTAGCAAGAGATTTTTTTAATAAGTCTACATTTGACTTGAGACAAATAAGGCGCCTCACAGACGCCGTTCAATAATAAAGTGTTGAGAGAGCTGTTATCCATAATTGACGCGCGCGCTGAGTGAGGCGATGGTGAGGAACGAATGTGGTGACCACTAGAAGTGAGGGGTATAGATGCAAAACCGCCTCTGTTCACTTTTTGCGATTTTGAGCTAGAGACCCAAACGCTATAGTTTCTAGTAGAATTGCTTAATGTACAATCTAAATTTACCAACTAACTACTGTAGTTTGTTTAAAAGTAAAATTTAAGAGTATTTTCCAATACGTGGAACGTAATGTTATTTAATCAAGTTCGAAAATTGGATAGAGGCGGTTTTGAAATTCATCAATGGATAGAGGCGCTTCTGTCACTCAGTGTTCTTAATAGAAGCGCTTTTGCAGTTAATTGAAACATCATGCAATATTATGTAAAAGGGAGACATGCAAAATATTTTATTAGCTTATATGGTAGGTATATTGAAATAAAACGAAAGATTCATACAAATAAGGAAGTGTCACTTATTTAATCATTAAAATCAAATACTCATGCCTACTTCTTCTAAGTGTTCACATATGTCCTCGTTTTGCTCATCGCCACCAACATCGGGAAGTGTTTCAAGAGCGTTTTTATAGAATGAAAGTTGTTCCTCTGCTTTCCAGTTATCACCAAAATGTTTCGATAACAACTTATCAACGTCATTGAGCTTCAATGCACTGACATTCACCTGTAAAGGTGGTACATCTCGAATATTGTAATCAGATAATGTGGTCACACCCCGTTTCATTACACTTTTTGCAACTCCAAGATCTGTTTTATAGTTTACTTCACCTCGCAATAAAAAACGGCCTGACCTGTTTTTAACTCTCGACAAATAGTACCTTTTGCATTCTGCAAAACGGAAGTGGTACTGACCAGGTGCTTTCATTGTTTCACTGGCGAAACTTTTCCAATCTTTTACCGGCACATCTGTACCCAGATGATTAATAATGCCGTAATTGGAAAATATTTCATGATACTCTGTGGGATTGATGATTTGCTCCTTATTTTTAATTTCTTTTTCAATGAGCCCGAAAATTCGATCAGCGGGCATAAAAGAATGTCCAGGAACAGGGAAAACTAGCTCAACTCTAGTGATTTCTTTTGGGGCAGCGGTGGTTAACCAATACGCACACATTGCTATCATCGTGCTATTTTTGTTCTGTGATCCACAGCCATCCGCCATAATCCGAAGTTTAGTTTTGCCCGTCAAGTTCGTTTGTGTCAACAAGTGATAAACTGCCGACGCTATCTCATTCGATGACTTAGCGTGAACGTTTTCGGTCCACGTGTAGATGCGTACATTTTGTTTAGGAAACTTATTTGTTGATGTTCCAATGACAATAGTAAAATTGTAGATATATAGCTGCCTACTGTAATAGGCAGCTTGATCTGCCACTTTTGGTAACGCCTGGTTCTTTTGACAATCAAAGGATATTGTGAAGGTTCTGTCGTCATACTCCCGCAACATTATGAAAAACATTTTAGCTTTCAGCTTGTGAATTCGTAACGCAGCCATGAGCTGGACTTTTGCAGCTTCATTTTTTTCGTTTTTAATTTTTTCCTTTAACTCCAAGCATTTCGAGCAGACATCTGTGCTTGGGGTTTTAAAACCGATATTGTAATGTTTTACAAATATGTTTCTAAAGTAACATTGTTTTACTTTAAGTGTCACATCTTCTTGCTTTTCCTCGTAAATCTTCCACATTTTTTTAATGTTTAAATCGGATGGGACATATTTTCTTGTAGAAGTTGCAGACCTACAGTAGTGTGATTCAATACATTTAAATGTCTCAATAAATCTCATTACGTTTTCTTTTTTCCTTAAATTTTTCCTCGATATCCTATCACCACCTCGATTTTCTTTTGGAAACTCCCCGGTTAGCAAAAATTTTTTTGAAATGTTTCTTAGTCTGTGCACACCAACGTTAAGAATATTTGCAAAAGTCTTTTGGCAAACTTGTAACAATTTGTATGGTTTTACGTATGTTCTTATATAAAACTTTGTATATGTTAAGGAGGCAGCACGTTGTCCCACTTTACGATGTCGCTGTACGGGTGAATGTATTTTCATATATTTTAACATAAAGTTATCCTGATAAACTTTATCAGGATTTGAATAAAAGGTTTGGTGAAATTTTCGAATATCCTGTGGATTCAAATTATTACACTTCAGCTTATCGGAGTTATGTTTGCATGCCCTAATTTGATTAATATTTGGCGGTTTTAACGATGAATACCTGAAATGAAATAAAAAATATGAATTACCACTACACAATCTCGATAAGACACAACTAAGAACCTTCTCAACAATGTGCTCAACAACACGCACTACCTACCTATGCTAAACTTATTTTTGACACCCTGTCGGAAATTAACGAACGAACACACTTTAAAAATAAAATAAAATCCTGTATTACATACCTACAAAGTAAAATGTGATCGTTCTAAAGCTAATTCACAATAGGTAATGATTGTTTACATTCGTTCAAAACATAAAAAGTACCTATTTTATATCTTGGTTATGTTCTGTATTATTGATTCATTCACAGCTCAATACAAGGCATTAGAAACATACCTCTCACGCTTTTTCACATTGCGTTTCCATTGCGATTTGTTACGGATCCTCTTCCTTGCTGCATTACCTTCGACAGGGGCAATATTAATTTCCATTTTCACACTTTTTTCCACACACAATTAAATTAAAACTAACACGCAGTTCACAAAAACAATAGCCGGGCGCCATTAAACCTCTCAACAACATGCTAAGCTGTCATTGGTCGAGCCTTGACAGTGTCGCTTTTGCATCCAATGTTTTGAATAGAGTCGGTTTTGCACTTAAGCAAGTATTTCAAGGGACTTTTTGTATAGGATAGAGGCGACTTTGCTCACTTCTGTTTTAGTACAATGCAAAATGAAATAATAAAGAATGTTGCCACATGAAAACATCGCATGACGATAATTTGTGACAGAGGCGGTTTTGAATCTAGACCCCTCAAGTGAAGAGTGACTGCTCTGTGGGTGACGAACGGTATTATAATTGGCATCACAAACAAAAATAACATAGGTAACAGAGAAATGTTGATTCTCAAAGTATATGTAGTCTTTTAATCTCTCTCTCTCTCTCTCCCTCGTCTCTCTCTCTCTTATGTAACATAAGTAGTTATATATAAAATAGGTATGTGAGACTGCGACTAACTGCGATGTTTCTAAATAGGTACTTAGATTAGAAACATCGCAATTGTCAAGCATAAAGCCGGATTTACATTACGAAACAAGTTGCGCAAACTTAGTAATTCATTGACAGTTTCACGTGTAAATAGATAATTATCTACACGTAAAACAACCAATGAATAACTAACTTTGTGCAACTAGTTTCGTAATGTAAATTCAGCTTAAGCGTTGGCTCCTAAGCCTAAAATCAGTTGGACTATTCATTCAAACAATTTAGTAATTTAATTACTTATGCATTATCATGAAAAAGAGAAGAATCACAGTAGTGTTTTGTGAAAAGGATATAAAAACAAAACAAAAAATCTGTTATTTTATTTAAATCATCTTGTCAAAGCAGAGCCACGTGTTATCAAAGTCAATTCACCTGCAATCTCAGCTATCAACATTCAGAATAACACACTACTGTAGCGTTACATATACCGGACTCGGGACCGGGCCAGACAGTTACCGGGAACGGGTATTAATAACAGCTGGTAGTCGGAACCGATCGATAGCTACCTCTCTGCACTCTTCTCATATTAATTTAGTATTAGAGGTAATCTGTAATGACGTGCTTAGTTCGTTCATCTCGGAACAGTTTTGACCAGAAATAAAACACCTTTATATTGAAAAGTTCTCACATAGTGAAATCTAAAATAGTTACTTGTTAATTGTCATTAAGAGAGAGATTGTCAAAGTTGAGAGTTGCACGAGGACAAACCGACAGACGTTGTCCACGTGCAACTCTAATAATATTAAAAACTTTTAAAACTCACATACACTTAATATGTTTGAGCCGTTTGGGGCCATGGGGCCCGAGTGCCTACTTAGTATTTCGAGATATCGCCAAGCGGTTGGTCGACTCTTCACGTGACCAGAGGGCTGGCGTATTTTTTAGCCAAAGAATCAGCATTGCCATACAATGTGGCAACGCTGCCAGCCTTTTGGGCATGTTTCCTGTTGACAGCGATGCGGACAAATTTTTTGATGCCCTTTGATTATTTCCCATTATTATTCTTATTATTTTAAGACTTAGTTTTTTAAATTATGTTTTTTTCTAATAAAGTAAGTAGGTACCTACACCTCGATCAATGAATTCATATTTTAGTTGCCATCGAAAACAAATACGCAACTTAGAGCCGTGATTGATTATATTGCCTGTCGGGAAAAATTACAAAATTCTACACAAACTTTTATCTCACATTTAACCCCTTCAGGGGATGAATTTTCAAAAACAAATTATTATCAACCTTTGGTTCCATGAAAATGACATGAGGTTCCAAACTAAAAAAAAATGTATGAAAAAAATTATAAAAAAGTAAATGCTATTTTAACTTAGCTTTATTTTAAAAAGTTTTCGAGTTAATACCCTTTGCAATGGTATGCTAAATGCCACAGAAGACATTCATTATGTGGTCAAAATACGCATCCGAATGAACTTTATATTAAAAAGAAATACAAATACCTAAATACGTAATTCGGGGGAAATCGGGCCTTTACAAAGTCGATTCAAAAGCAGGGATTTAATTTAAGTATTTTATAAACGATCATAATTATAAAACTTTTAAAACAATGCAAGTAGGTAATACGAGAAGCCTGTTTTTTTTTTTAAGAAAAAGATTTCGCTTTACGAAATACGATATTTTTAAGGAACTGGATCTTTCCTTGTCTCCTCCTACCCTTTGCGTGATACATTATAACATCACATAACACTACAAATAAGTCACTCACAAATAAATAATAAAAAACCAATAACAAAAAAAGTAAACAAGCTAATTAGAATCAATCTCACGAAGCAGAAGATTCTTGGAACTAGTTCACCTTGTTAGCAAAATAACAAGACGATGATAACTAAGATGTTTCGATGAACAGATTTTAGAAAGTGTTTCTATATATAGGCCAGTCACATGTCACAGTGGGCTCAGTTCAACCCCGATAAGCGTCTGGCGGTTCTCTTCTTGAAACCGCGTTGACTCGTCCCCCTCCTCCCCGGTCCGATCACTATTTATGGCAAACCGATCTCTCTCGACCACTATCTTACTTTCAGTGATCACATAAAGATGGCACGTTCGCGCCTCTTTTACTCTCAGTAGGCTCCACTTCATACTGACCGCCTCTACACCGCGGTCATCCGTCACATCATGACCTATGCTTGCGTCGTCTTCCACAATCTGGATAGAATGCACACCTTCCAGAACCGTTTTATAAGAAAGGTCACAGGAGCCCTCTTCTATTTCTGCAATGAGAGTCAGAGATCAGTTCATCAAACGCCTTTCCAAGCGTGTCCAAGTTTTTAAGCCCTGTCTGGAGGCCTTAACTTATTGAGGCATCCACAGGCAAGCCCGGTTAAGCAGACGACAATCTCATGGATTGAACTGCACGATGCCATTCACAAAAAAACCGGCCAAGTGCGAGTCTGACTCGCCCATGAAGGGTTCCGTAGCAGCAAGTAACATAATATAAAAGTTCTTGTAGTTCGTTGTAACTGTGAAAGGTAAATTGCGGTTTTCGATTTATGACGTATTAAAAAAAAACTACTTACTAGATCTCGTTCAAACCAATTTTCGGTGGAAGTTTACATGGTAATGTACATTATATATATTTTTTTAATTTTATCATTCTCTTATTTTAGAAGACACACATTTTACCACTTTGGAAGTGTCTCTCGCGCAAACTATTCAGTTCAGAAAAAAATGATATTAGAAACCTCAATATCATTTTTGAAGACCTATCCATAGATACCCCACACGTACAGATTTGATGAAAAAAAATTTTTGGAGTCTCAGTTGTAAGTATGGGGAACCCCAAAATTTATTGTTTTTTTTCTATTTTTGTGTGAAAATCTTACTGCGGTTCACAGAATACATCTACTTACCAAGTTTCAACAGTATAGTTCTTATAGTTTCGGAAAAAAGTGGCTGTGACATACGGACGGACGGACAGACAGACAGACATGACGAATCCATAAGGGTTCCGTTTTTTGCCATTTGGCTACGGAACCCTAAAAACAGTGCGATCAGTATGTTGGTCAGTCTATAGCGAACCTCCTAGGAATACAGTTTTTCAAGTGAAACTTTTGCTCATTAACTTTAGTATGATAAAGAGTAAGATTCCTGTTAAATACTGGATGCCAAGATTAATTAGCGATATTGATTGGACTCACATTTTCCCATACTTGCACGATGTTGTTGCTATGGTGACAGAGACAGACATATCAATACTTTATTAATGATGTAGTTAAAGAGCACGTTCCAAAATCAAAAAAATCGAGAAATAAGGTATCCTGCTGGTTCTCTAACACCCGGTTTCTGATTTGAGAATTTGATGTTGAGAACGTCCTAATCTGTACTTAAGTATAACTTAAACATTTTTTCGTTTCTGAATTAAGTTTTTTTAAACTCTAATCAAGATTTGAGTAATTTAACATCATTTACTCAAATTTGACAGAAAGTATGCTTAACTCATGCTTAAGGTCGTCTGTTGCGTTTCAGAACTAAGAAAAACGTGTTTGACAATACTCAAAGCATTATCAACGTCAAGATAAGTAGTTGAAAGTTGACACACCAATTTCGGCTACTCAAACTGTAATCAGTATAGTAACTAGTGATTTTGTAAGTGGTTTTTCTTCAATTCTTCATAATGAGTGACGACGATACTTCCCTGTCGTCTTTGGAGATGCCTCAACGCAGAAGAATAGCAGGACATCGGCCTAACTGGTTTATCACGCTAAGCGATGAACAATTTAAGAGTCGGTTCCGATTTACGAAGGAGTCGGTTAGGTTTATTTTTAACAAAATAAAGCCTTTTTTTACGGATGGGAAATCATCAAATGACCCCTCCCGCTCTGGGTGGAGCGGAAGGGAGTGTCAGACTCTTACTGACTAAAACCCATCCGTGTTCCTTCCTTAGCCCTTTATGTTCCGGGGTAGCAGTAACCCTTTCGGACAATCCCGCACCCCCGGCAGGCTTCGGCCCTGGCAGGCCCCTTCCTTTTTGCTGACATCTCTTTGAGGCGCGCGTGGAACACGTACGCGCCGGCTGGCACGGGCCTGGTCCTGATAGGACGGTGAGCTACCCATTACCTACTCTCCGTCCGCAGGCCCGCGCCCACGGTGGCCGGGAGTCGTCACGCGGCTCCCGACGCCCGGAGCGCCTCCCGCGGCGGCTGGGACGTGTGGCTCTCTCCCTCAGCCGTTCCGCCACCTCCTTCGCTAGCATGACCGCTTCGCAGAAGGAGGTGAAACAAAATAAAGCCTAAACTGACCTGTCGTATTCAACGGCGAGACTGCATTTCTCCCATGTTGCAGCTACTAATAGCTCTTAGGTTTTACGAGGCTGGTAGCTTTCAAGCTGTTGTAGGGGACACCGTGAATGTGAGCAAGGCGACGGTGTGCGGCGTGGTAGAGAGGGTGATTAGTGCGATAGCATTATTGCGACGGCAATATGTTCATATGCCCACTGCACAGGAGAGACCATCAGTGGCGGCACGATTTTTTGATATACTCGTAGCTGGATTCCCTAGAGTCATAGGTGCTGTAGACTGCACACATATAAAAATAAATTCACCATGAGGGAGCAGAGCTGAGCTGTAGGTATAGGAACAGAAAAGGTTTTTTTTTTCTATAAATGTTCAAGCCATCTGTGATGCCAATTTACAAATAATTAGTGCCATTGCACGTTGGCCAGGCTCCGTACACGACACTACTATTTGGAATGACTCACCACTTGCAGCTCAATTTGAAGCTGGCAGATTTGGGTCATACCTTATTCTTGGAGATAGTGGTTACCCATGCCTTAGGTATCTCATGACACCCGTTTTAAACCCTGCCTCTCCACCCCAAGAAGCCTATAACAAAGCCCAGATATCATCACGAAACACAATTGAAAGGTGTTTTGGTGTTCTCAAAAGAAGATTTATTATACAAATGTTTTAGCATTAATTCATCCCTAGGCCCAGTCGTGCATAGGCTATTGTATTCTTTAGTAATGCGCTTCCAGGCTTCCTGTTTCTTTTGAATATAGTGAGCCCCTGTCCTTTTGCACTCTATTACACTGAAATAATCACAAACATCTAAATAACAAACTTGGTGAAAAGTAAAATTATATGGTAAACATTATAGGTTTTTATGTACTTACTTTGTTATTATTGAAAGAAGATGTTCTTTCTCCTCTAGAGTATAGTTAGGCGATCTCTTTTTCTTATCTTTATCCATTTTAATTGGTAAAATAAATTGGTAGTTTATTGTGCACGACAGCACCTAAATACACAATAGTTGCTATTGACCTCTGGGATGTTGTTGCTGCGACGGTCGGGTTAGAATTATGCTTCGTAATCTCATCCCCATTGTTCACTTAGTAGTCGTACCTTGGTGCCTACACGCTTCTCACAATGTTTAAAGATGAAAGCCAAATTTCATCCTAAAGAAAAACAAATGTTGTCTGTGGTCCAGTCGTTGGCGCGGTCTCCTGACATCTGTCAATCATTGTACTTTTTTGTGCCGCGCGCTGATCACGTTTTCGTATATAAAAGTTCAGAAAAGTTTTAACAAGATGGGAAAACAGAAGAAAACGAGACGATGAAATGTACGAGCTGACCGTACGCCTGCGAGAACTGGAAAATCGCTTGAAAAAGCAAAGCGGAGCCGTCATCGAAACTCAGTCGTCGGCAATTGAAATCAAAGACTATTGAAATCATGCTCCCTATTAAAGGGATGCCGTTATACGCACAGCAGTCTCTAGAGTTTTCACTGTGAGGTCAACCATGAGAACGTAACTGTGCCGTATACTTACACAAGAACAATACCACATGAGCTACCACGCGATGATAGCCGATGGTATATACGTTCAGTGTTCGGAGGATCTTTGGCCGACATAGGATGCCGTAATACACACAGCAGTCTCTAGTTTTCACTGTGAGGTCAACCATGAGAACGTAACTGTGCTGTATACTTACATAAGAACGTTCAGTGTTCTGAGGATCTTTGGCCGTCTCTAAGTGTTCTCACGCGAGGTGAACCATGAGAACATTCAACTGTGCCATCAATTCCACACAGACTCACGAGAGGTTAGTCAATGTTCTATAATAATAATCCATTTATTTCAGGTTAAATCAAATAAAATCAGATATAAACCAGTCTATACGTCCAGTGTTAAAAACACATCCCTCCTGCATTCCTAGAGCTATCACGTGAGGTTAGCCATGGATTTAGATCTAAGCAGTCTGGGACCTAACTCTAATTAATCTTCGTAGATGAGTACGGAGCCCTCTTCCATGGAAGACTACAGTTGGACTGTGTGTTATGTGACCGAAGCCAACGCAGCCGGATTGGGAATATCCATACTCAATGCCGTTACTCATAATCTAATTCCAAAATACTTTATATTCTAGATGTTAATATACATACATACCACATAATCAGCCTATAATGTTCCCACTGCTGGGACACAGGCCTCCTCTCAGTGAGGGTGTTAATATACAATTCTACTTAAATATGCTATGTTAGTACTTCAATTCCACTAAAATACAGCCGAAAGGAGGCGGAGAGTGGAACAATATACATACCCAACGTGAAGTCCTAAGTTCAAGTATAAAATCTACTTGTGAGATGCTGGGGTACAGTTAGCTACTTTACCTGTAGAACTGCATGGCAGTCTGGCCACACGGTGGTCAATTATGATAATGGACTAAATGTGGAGATGAAGCTAAACATTTAAAAGAAGTATGAAACATTTATAATCTGTAGCCTATTGAACCCACCAAAATTTAAAAAGGAACGGTGGCAGCAGTAAATGGAAGTGGAATCAAATGGGACCACATGATCAGAAGCAGCAAACTACAGTGGCCGCTGCTATTACATTCATTGGGAAAAGTTTATAACAGTCTAATAGCCTCCCAAGCGCTTGTATAGTGCAGATCAAATCGAAACATTAAGTTACTGAGTGTGACATTAATTTATCATGAAAATTGCAATAATCTGAGATCCTTAATCCTACCTAGCCATGAGGAAATTCAAGAAATGATGTGAGTAAACACAAATATCAGAATACCTATTCTACACACCATTTCAGAATAGCTATCTATAAGCTTCAAGATAAATTCAATGCCAACAACCGTTGCCAGAACCAACATGATCACTAGCTCAGGTACAGACTGGTAGATTGCAATATTTCTCTGAAGTATGGTATTACCACTAATCCAACCATACATGAGTGGATCAAGGGTTATAAACTACCTTTTACTGAGTTTCCAATTCAAACTTCTGAATAACAACAACTTCAGTCAGAAAGAAAGCAATCTATCGCCATGGAATAATCTCTTATATTAGGTGCCATAGAAACATGTGCTCCTGTCAAATAAGTAATTTTATCTGGTATAATTGTACCAAAATCACAGGGTGCTTGGAGATACATATTAAATAAAAACTTAATATGTAGTATGTTACTAGGTATATAAGTTTTTTGCCTACAATATTACATTGAGTTAAAAAATGCATATCAATTATCCATATGAAATATGTCAGAAGATATCCCCAGTTTCTATTTCAAGATATGTTATAACAGTTTACATGCCTCGTATTTGGACTTAGCACCGCACCATAATTCACAAACATCATAAAGCCAGTTGTCTGTCACCGGAGGTCACTAGGGTTGCTTTTTGTCATACATCTTGACAATTATATTCTGTGCCCTGCTGATCCATATGCAGTGTTTAGAAAATATGTCTGATACTCAAACTGTGTTAAATATCTAGGATTTATTATTAAAACTGAAAAGAGTGCCCAGACAGTGCTGCCAATGTCTAGGATATTAGTTGGGTTCAGTCCAGTTTGCCATTTCAATTCCTCAGGAAAATATAGACTTTACCCTGTAGTCCATAAAGAATATTAAGTCTGAAATGAAATATAAATAATAGAGTGTGTCTAATTACTAGGTATTCTAGTAGCTGCATCTGTATATGAATACCTATGGTTAACTTTATACCAAACTAGGTTAAAAATCACTGATTTACAAATACAACAGAACTATAAACAAATTAAAAATCATTTATTTGCAGAGATTGTTGGTTACCTTACATTTCAACAAACCATAATAGAATTGAACAATTTGATTTTGTTCTCGAAATATTGTCCCAAACTGACTGGGGTCTGGTATGTAATGATATCAACATCCACAGGCACTGGACAGTTAATGTTGAAAAGTTCCTTACCTTACCTTGAACTATTAGCAGCATTTATGGGGCTCAAAACATTTGCAAACAAACTCAGTTACTGTGAGGACTTAGAAAAGATATCACAACGGCCATATCCTGTGTCAGTAAGATGGGTGGTACTCATTTTACTCATCTGAATAGCTTGGCTTAACAATTTTGGCAACGGTGCAAGGAATGACAAATACGGGTTTATGCATTTTATATTAGTTCCAAAGAAAACAGTATTGGAAATTGAATCTAGGCTTCCTAACATAGAAATTAAATGGAAGTGATGTGATATAGCCTACAAGTCAATTGTTGCTATAAAAAAAAAAAAAAAAAAAAAAAAATGCAGTAACTTGTACAACTTTGAGACCCTACATAGGGACCTACTTCTAAGTAAAGATATACCTATGCAAGCAGGGGGGGGGGGGTGTGCTGTACTGGGCCAGCCCCCAATTGACCTGTTTACAATCAGGTCTAATACTAAATATCAACATATCATGGCTCCCTGATCCAAGTATGTTCTGTAGATCTATTCACTGTCAAATGGGATCTCGACACCCAATGCACAGGAGTCACTGTTTGCTGCCATATTATCAGGGACGCTTTCCTGATAGAAGAAAGACTGATCCCTCAGTTAATATAGTGTTAGCTTTGCTCTAAATCAGTAGACTCTCTTCTGTTAGACACAAGACATTGACCCCTAGGTTCAGTCATGATAGTCATATAATTTTTACCACTAAGTTTAATGATATATGATATCCTAATGGTATTGAGTGAGCTATATAATAATCAGCAAATTCTGTAGTTTTGGCCGCCACATTGACACAAAAATGACAGAGCGACAAGGTTTCTCAGGGATATATTTATATTAAGACCAAAGAATCCCAAATATGAAGTTAGTGGGACCCTAGTATCGTTTTGCATTATTTAACCGGCCAAGCACCGCGCGTCGCCTATTGGCGACGAAACAATAGAAAATCAATTGTATCTCATTAGCGGAGCTCGACAGATTAATTTATTTTCCAATCAAACCCTTGGTTTAGAATTTCTAACCAAACAATTGGTAACCATAATAGCTCTTGTAACTGCACACAAAATTCAAACCTGGTCACTCATTAGTACACTTCTTATAATGAGGACAATATTAACATAAAAATCCAGATATAATTAAAACATGGTAGATCCGAACTCAACTTGATTCTACCATTTTTTAAAGATAATTTATCTTTCTGTACTGCCACAACCCTTAAATTGTCCTACCTAGATTTTACTAGGTAAGAGTATTGTAAATCATTAACTATAACTATAAGAAAGCTTTATGGTGCAACCTCTATTGTAACCAATAATAGATGGATAAAACAAATTTCAAGTAAGAGTGGAATAGATATTATTATTTCTAAATTCACATATACAGACATGCCTCTACTTCAAAAGGCTCTGAAGAAGGTATCATTATGCTGGTTGGACCACAAATTTCTCAACCCTTACTCGGTTTTATAAGAGACCTTCTTATTAGTGATTCTTTGATGATTTTTGGTGATGCTTTTACACCAACTGTGTGCTCTATAGAGTGGTTGTACATAGAACTTATTACATGTCAATGTTAATTGTCTGATTATAAGAAATCGATGTGTGCCATATGGGATTATTAATTAAACTAGGTGATTCAAAACTGAATAATAATCCAGAATCTAATAGTAATTAGAGAATTATAAATTAGGTAACCATTTACCTTAACGGTACACTGATTCTTAAAGAGAAATACATTACAATTAGTGAGTACCTAACAAACTTGAAATAGCATGTTAACTCACAATGTTCAATTATTGAACAATGCTCATTTTATGTACCTATTACCAACACAACTTTATTCTTTGAACATCTACTAAGTGAACAATGGGGATGAGATTACGAAGCATAATTATACAGATCGGACTAACTTACCTAGTGACGTCCGATCCTTAATTATGTGAAGTAATCTCATCCCCATTGTATCCCAACCCTTCCCAGATAATCATCATATACATTATGTGTATTGGATTGCCTTATTAAACCCCTTCTAGAAGTTGTGTTGTGCTGTATGCCGGGACTATACGATGCCCATGTAGGTCATCGTGAAGTCCCGTTCTTATGCTTTGAAAGAATGATTGACAGATGTCTGGAGACCGCGCCAACGACTGGACCACAGACAACATTTGTTTTTCTTTAGGATGAAATTTGGCTTTCATCTTTAAACATTGTGAGAAGCGTGTAGGCACCAAGGTACGACTACTAAGTGAACAATGGGGATGAGATTACTTCACATAATTAAGGATCGGACGTCACTAGGTAAGTTAGTCCGATCTGTATAAATGGTAGCTCCCGGTTCGCGCGCGTGGGTTATATTTATAGATTCACCGTTAACAAAAAACACGCCGTGGCAGGAGCCCTGACCGTCGCACGCAAGCATTAGATGTACCGGGGGTCGTGCAATATAGATGTCTTGATTATGTGAATAACCAAATAAATGTAACTGATTGATATGTACATAAATGAATAAAAAAGGGGCGGAGACTCATAATAGCCAATCACAGACAAGATAAGCTTCGACGCGAGTTTGCCGCCAAAATCTTGTGGAAATCGAAATGGTCCGCTGGCCAGACTAGTTTGGCGTGCTATAAAAGAGGGTACGTCGGCCAGTGGACCAACCAGTAGTCAAAGACCAGTCGTCTAAACCAGTAGTCAAAGACCAGTCGTCTAAACCAGTAGTCAAAAACCAGTCGTCTGAACCAGTAGTCTAAAAACAGTCGTTAAAACCAGTAGTCAAAGACCAGTCGTCTAAACCAGTAGTCAAAGACCAGTCGTCTAAACCAGTAGTCAAAGACCAGTCGTCTGAACCAGTAGTCAAGAACCAGTAGTAAAAAACCGGTAGTCAAAGACCAGTCGTCTAAACCAGTAGTCAAAGACCAGTCGTCTAAACCAGTAGTCAAAGACCAGTCGTCTAAACCAGTAGTCAAAGACCAGTCGTCTAAACCAGTAGTTAGAAACAGTCGTCAGAACCAGTCGTTAAGATCAAGTTGTAGATGTCACTATGCCGGTTTAGGCTCCGCAAAATCTGAGTATTATGAGTCCGAGTCCCATCACAAATACATAAAAGTGTTTTAATTAACAAAGCAGCCCCCATACAGTCCACTCGCTGCAAATTCTGGTCCTTCGAAAGCCGAATTTTCAAGATACAGCAGGATGGTGGTGACTCGCAGCCGTAGCGGAGAATCCAAGAGAGAAAAGGCCCAGCAAGAGCCGTCAGCGAACGCCGAACCGGGTGCCAGCGAGCCGGCACCAGAGACCGGCACGAGCGTGGTCGCTGAAACGGACACAGGCAGCGGTTCTACGGAGAATACCAGCACCGACATCACGCAGACTACGGCCACGACAGAAGACACGCGTGGCACCAAGACTACTGGTTCACATGGTACGCTCAAGCCTGGCGACACCAGGTCACGCCGTTCTACAGCATCAAAGAAAAAGCACCTCGCGGAGCTTGAGGCTAAAGAGCGGCTGGCTGAAATGAAAGTGAAGCAAGCGCAGGCAGAGCGAGAGCTGCAAGAGATACACCTGCAGCGCGTCAGAGCCGAAGCTGACTCGAGTGAAGAAGACGATGACATGGTGGACGACCTCGCCTCCGTAAGGATTGGAACGTGGCTAGCGCGACCGGCGCCGCCACCCGGAGGTGAGACTCGACCGCCGCCACACGACGACAGCGGCGGGAGGACCGGCAGGGATGCAGCGAAGGACACCGGCGCCGCGACAGGCGCTCAACCGCCGCGCGACGACGGCCAAGAAGAAAGTGTACGTAACCCAGTGAGTGCGAAAATGAATAAGGGCAATATCGCGAGTGATAAAGTGTTACAGGGAAATACAGTGAATAATAGAATGATAGACGTGGGGACGCTCGCCGCGGCCCTAGCACAAGCCGCACGCAGCTCAAGAGAGCCCCCCAAGTACATCCAACAGCTGCCAATCTTCGATGGAAAACCCGGTGAGTGGATAGCTTTTAAGGCCGCGTATTGTGACTCACAAATGTATTTTTCCTGTGTAGAAAATGTTGCTAGAGTTAGGGTAAGCCTCAGAGGCGCCGCAAAGGAAGCTGTAGGTTGCCTATTATTTAGCCAATCTGACCCTCAGATTATTATAGACGCATTAGAAAGACGTTTTGGTAGGCCTGAGGCCTTGATTATGGCCGAGCTAGATAAAATAAAGTCATTACATAAATTAAATGATAATCCTAGGGAAATTTGTATATTCGCTAGCCGTATAGCAAATACGGTTGGTACGGTAGAAGCATTAAAAAAGATACAGTATTTACATAGCCCCGAAATGTCGCGTTGTATAGTAGAAAAACTAACGCCGATACTAAAAAACAAATGGTACGACTATGCGGCGAATAGAAAGACTGAAGACATTCCCGAACTAAAGCGCTTATCTATGTTTATGAATGACGAGGCAGATAAGTGTGGCGCGTACGCACAACCGGAACAAAACAATGAAGACGCTAGTGTACGGCGGCCGCGGCACCGGGTAGAGCGCACGTTCAACATAAATAAGGAAACGTCAAACGAACAATGCCCGGCGTGCAAGCAACACGAGCACAGATTACCAGACTGTTATAAATATAAACAGCTAGACGTAGACGCACGATGGGAAATAGCAAAGAAATCCAATATGTGTTTTAGATGTCTACGAAAGAAGCATAGAAGGTTCACGTGTAAAGCACCTATTTGTGACATAAAGGAATGCAACATGAAACATCACAAACTATTGCATAAAGAGCGGAAAGTAGAGGCGACACACAACAATGTACCGACGCCGGCGCCGACGCCCGTCATCGCATACGAAACTGTTACGTCATCGCGGGAAACAGTATCAACAACATCGCCTCAGAATTGCCGCGCGTATTTGAAAATAGTACCTGTCACATTAAGCGGACCACACACAAGCGTAGACACATACGCTTTATTAGATGATGGGAGTACAGTCACCTTGATAGATGCATCGGTAGCAGATGTCCTAGGTGCGGATGGGCCAGTCAAACCTATGTGGATACAAGGCATAGGCACGGAGGTTAAGCATGAGCAAAGCCGCACCGTGAGCTTCCACATACAAGGCAGGTACCATAACGAGCCACAGAAGATAGAGGCGGCGCGCACCATAGATAGGCTTGAAATTATGACGCAAACTGTACATACCGAAGACATAAAAAATTGTAAACATTTGAATGACATTCATAACACCCTTGTTTATGAACACGCGCGACCAATGATTTTAATAGGCCAAGATAACTGGCATTTATTGGTAGCAATAGAAACGCGGACAGGTGCGCGTGATCAACCGGTAGCATCGTACACTAAACTCGGATGGGTATTGCATGGATGTCAGTACTCTATAAATAAAGTTATAGCTACATTTTGCGGCAACATTAAAATTAAAGAAAATCTGGAACCAATAGAAGAAAGCATGAGAAACTTTTTCAAGTTAGAATCACTAGGCATAGAACCTAGGATACCTAGAGATGACCCGCAACAGAGAGCCTTAGACATCCTAGAACAAAAGAGTCGACGATTACCTGATGGCAGCTTCGAAACCGGACTATTGTGGAAACAAGAGGTACCTAAAATACCTAACAACTACCTAGGCGCCCTAAAGCGACTGGAAAAACTGGAACAGCGCCTAGATAAGGACGAGAACCTAAAGACCCAGTACTTGCAACGCCTTGACAATCTATTCAACTCAGGCTATGCAGAAAAGGCACCTGATACCTCCACAATTAATAAAACCTGGTACCTACCTCACTTCCCAGTGATCAACCCAGCCAAGCCACATAAGCCGCCACGACTCGTACACGATGCAGCAGCAAAGACAGCGGGTCTATGCCTAAACGACCTACTTCTATCGGGACCCGACTTATTAAAATCATTGCCCGGTATTTTAATGCGTTTCCGTCAAAATAAAATAGCTGTGTCAGCAGATATTAAAGAAATGTTTATGAGGATAAAGATAAGAGAAGAAGATCGCGATGCGTTGAGATTTTTGTGGCGCGGCGACCAACGGCAGGGACCGCCAGATGAATATCGCATGACATCTGTTATTTTTGGCGCGACGTCATCCCCATGTACAGCGCTATACATAAAGGATCGCAACGCTAGCGACTTTGCAGACAGATACCCAGACGCGGTGTCAGCAATAGTAAACAATCATTATATGGATGACTATCTTCAGAGTTTTGCCAGCGAAGAGGAAGCCAAGAGAATAATAACGCAAGTAGATTACATTCATAAAAAAGTTAAGCAAAAAATAACAATTGAAAAAACAGTAAACTACACACCTATACGTGCTACTTATAACCTACGCGCCGCAGAACAATGGGTCAAGGGCGCACAAGCCGAGAGCTTCGCAAAAGAAATTGCCGCCATAAATGAAAACAAAGCGGCGCCGGCGCGGGCGCCCGGCGACAGCCCGTTATCTGTAATAAGTACCTACCTAGACGACGTAGGGGTTTTCCGTCTGCGCGGGAGAATCACAGCGGCACAAGACGTGAATGAAGAAATAAAAAACCCAATAGTACTCGAGGGTAGGCACAGATATACGAAGCTATACATCGCGCATGTGCATGAAAGTTTACATCATGGTGGTACCGAGATAACAGTAAATGAGCTAAGACAACGTGTTTGGATAACAAGACTGCGTCCGTCTGTAAAGAATGTTATAAAGGGAATTACGTTTGCTGCGATCGGAGGATCGAAAAAAAACCGAAACGACTTTTAAATAAATTTAATTACTGAATTAATATTACAAAATTAACCCTATGAATGATGATTCCAGGTCGAGGTAGGACAATAGAATAATCATTCTTACAATTTATTGAACAAACAACAGTTTGCGAAATCGTTTGACGTCATAGGTGCATCAGCAATTAAACAAATTAATAAGTATCGGCGCGGATGCAACATCAGCGATCTTCATATAGTAGCGCTATGTAATTCCTCCCCCCTTAGAACGGCGACTATTTTAGCACGTTTAGTGAAAATGTTGCCGGAAGTTCGCCAGAACTTTCATTTTCTTCCTGGGTTGCGGCTGGTGGTTGCTGTTCCTTTTTCATAGTGCTCGTACATCTGCGTAGGTAACGCCGGGTCATTGCGATGATAACGAGTACGCTTGCACTCAATAGTACTCCATAGAATGGGATTGTAGTGTGGTAAAGTGCGTCGGTGCGTGCGTTCTCAAGTTGAACAGGATTCTGGATCATAAGTTGGTCCTGGATGCTATGTAGTCCTTGGAGATCAATAGAGTTCAGATTGACGTGGATAGCTGTGGTGGCCTGTTTCTCAGCGTCATAGGGTATCTTCATTAACTTCAAGGGTTGGCCGTTAATTTCGTCGTAAACGTTTGCAATGGTAAACTCTTCAGATTTCAGGTAACATCCAGTAGGAATTGTTGCAAGGTAACTACCCTGAAGCGATGTGTAGTCTTTCCGGTTACAGGTTAGTTGTACCTTCGTTTCTTGAGGAAAGGATAGGACGTAATGTTGGTCGTCGAGCTTCTCCATGGCTTCTCTCATCAAGGTGATTGTGGTAAACTTGCAGGAGTCTTGTAGAACCTGGTTGGTGATTAACTCCTGGACGCAGTCAGCTTTGGTGCGAATCTGGTGGGTAATGTCTTTCTCACAGAGGTACCAGTCTTTCAACTTCGGGCATTCAGCCTCTATGTACACATGTAACATCTCGTTAGTTGCAAGGAAAGGAAAGGGTGGAATAAGGGCTTGTGCATGTTTATTAGGTACCACAGAGAGTCTATAAATATCGTAGCTATTTTTAGAAAAGATTGGAAATTTAAATACGAATACTATCTGCTTATCTACATAATATGATCCCGGCTTTATAATATCATAATAATCTCTAAGTTCTAGATCTAAAACTTGCTCTTCGGCGTAAATAGTCTTAAGTTTTCTTACCATTGTCTCTAGTATTTCTATGTCTATCATGGAGTGGTGTGTACTACTCGCACGAACAAAAGCTAAACTATTTTCTATCCTGATTAGTTCCTGAGTTAAATCCTCTACATTATCGCTTATAATTTCTAGTAGTTGGGCAAAATGGGCATATTTTATTAAACTGTTCTCACTTAGTGCATTACTTTGTAGTATAGTCTCTAGAGTAACGTTAATTTTATTCTGGTTTTGTACTATCTGTGTAATTATGCTATTGTATTTAGACATCCACTCCTTACTTATACTAATATGATCATTGAATTCGGTCACTAATTTGTTTTGATTACGTTCTAAGATTTTAATTACTTGATTATATTTTAGTGCATCCTCGTGATCTAGGTTCCCGGTTAGGCTTTTTATTATTGAACCTAGTCCGTCTACAAGACCTCTTTTGGCCCTGTTGGGTTCTAAGGATCGTAACTGTTTTAGGACATTGCCAAGTTTGCTAGCAAGATATTCCAGTTGAATTTCGTATAGTGCGTAAGTGTCATTAGTCATTTGATTTTGGCAGTTCGTTAGTTGAGTCTGTAGGGAGTAAACATTGTTTTCGATGTTACTTAGTTGTACGTACTGAATAAAGGTATGATGATGAGTCGTAATTTTCATTTGTCCAAGTTTAAAGGGTAGAAGTCCTGGTCCATCGTCGAGGCTTTCAAGTCTTATCTCCTGAGATCGCGTCATTGGGAGGATTGTTATCAGTAGGATCCTGTAACAATTTTGCTGATTTAGGTATACGCTTAAGTCTTGACTTCGCAATGGGGCCTCGTTTTTTCGAGGTATAAATGTGGATCGGCAGGTCTGCTAAAACTGTGTCCTGTGTATATCGCGGGGCAGTCTTTTGTCGACTTGCAAGAGGGTTTGTTATAAATACTTGTTGTTGGGGGGCGTATTCTATCTCGGGTTCCCGGGTTTCATTTCTTTTCTCAATTATTGAGGTACGATTGGCAAGTGATGACGAGTTAATGATGTCATAGACGTGTTTCATTTTATCTCTATGGGTTTGCGTATACTGTTGTAATAGATGCTGTGTAAGGTCAATGTCTGTACAGTCTCGGGGGTCAAAATGACCAGTCAGTAAGTCAAAGGGTCGACATCTTGTGAAACTATGTATAGAGCTATTATAAGCTATTAGAGCATAGGGCACAAGATTTATTATCGGTTCATCTTTATGCTGTAACTTAAGGAGTCTAAGATGTTCTAGAAGGGTTGAGTGTAGTCGTTCAATATTCCCGTTGTCGTTGGGTGAGTGAGCTAGTATTCTATGGTGGTTGATTTTATGAAGCCTCGTAAATTCCATGAACAGTTGGTTTGTAAACTCGGTTCCATTGTCCGTGATAATAGTTATGGGGACGCCATGGTGGGTACAGTACTGCAAAAGGGCTTGTAATATGCTAATAGCTGTTCCGTCACGTAGGTGATAGGCTTGACCGTACTTTGTGAATACGTCGATAAATGTTACATATTTTTCACCCTGTACAGTGAATAGATCCATGTGGATAGTCTCGAACGGCTTGGTAGCCGGTGGTACAATGTTGAATTGGGGTCTTATCGGGTTTCTATCGTACTTGGCCTGACCGCATATCGTACATTCGTTTATAAATTTAGTTATCTGGTCCTTCATCTTTGGCCAGTAATATTTACGAGATAAGGCTAAATGACACTCGGTAATTCCACGATGGTTAGTTTTACCGTCATGATAGTGTCGTATTATCTCCTGTTGTCGAAGATAATCTTTGACATTTTCCAATTCAGATTTAGCTAAAACGAGATTTAAGGATGAACTTTTGAATTTGTCCTGTATAATCGGTATAATTGTATACATGGCTAGAGGTGGATTAACTAAAAGAGCTGTCCTAACCTTGGGGTTAACGTACTCTTTTACGGCACAGATTACATCTTCCTCTAAGTTAGATTCGGATAGCTGGATACTGATGCGTGTATGGGTGTCGAATGGCTTCGTAACTACAGGTCGTTTTTTAACGTCATTTACAATAGTGAAACATATCTGTCTGTTGAACTTATTTAATGGCTCGTCAGTTATGGGGATTTCTAAGATAGGGTTCTCAGCGCTGGTATGTGCTGTTTCGGTTGAGGAGTTTGGTTTGCCAAGGATGGTTTCTGATGGATTACCCATTAAGGAGTTGAGTTCATCAATTTCCTCTATTAAAGACATGGCTTCTTTAGTGTGAATTTCAATGCGGGAAAGGGCGTCAGCATTTGTATTGGATTTTCCTTTTTTATAAATAACTGAAAAGTCGTATTCGCTGAGTCTAAGTTTCCACCTTGTCAGTCGGGAATTTGGTTCTTTCATGTTCATCATCCATTGTAATGGTTTATGGTCAGTGAAAATTTTAAATTTGCGTCCAAATAGGTAGGGTCTAGAATATTTCGTAGCCCAAACTATAGCAAGTAATTCCTTCTCAATAGTACTATAGTTCGTCTCGCTTTCATTTAAGGTTCGGGATGCATAACAGATAGGTTTGTCTGAGTTTATAGGTCCTTGGGATAAAACAGCGCCGATGGCTACATTCGAAGCGTCTGTCGTCAAGTTAAATTCCTTGCTGAAGTCTGGATACTGTAGGATGGGGTCATTAGTCAAGAGGGTCTTGCATCTTTCGAAACAATTCACGTATTCGGAGTCAAGGGTGATTTTTCGTCCTTTTTTCAAGCATTGAGTAAGTGGTTTTGTGGTTCGGGCAAAGTCAGGAATAAATTTTCGATAATAACCAAGGAGGCCCAGAAATTGTTTGATTTCTTTCGGTGTTTTTGGAATGGGATACTTCGTAATTGCAGATATTTTATCGGGATTTGGCTTAATGCCATCTTTACTGATGATATGACCTAAATAGGCTGTTTCAAGTTTAAGGAATTCTGATTTGTCCATCTGGATTTTAAAATTGGACTCTCGAAGTCTCTGAAAAACTTTTTCGAGATTAATTATATGTTCCTGTAGGGATGTACTGAAAACAATTATATCGTCCAAATAGACAAGACATATCTCGTTTTGGAGTCCTCTAAGGACATTGTCCATCACACGTTGAAATGTGGACGGTGAATTCTTTAGACCCATCGGCATTCTGAGAAATTCAAAATGGCCGTGTTTAACATTGAATGCGGTCTTTTCTACATCCTGAGGGTGCATCTCTACCTGGTAGAATCCACTTGCCAAGTCCAAGGTCGTAAAATAGTGGCATTTACCTAATTTATCGAGAACGTCGTTGATGTTAGGTATGGGGTACTTATCGTCTAGTGTCTTCTCGTTTAACTTACGGAAGTCAACTACGAGACGCCATTTTTGCTTACCCGAAGCATCTATCTTTTTTGGAACCACCCAAATAGGCGAACTCCATGCGGATTCTGATGGTCGTATGATACCTTGATCAAGCATTTTAGTTATTTGGTCCCTAACTTCTTGGCGGTGCACGAACGGATACCGGTAGCTTTTAGCGTGCACTGGAACATCATCGGTAGTTCTTATTCGATGCTTTATTTTATTTGTGAAAGTTAGTCCCTCACCTTCGATATAAAAAACGTCCGAGTAGCGAGAACAAAGAGCTATAAGGTTAGCCCTTTCCTCCGGGTTCAGGTGATCAGTTCTTAAACGCGATACTACTTCTTGAGCGCGTGTCGATGTTTGTTGAGTACTAATGCACTCATTATTAAATAACTCCGCGTGCGCTGGGCGATCGAGTGAAAATATTACGTCGTTTTGTGTCGGATTTTCGATTTCCAAGTAGCCACGATTATTAGTTACCGTAGTAATACATTCATGGATTATACAATTGCAAAGAAGTTGTTCTCGAATAAAAGCGTCGCCCTCTGGCACATCAATAGGGATACGGATAACCTTGGTGCTCCCAGCTGGTATAATATCTTCGTATAAATTTACGTTACACGAGTTATACATTACAATAGGGTTTATCGCGGATCGAGTTACTAACATGTTTTCTTTCAAGTCTATGCGAGCTTCCCAATCATTTAACAGGTCTAACCCGATGAGGCCATCGAAATAATCATGAAACCGATAGATGAACAACTTCATGCTATTGGCGTCGTTAAACTCCGCGAAACATGGCAGGGTTATAGAATAGTCGTTCCTGCTTGTTGCGTGTATGTTGGTTATCTCAAAAGGGTCGAAATTCAAGGGGTATTCAGCGAAATATTTTTCTACAGCTTCGGGGCTAAGGAAAGATTGATTGGCACCTGTGTCTATTAAAAGTTTTAAAGGTGGGTCTCTGATTTGTATATAGGGAAGTTGCCTCTGTGTCTGAAGATTTAATTCTATTTTGGTTTTTGTGACGTCGACGCCTCCTGAAAATCCTGCTGAGCATGGTTGGTAACACCCGCTTGCGATTCATCAAATTCTTGGTCGTTCGTTGACACGTTACAATGAGTCGAGTCAGCGGCGTGACTCGGGTCAAAGACATTGTCATTGTAGTCAATATAGTAATTGTACGCCGGTTCGCAGTAATAGTTGTAATATGAGTCGTCATACGTCATGCACTCATTCATATTCATCTCTCGAGCTTTAAAATAGTTTGAGGGTGGTGGATTGCCAAACTTATTCCAATCATGGGCTGCTGGCTGATTTATTGGAGGTAGAGGTTTGGGAGTAAACCGTTGAACACCACTCATTGGCTGAGGGCCTTGAGGTGCGTTATTTCGGGGTGTTAATCTGAATATGTTACTACGGGGGTTGTAGTTAGGAGGTGCCGCACTGAACATTCTTTGTGTGTTCGTTGGCATACGCTGTTGATGCTGTGCTGGTGCGGGGAATTTAAAAGGTTGAGGTGCGGGTCCCGCTGGACGCTGACCCATGGGTAATGGCCAGTTAGGTACTGGTACTGGGAAGTTATGAGGTCGTGGTGTAAACGCTACAGGTGTTAGAGTGGGATGAGTGACTCTAGGGGGAGCTTGGGCCTTTGGGGTCTCACGTTGTTGCAAGTACATTACATTGAGTTCTTCTTGAACGAACTCGAGAGCCTTTTCTATTGTTGGTGGGCGCATGCAACGTATACGGGATCCTAAAGGTTCTTTTAACCCTCGAACATATGCCTGCATGGTAACCTTTTTATACAAGTCGCGTTTCGCTTCTATAGTCGTCGGTATAGTCTCATGTAAAGTCACGTAGGTCATGATCGTACTAAACAACGTTTGGCAATGATCATAGAATTCTTGTGGCGTTTTATTACCCTGAGTAGCTAAAGAGAGGTCGTTGTACAATGCGGTTTCATCACGCTGATCTGAGAAGTTATTAATCAAGGCAGTTCGAATGCCCAGCCAGCTCTCTGGTATTCCATTGGCGTTAATAGTACATGCCGCGGTCCCTGTTATTTTATTAAGTATCCCGTTTAGTAAGCATAAGTTGGAAAATTCACTGCCAGGCGTATTACTTAAGTACTGTGCAGCTAAAGAATCACAAATTCTAATGAAACGGGTAAGGATGTTTGGGTTACCGTCAAACTCCGGAATAAGGCGAAGAGCCTTATAGATAGTATCTGGGTTATTCTGAGCTTGAGTCATAATGTCTAATTCTAAGTTATCTAAAGTTATATCTCTATTTATATCTACTGTACGTTGGCGAGCCTGTCGTGATTCAGGCTCCCGCGCACTGGAGGCCCTTGGATGGTAAATCTTGAGGTTTAAGATTCAAAGGGGGCAACACGAGAATGATTCAAGTGTACTTACAGGTATCTCATTTCTGGTTTCTCTCCGTGAATCGATGGCTGGATTCTCCTTCCGGTCTGCAGCAGGTCCGTAGGTTCAGGATACCCGGAACGGTGCTTAATAGCCACCCGAGTGATTCGCGACGCGATTATCGATATGAGATAGAGTCCCGATATCTCTCGCGGGAATCCTACCGACTGCGCCAATTACGTTTGCTGCGATCGGAGGATCGAAAAAAAACCGAAACGACTTTTAAATAAATTTAATTACTGAATTAATATTACAAAATTAACCCTATGAATGATGATTCCAGGTCGAGGTAGGACAATAGAATAATCATTCTTACAATTTATTGAACAAACAACAGTTTGCGAAATCGTTTGACGTCATAGGTGCATCAGCAATTAAACAAATTAATAAGTATCGGCGCGGATGCAACATCAGCGATCTTCATATAGTAGCGCTATGTAATTAGGGCTGTTTATACTGTAAAATAAAAAAGGCAAAGCCAGCCAATCCCTCTACGGGGAATTTACCATACCCCCGCTTAGCTCATCATGTACGACCTTTCACTTTCACTGGTTTAGATTATTTCGGTCCCATATCTGTTACTGTAGGTAGACATAAAGAAAAAAGGTATGGGGCTTTATTTACTTGCCTTACTTGTATGGCTATACATATAGAGATAGCAAATTCACTTAGTGCAGATTCAGCTATCGCCGCCCTCCGGCGATTTATAGGTAGGAGAGGTTGTCCCAAAGAAAAATGGAGTGACAACGCTACTTGTTTTAAAGCGGCTGATAGGGAACTAGGGGAAAGCGCCTTAAGTGCTTTAGGTAGTGAGTCCAATGCGCGGTCCATAAGCTGGAGATACATACCTCCCGCGTCGCCGTTCATGGGCGGAGCATGGGAGAGGATGGTGAGGGCAGTCAAGGAAGCTCTGTACGTCACACTGAAAGAAGTTCACCCATCAGACGAGACCCTTGCTACGCTACTCGTAGAAGTGGAAAATACGGTGAACTCCAGGCTACTCACACATGTCAACGTGGCACCAGACGAGCCCGAAGCCCTGACACCTAACCACATATTGATCGGCCCTAACTCACATGTACCTCCACCGGGTAATTTCACCGAAGCTGACGTCACAGCACGACAACAATGGCGTCGCGCCCAGGCACTCGCAGACGTCTTCTGGCGAAGATGGGTACGTGAGTACCTACCGCTCCTACAAAACCGGCGGGAGCCCTACGGTAGCGGTACTCCACCCAAGGTCGGAGACGTCGTAGTGATCTGCGACCCCAACCTCCCACGTAACACTTGGCCTAAGGGAAGAGTGACGAAGGTGTTGCCAGGCGCAGACGGCGAGGTACGTGTCGTAGACGTGATGACCAAAGGGCATGTACTCCGAAGACCAACGAAGCGGATTGTCGTGCTACCCACCGGGTCGCCTGACGGCGACGGCGGGAGAAATGTGCACGACAGCACCTAAATACACAATAGTTGCTATTGACCTCTGGGATGTTGTTGCTGCGACGGTCGGGTTAGAAATGGTAGCTCCCGGTTCGCGCGCGTGGGTTATATTTATAGATTCACCGTTAACAAAAAACACGCCGTGGCAGGAGCCCTGACCGTCGCACGCAAGCATTAGATGTACCGGGGGTCGTGCAATATAGATGTCTTGATTATGTGAATAACCAAATAAATGTAACTGATTGATATGTACATAAATGAATAAAAAAGGGGCGGAGACTCATAATAGCCAATCACAGACAAGATAAGCTTCGACGCGAGTTTGCCGCCAAAATCTTGTGGAAATCGAAATGGTCCGCTGGCCAGACTAGTTTGGCGTGCTATAAAAGAGGGTACGTCGGCCAGTGGACCAACCAGTAGTCAAAGACCAGTCGTCTAAACCAGTAGTCAAAGACCAGTCGTCTAAACCAGTAGTCAAAAACCAGTCGTCTGAACCAGTAGTCTAAAAACAGTCGTTAAAACCAGTAGTCAAAGACCAGTCGTCTAAACCAGTAGTCAAAGACCAGTCGTCTAAACCAGTAGTCAAAGACCAGTCGTCTGAACCAGTAGTCAAGAACCAGTAGTAAAAAACCGGTAGTCAAAGACCAGTCGTCTAAACCAGTAGTCAAAGACCAGTCGTCTAAACCAGTAGTCAAAGACCAGTCGTCTAAACCAGTAGTCAAAGACCAGTCGTCTAAACCAGTAGTTAGAAACAGTCGTCAGAACCAGTCGTTAAGATCAAGTTGTAGATGTCACTATGCCGGTTTAGGCTCCGCAAAATCTGAGTATTATGAGTCCGAGTCCCATCACAAATACATAAAAGTGTTTTAATTAAACAAAGGCAGCCCCCATACAGTCCACTCGCTGCACATTTATATAAAAATACAGAATTCCAATAAAACTTGTGTTTATTTACTTTCAGTTTGATTGACATTCACGTCACGATTCGGTTCTTACAAACACGTCAAATATTAAATTGCTAAAATATGCTTTAGAAAATCTAATAGCATATTTTTTTTATTAATAAAATTATTTAATATTATGAGTTTTTAAAAAGTACCGGTTTTTTAATGTAAATTGGAACGTGTTAGCTTTGATCAGAAATACTTAAGTAAATGATCAGTTGATTATGGTTTAACGAAATTCGATTTTAACTTGTGAAACGCAAAAAACTTAAGCACATACTTATGTATTTGAGAATAATCAGTTGAGATTTGCTACTTTGCTCAAATCAGAAACCGGGTGTGTCTCAGCCTCCTTAATTAAAAAGAAAAACTTAGAACACGTTATAAAAAGTATAAAAACCCAGGGGACCTATAAAAGACAAGACAATTAGAAGAAATAGGTAAGTTGAGTTTCGCAAATAATCCCTTAGTAATTTTGTTCACACTAGAAAATCGTTTATTAGCCTTTTCATACTTAATGTATTTATTAAAAATTATGATCTGAAAATAATTACACCTAAACTAAACTTCTACATAATAGTCCAATACATCTTTCATTACACAAAGTACGGGCTCAAAGTAAAGCATACATGTAACTGAAATAATTATTCAATGCGTAATTACAAATAACATTAATTAAAAAAATGGGGTGTGGCTGTGTCATGGACACGGCCGTGTGTTGTACGTGAATACGTTTACGTAACGGGTTTGATCCGCTCGGCCGCATTTATTCTTTTACGTTCCCGGCAGTGCTTGACTCGGTCATATGGTGTTGGTACCATTCGATTGCTTTTGAGAAGCCCTTTCCAACCGTATACGATCTTAGTATTTGGTTTTGGCTTTAGACGCTTTAGGAAATAATATTTTTTTTTCAACAAGTTCTATTCACTGTCACTATTTCACACTAATGTTTTCTATACAATCGATAAATTTTAATGAGAGCTGACGATTGAAATTTAAACGAATGTCGTAGCTTTTCCGAGTCAAAAGTTATACTAAGTGGAAATCTCGATACCCAGCAAAATTACCTCAAAATGGCGGCGTTTCCCCCTCCACCGCGCGCGATGTTTTACAGTCTTCACTTAGCGTAATGAATTATTTGATGTTTTAGCTATCCAATGGTGTAATTGAATTTAGGATGGAGATGATAGATATGAAGATGCAACACCAAACTGTATCCTCCGATTTTGTTATCATTGGTTTTTTTGAAGCAATTTTAAAGACGCATTCACGTCAAAATATTCAAATGGAATGCGTGTAAGTGAGGCTTCTAAGTGCATTAAACGAAGAGTTACAGAAAATCCAATTTACACAACTCATTCGAACTCGCTCCGTGGACGAATATAACGATGGGTTCGTGGAAGCTGTCCATACGGTCGGGTCTAAGATCTTCAAGACCCGTCGTACGAATACGAAAAAGAAGCTCTCTGATCCTACTTTGCGGCTCATGAAGGAGAGGCGCGAGATGATCCTGCAATCTTCAGATGATGTTCTAAAGTACCGGCGGCTCAACAGACAGATCTCTAAGTCCTTGAAAAGCGACCTTCGCCGCTTCAATACAGACCGTATTGAGGAAGCGATAGAGCAAAATAGAGGCTCCAAAGTTTTTGCTCGAGATCTGTCTATTGGGCAGAGCCAGCTTATGAAACTGAAGACTGATGATGGCAGGATCGTTTCCGCCAAACCTGAGCTGTTGAGAGAGATCGAGAGGTTCTATGGACAGTTATACACGTCAACAAGCAACCCCGTTACGAGTCTGGCAAACGAACCAAGAGCTAGATTGACCCGACACTATACCGAAGACATCCCGGACGTCAGCCTGTACGAGATTAGGATGGCTCTGAAGCAGCTTAAAAACAACAAGGCACCGGGTGATGACGGAATTACGGCCGAGCTCCTGAAGGCCGGCGGAAAACCCGTTCTTAAGGCCCTTCAGAGGCTGTTTGATTCCGTCATACTCGAGGGTAAAACACCACAGGCATGGAACAGAGGTGTGGTGATACTTTTCTTTAAGAAGGGTGACAATGCCCTTCTTAAGAATTATAGGCCCATCTCACTTCTGAGCCATGTCTACAAGCTGTTTTCGAGAGTCATCACGAACCGTCTCGCGCGCAGGTTTGACGACTTCCAGCCTCCCGAACAAGCCGGATTCCGTAAAGGCTTTAGCACCGTAGACTACATACATACGTTGCGACAGGTTATACAGAAGACCGAAGAGTATAACCTGCCTCTCTGCTTAGCGTTTGTGGACTACGAGAAAGCCTTTGATTCGATCGAGACATGGGCTGTACTGCAGTCTCTTCAACGGTGCCAGATCGACTATCGGTACATCGAGGTGCTGAAGTGTCTGTACGAAAACGCCACTGTGTCAGTCCGACTCCAGGACCAGACCTCGAAACCTATCCTTCTGCAGCGAGGTGTGAGACAGGGAGACGTTATCTCTCCGAAACTGTTCACCGCTGCTCTGGAGGATGTCTTCAAGGTTCTGGACTGGAAAGGAGCTGGCATTAATATCAATGGCGAGTACATAACTCACCTTCGGTTTGCCGACGATATAGTAGTCATGGCTGAGACTATGGAGGACCTCAGTACAATGCTCGATGACCTCAGTAGAGCCTCTGAAAGAGTGGGTCTGAAAATGAACATGGACAAAACGAAGGTCATGTCAAATGCCCATGTAACACCCACTCTCATGAAGATCGGAGACGCTACACTCGAAGTCGTGGACGAGTATATTTACCTAGGACAAACTGTCCAGTTAGGTAGGTCCAACTTCGAGAAAGAGGTCAATCGTCGAATCCGACTCGGCTGGGCAGCGTTCGGGAAGCTTCGCAATATCTTCTCGTCCCACATACCGCAGTGTCTCAAGACGAAAGTCTTTGACCAGTGTGTGTTGCCAGTGATGACATATGGCACTGAAACGTGGTCGCTCACAATGGACCTTATTAGAAGGCTGAAAGTCACTCAAAGGGCAATGGAGAGGGCTATGCTTGGAGTTTTCCTGCGGGATCGAATCAGAAATGAAGAGATCCGCAGGAGAACCAAGGTAACCGAGATAGCCCGAAGAATTGCCAAACTTAAGTGGCAGTGGGCAGGGCACATTGCTCGCAGAACAGATGGCCGATGGGGCCGAAAGGTTCTGGAGTGGCGACCGCGTACCGGAAGGCGTAGCGTTGGAAGGCCTCCCACAAGGTGGACCGACGACCTTGTGAAGGCCGCAGGAACTCGTTGGATGCGAGAAGCACAAAACCGGTCGAAGTGGAGGTGCTTGGGGGAGGCCTATGTCCAGCAGTGGACGTCTTTCGGCTGAAATGATGATGATGATGATTCGAACTCGCTCAAAATATAACTAATTAAAGGCGGTCGAAATGCGAGTCGGGCATATATTATGTACTCGTAAAAACCGACTTTAACAAACGAGCAGCAGTGTTTTCTAAGTGAGTTAGTTATACTAAGTACACAACTTGAATGCAAACAGAAAACAAAACTTCCTTTTCTTTTCGTTCAGTTTAGTAAGTTCTATGCAAGCAACTAGTAAGTACGTTAAATATTAATTTTATCTAAATTCGTGTACCTACTTAGAAACTTGTCAAAAACTGCAGTTGATCTTTTGTGCTCATCTACATAATTATATTGTGTCGAACTTTCCCTCGAAGTCTGCCAATTTAGATGGGTGTCGTAATGCGCGTGCCATTATACCGTGCCGACGACTTTTTTATTTGACTGCCTAGCTCTATTGTTTTACGACGATTATTCCATTTGCGTTGCGTGAATAAAGTTGTGTAGTAAAGAAAAATAAAGTGCTATTTAGACTCGGTGGCTTTTTGTTATGTCTTGCAATAATTCATTAAAGAAAGATACGTTTGATACAATTTAAGGTCGTTTTACATAAAGAGGTGTACGTACGAGTATTAGCAAAAACGTTCAAAAGTGCCTTTTAGGTGCCTATTTGAAATAAATGCTTTGACTTTGACTTTGCAATTGTATATTTTTATTAGCTTTTAATAAACAAACATTTATTCTATACCAAAATTAGATAATAATAAACCTAAATAATATAATTATGTAGGTACTGCAGACTGTTACTTCTCTTTGACTAAGACTTCTTGGAGTTCGGAAATAGCTGCATAGGTCTGAAACTCTTAAACAGAATAAATATTGAAGTAACATTTTAACTACCATCCATAATTCAGGCGTTAATTTAACTCGCTCACGTAAATAACTAACATTGTACAGTGTGCTAACTTCATTACCTCTCTCTCTCGCAGTCGACTAGCGTTCTTTATTCTTTTATTAATTTTATGGTTGGCTAAAGTCCGTTGGGCAATGTCCGAATTAAAACTTTGGAAGTTTTCTCTTTGTGCATCTGAAATTTTATTATTCTCATTTAATTTCTGCTTTGTATTAATTCATTTATGTAATTCTGAACCACGATATACGATAACACTACAATTAGATTTTGGTACCTACAGCAAAGAATATAACAATATTATCGAAAAAATCCTATTTATTCCCCTAAAAAATCATCTATTCGCCAAGTTCCGTCAATTGTCTAAACTAGTCAGAACTGTCGTAAAGCTAGCTAACCCATATAACAAGTATATTACTCGTAATAACAGTAATTCAAACAGGAACACCCACCAATAACGCTGTAATGTGGACATTTGCATGGGAATGATGACGATGGCAAATAATAATATAGGTAATAAAGTACTACAAGTACACGACGAGATTATGAGAGCAACTCGAGGGTACTTGGCGAGTCTAGACAAGTCGACAGCTATTGATACGTGAGCTTAACTTGTATGATATTGGATTGTTTGATAACCTAATCGAATTTTGACGATGCGGGAAATAATAATAGGTATCTTATTTACTGTCAAGAACATAACATACATTTTTAATTTTGAACTGGAATCGTTGACACCAGACAAAACACTGCTCACAATTAGTCACAGAATTTGAGCTAGCGTTAGATGGTTCCCTGATTCGGCGTCTGACTATACGTTTATTGTGAACCATCTGATACTTTTCCCTGTCGGTATTTATAAGTATTTAGGCTGTAGTGCGAGTATTATTTAATTTCTCGTTGCTTCCACATTGTCCGTCATGACTGGCAGTCGACGCCTCAATTGACACGCTATTGTTGTTTCGATACCGAGCGACCTAGCAGCAATATCTAGTAACACACACAACAATATCTTGCAGCACACTAACAATAGGCTCGCCCTAATTAACTATTTGGGAGAGATACGCTACGTTTGCAGGTGTTCGGGCGATTAAACAGTATTTGGATGGAGTTGTCAGACTTATCTGTACTGTTTAACCTGAAAAAATATGCTGCATGACATATACCTGTTTTTAAACACAGAAGTAACGAAAATTTTATAGCTATCTCGATGGCGAGCTTTGTGAAAGAAAACCACTTTAATTGGGTATAAATCTACAGAAAGCCTCGAAGAAGTTAATACATAAATAAATAATAAAACGAATCCTAAAATAGAACAACGTACTTACTTATTTATTACGCGATATTTGCAAACCGCTCTCAGGTACAGTTGACCGCATAAAATAATAACACAAAATTTCAATTAATTTCAACATGCGGACATTAATTGCGTGGCTTTGTTTCCACTCATAATTGTCGTTTAGCTTTATATAAACCGCCTCAATGGTCCAGTGGTAAGTGACGAGATTTTCTGGGTTCAAGAACTAGGTGGAGTACAACAAAAAAATTGTAGCGTTTTATACTTGTAACGGGCTTGAAAATGGGCATAACAAGAGTTTATCTAGTAGACATGATCAGATACAACACAGGAATTGGACTTACGCCAAAAAACAGTGATAAGCTTCCGCAATGATTGTTATACTACATGTAAAGATCTGTTTATTTTTCTGACACAAAATGTAGCAAGAATAACACTGTGCGGAGAAAACTAAGTGTTTTGTATCCAATATGCTAAACTGAGCGCTGTTTGTAAACTCAACTGAAAAGCTTTTTCAAATAACTATTCATTCAGCGGGATATTGTTCCGATTTCATTTTGTAAAATGTCATTACAGTTCAGGTCTTGGAACTTGAATGGAACGAAATATGAACAAATATGTCATACAATTCCACAAATGAATACGTACATCCTTTCTCGTAGGATTTTATTTGTATCATTCACAATAATTATTATTCCTTTTGTGAGATCTCGCATGCATCCCTAAGATTACCTTACTCTCTCGCACTTATTTTTCTCTGTCTCTCACTCTACTTTATATTACCATGTCATGTGTTGCTCTGTACTAAATAAGTATTGATTAATTAATTTAAGCGTTATTTGAGACACAACATTTTTTTTGTCCGAAATCACATCACAATGTAACCCGGTTCTACGCGAATGTCTGTGAGCTAAAATAACAAGGTTACATCAGCCCCTGTGGCCCCTGTAGGTGTTGAATTATTTGGGCTCCCAATGGGAGCGATACATTATATCCGAGAGGGGCCTTATCCCCGAACTCCTAATTAAACGGGAATACATAATTAACTTTTTCTTTCACAAATAAAACGGGCAATAAAGTAAGGGTCACTCATGAATGTTAACGTATTCCTCTTGACGCAACCTGTGGATGTGCGCCCTGTTCGCCCTGAGCGCGACATGCGACATATATGATTTACATAGTTTTTATTGTAACTGTGACGTCATAATATGTGTCCGTATAAATTTTCCTTTTAATGGTAATTGCTTTACTGCTTTACTGCTTTACTGGCTGTACTTCGAAAATGTATGGAATTGCATGTTGCGGTTAAAAGGGTTGAAATGGAAGGGCTGAGGGCTAAGTGGGGTACTAATACAACATCAGATGCTAATATAAAAATGGGCGCCGTTCATATTATTATGTATAAAAATTGCAGGTTCTATCATTTAATTTTTTTACAATTTTCATCTAATTAATCGTTGCACACAGAATACAGATCACATAAACATACCTAAACAAAACTTTTTGTTGGTTTTCATTAGTGATCGACTTACAATAGTAGAACTATTGTCAGCACCTCACACAATACAGATACTTACATGTACCTAAGATATTGATTACACTTTAACGTCCTTATTGGCAAGGGGTGTCACAACAAGCAGGGGCTCAAGCCCCCGGGTGTCACTAACTTATACGAAGCTAACTTAACGTTGCATGTAATTCCCTTCCCCAGTCAATTACAACACCCTTCACACGTCGCAATGCAGCCTGTGAAAGAACATAAAAAAAATCAAGGAAAATGTTAAGGTTCTATTTTTCTTTGACGTTCAGCTTCAAAGCTGTAGGAGCAACGCTAAAGTGTATGTAGAAGCTTTAATAGTTATAATATTGTACCTCTAGTCTATTTATTCACTTTATAACGAGCTTGGGAACTGCATTTTCCGTTGCACGGATTAATAAATCAACAGACAATGAACGCAAACCTGTGTCGGATTTTATTATAGAAAATAAAATGTTTTGGTTATTCCTGGAAAAAAGTTGCTACAAAATTAAACTAAGTTTTAAACTAATTCTCATTCACCTGACAATTCCATTGCGGGATTTAGATAAATAAATACCTAAAAATAGTCACCGTATTGGACAAATGTTTGAGACAAAAAACACCGAAATTATCAAACATTTTTGGTAGGATTACCAAAAGCTTTGACAATGACACACAATCAATAAAACAAATTCCACAATTTAATTTAAAGCTGGCTGGTAACACGAGTACCTTTCAGCTTAGTACAGTCAGCGCAAACACTCGCTAATCACGCGGATTATGCCGCTGTGATCGGTTGTACGTACTATTCTAATTTTCGGCAATGCGGCACATCGGTTGCGTAACGTTCGGGATCGTTCACGACTGGCTCCAGGGAGATGGTAGCCCGTTTAAATCACGGATGGTGGAAAAACAGATTTTTAGATTGTGCATGCAATTAGTTTGAATGGGATGTTTTAGATCTGATCTGAACAGCTGTGTTATAGTCTAACTTGATTTATTTGCAAACGCCTGTCGGTGTTTCGATTATCATCAACCCCAGTTTATCAATACGAGTTGCCCAATGACAGATATCGGTGTCTCCTCAATTCCGTGAAATTCAACAGTTTAACAGAGAAAAATACTTTTCTATGTCCGTACCTCAGAAAATATTCCTAAGGTTAGACAAACAATATATGTGCTTGCATTTCAACTCTTAGCTCACGTCAACTTTAGCTTCTACCAGTAACAAAATTAAAATAAATAAAAGAAACACAACGTATGTTTGCTTCCCGCCAAACTGTTCGAGTAGTAACAGTCCTGAAGAGGGAACATAATGTTTGGGTACACGCGGGCAACACTGCTGGTTTACTAAATAGGGTTCCTTGAGACCATTTTACCGTTATGTTTTTAAATGTGGCTGGTTTTAAGTAAAGTGAGACGGTGTGAAACGCGTCTTATACATATTACTATATACAAATTGCTTTCAATGATCATCCAAAATTATTATTCGAATATCGGTGCTAATTTTACCTCGTGATTTAATATTGTCTGAGTCGAAGCAGTGTGACTCCCGCTCTTTCACAAAAGTATCCAATTGCTAGAAAACATATAAATCGAGTCACTAACAAGAACACAACGATTTAATTAAATTCCAAAGAAAATAATAAAGTACACACAACTCTGTTAAATTGAAACAAATTGGCATACACAATTAAAATGTCTCCCAATTTAAACGTGCATTATTTATAAGACAACGTACAGCATTAGCTAATTAGAGAGGGCTCGTAAACTCCATGCAAAGAGGTTCATTATTTTCTTTTACGCGCGCCAACGAATCGCCACGGCCAAATTAAAAGGTCACATCTCTAATTCTTTAACAGAGTCCGCAGGTGGGGTACACTTTCATTTGGCTCCAAGTGTACTCCGGGTTAGGGCTCCCTAGGTTTACGAGCAGGACCTTATTGCTTTTACTGCCGGTTACGTCCGGCCGAAAAATATTTTGTAAATCACATAAAATGGTAAGTTTGGACAAGCGATTCTTTTCCAGAAGCAGAATCTTGACCCAGTTGCGACGATCGAATACTGTTTTTCTATATCATTAAGTCTTGTACGTATTTTGTGAAGGGGTTTTTATTTACTTTTTGCTTCGAATATTGCGAAGTTGGTTTTCGTTCGACTTGTTATTTCACTCATTTACCGCAAAACGCTATTTCAAGAAAAATAACTGCGAACCTTTGGAGAGTTGCAAAAGGTTTTAGGTACACTCAATAATTTGAAATTCAGAAAATGTTAAGAGATTTATGTTCTGTTAAATCCTGTGTTCACGGCAAAGTTAGAACTAAATTAAAAATGTCCCCGCAGCCACAAGGTACGGAACTCACATGAGTACATGCATACTATTGTGTCGATATTGGTCTCGTGCATCGCCGGATTTTCTTTAAGAGACTCGGCTCTGTAGGCGAACGGTCGCGGGCGGTAATAAAAAATGATAAACTACCCACATTATGTTAATGTATTTTTCTTTTTCATCCCCCAAGATGTTCGTGATAATGGGCGGGGGCGAGGCCCCGGGGATGTTAATTTGTATAATATGTGTAGTGTTTAGCTGCGTATTAATTGTGTGGGGATTGTCTAGACTAGACTGGCTCCAGATTGTGTTGATTAATGTCCCGCGGCGCATGCGGGATGTCGCACAACATTGTTATATACTTCATTAGTTTCGCTTTGTCGCCGATTAATTATGTTCTATGTTAATTTCTGGCTACAAAATATTATAATGCGTTATGATTCCATCGTATGATATAAGGTGCAACGCAATATAAACAGAAATAACGTTGGCAAGGATGATATCTGCTTCTTTTCTTAAAAATGTGAGAATCTTTCCCTCTACAATGTTTCACCTGAACGATGTTATAAATAAATTATCATAAAATAGACGGTATATTCATTAACATAGGTACTCTATAGGCAGATATACACATAAGCAGGGTTTTAAACGTAATGAAAATGTTTCTGATCCGTTGATAAAGCCTACGTTAAACAAAAAATATTTGCCACCTGTAGGCTACATAAACAAATGAGAGGTTACATATTATTCTGGCTTGATGTTTTAGGATTTTATTTAGTACAATGTATTTTAGAAACTTTCCACCTGCCGGTCGCCACTGAAACAACGCTGATTTATTTGTTTTTGTTTGTGTGAGTAGTTTTTTTTTAACCGCAAATAAATCGTTACTCTTTTGATTTATGATTTAATTTGATTTGTGCCGTAGTCGTACTACACCTCAGACCGAAATCAGTCTTTAGTCTCTGTATCATGTATATTGCTTCTCCAGCTTTACCCTATACAGATGCTTTTCGTCATACGTGCAAAATAGGACAGAAGCAGTGGTCTTCGGTGGCTTTATATCCTCCTGGTCAGCTATCTCTTCTGGTGTACCGCAGGGATCGCTACTGGGGCCGTTATTAATTGTACTTTTCATTAATGAAATCGGCGAGTGTTTCAAAAATTCTAAATACCTACCTAATGTTTGCAGATGACATGGAAATCTATACGTCAGTTAAGAGTTTCAATGACGCTAGACTTTTTCAGGCGGACATATCTAATTATCTAGATTAGTAAGCTATTGTAGTGTATTGTATAAATAAACTAGATCTTAATATATCGAAATGCATAGTTATAACCTTCACCGTCAAGAACCTATCAGTCATATTTAACTACTCAATTGCGAATCAGCCTTTATCTCGAACTCACGTCACCAGAGATCTTGGTATTCTTCTGGACAGTAAGCTCACCTTTGAGTGTCATGTCGACCATGTTGCCAAAACAGCATCCAAAGCCCTGGAATTCATTATCCGTAATGCCAGTTCGTTTAATAAAATGAAAACATTGAAATTTTTGTATTGTGCTTACGTCCGCCGGCAGTCATCTCGATTATGGCAGCCAAATTTGGAATCCGAATTATGCAGTGCATTCAGACAGATTGTAACGAATACAAAAGAAATTCATGAGATACTTAGGTTATCAATTTAAAATCCCTTATCTAAGTTACAATGAACGATGCGCTCGATTTCACTTGTAACTCGGAGAAATAATTATATCTGACTTTCATTTGTTAGTGAAAATAGCGTATATGCTCACTAGTTCCTTCGCGTAGTTCCTTTGAAGGAACTACTGAGAATTTTTGGATCAGTAGTTCCTTTGCAAAAAGCACAATCAAGCATTGATTGTTCTGAACTTCTTTCTAAGGTGTCTCTGAATGTTGCACCTCGGCATTCTCGTTTGAGAAATCTTCTTAATGCTTCTTACGCTCGCATAGTTATATGATTTGCTCAGTCATAGTTTTTAACCAAATCGTTAAGAATAAACACCCTTCAATTGATTTGTTTGCAAGCAGCTTAGCGATCATCACTACTGTTTAATCTAAACAGTATAATATTGTTTCTGATACACTCTAATGGTGGCTGCGCATGCATCTGCCTACAGGTACTTATTTTATTAAAAGTTAAGTAATTTATTGTTTAGCTAATGAATAGTTAGTATTATACTTAATGAATAGTTAGTCAATTTGAAAATGTTTAAAACTATATTGCTAACTGAGGAGGCTTGTAAATAGCTTGTCGTCAATTACCTCACTACTGCTTCTGTATTTAATAGCTGTAAGCCACCCATACCAAATGAAATAAAATAAAATTAGGTATAAAGCACTCTAGCTTGTCGTTTAAACATTAGCAAAACCAAAATGTTTGATTAAAATTGCACCATCTCTTCTAATCATCTAAACTAAATTAGTAATAAAGGAGGTTCCGTGTTATTGTAGCGATTGTCCCAGAGCTGTTATATCTTTCATCATGAATGATTTTGCATTTCCTCAAGATCTAAGATCGGTTTCTACTTGAATTTGTATTTTAATCCATTAAAATCCCCGACTCAGAATAACAAAATCATTATTTTATTTTGTAATCAAAACAGAACTTTGGCCAGACCATTAATCCTCAAGCAAACACAAAGATTAATCCGAAATAAATCCAGATTTACAATCGAGGCTAAAATAAGTCCCCTCTATATATAAATACGTACGAGATACGTAAGTCCCCTCTACACAAATACGTACGAGGTACGTAAGACAAGTGCTGAATAATTTACGACCATTAATTTATTTGGCAATGTAATGTTGTAAGTTATTCAGGTCACTTCACAGCAATTATTTTCCGAGGTACAGGCCGGCGATGGAAGAAAAACAACCTGTATCTATTTATACAGAAGTGGGGCAGTTCTTAGGTGCTCTGACGTCACAGTTATTATGTTTTTGTGACCTCATGTGCTTGATATAATGTTCATTATTATATTTTATGCACATTCTACCGGGGTTGTTTCCGTTTGACCCATTTATTCATCACTAAAAACCTTGGATCTTGGTGTACCAGGATTAAACTCATTAATCCTCATATCCATTCCAAGCGGTAAAGCAAGCTCGCCAAAGGGATGATACAGGCACAGGGGCGTGGATATTGCCACAAACAAAGAGAGGCCTGCTCCTAACGGTTTGTGAACTCGATGTGTGGATGAAGATGAACCAAAGAGATTCCTCGAAACACATGATTTACGTCGAAATTCTCCAGAATATACAGGGTGAAATTGAACACATGCGACAAATTGAAATGGGAGATTGTACTCATCATTATGAACAACTTTTACTATGGGACCGAACCTGAAATCGCGAAAAAAAAATCAGCTGTTCCCTACATTTATGTTCGCATAATTCGTCAAAATGTAGGGAGCAGCTGATTTTTTTTTCGCGATTTCAGGTTTGGTTCCATAGTAAAAGTTGTTCATAATGATGAGTACAATCTCCCATTTCGATTTGTCGCATGTGTTCAATTTCATCCTGTAGAACTGCAATAAAGCAAGGTTAATACTAACGACATCTACGAGCATTCAATAGTTCCTTGTTACGTAAAACTGCAGATAGCGAGCTAAATCCGACCTTCACTGTACCTGCGAGCTCAGCCGTGGTAGTGACCTTGATTGCGTTGCCAGAACTAAGCACCTAGTCTGCAGAACGCGCTGTGTTCCTGACCTGAACGTGCACGGAATTGTTACTCAAAGCAACTATGTTTTACGTAACTCACTGCCGGTCGCAAAAGTTGAAGAGAATATATTATTTATGAATCGTAGAACATAGATATTAAATTGATCAATGATTATCAGGATTTCTAGGGTGTTTAGATTGCGACTGACCATTGGATTGTGTCCGAAGGAGTTTCGAACTTACTGCGTGCGGATTATAATATAATAGATACACAGGTGTACCATGATCGAATAATTCCGCCAGCGCAGCGTCACGTTGGTTTTGGTAGATTGACAAAACTAATTACGTCAATGCAATTTATAGATGAACGTCGGAAGGAACCAAATCTATTTAAAAAAATGTAGCTCACATCTATCATTGTTTTATACATAAACAAATAGTAGTTCATTCAACACACTACGGCACAAGTGCGCTAGTGTGACATACTGTCAACAGCACGCTCGCTCGCTCACTCGCAGTAACCGTTTTTTGTTCGAGTCGCGGCGACCGCGGCGCTCCCCTGCGGTCGGCGCGAGCCGCCCGAGCTAGCGGCCTTGTTACACAAATAGCTGAGGTTTTGTAGCTAGTTCTATTGTCAGGAAAGCTCGATTAGAAATAGATTCTGTTTTGTTTAGAGAACTGCAGGATTTCTATCGGACAATCTACTTGTATTATTGTCGAGTCTAACGTAGTTATTTACCCGAGTTAGCTAGCTTTGAAGTTCTGAATTCTGTGGACTAACATTACTTAATTAAATTGCGGTGTTGAGAATATTGCTCTCAAAAACGGTAAAGGAAAACATCGCGAGGAAAATCTCCTAGAACCAAACAATCTAACATAGTTACCTACACTGGGCCCGCGTGGCGGATGTTCCCAGCAGTGGAAACACTACAGGATGAATATGCTGACAAGACTTCTATATTATCTAAAAGTACATCAAGATTGGTACAGCAGCTAAGCTTGTGCGCTCCGGAATGCATTCAAGTTCCCTTACCACCCGTAACAAATACTGTTTACATATTTTTATGGCCTATAGTTCTCTCTGGTGTGGTTGTCAATGTATGGAAGGTTCGGATTTGTAAGCGCACCCAAAATACATGTACGTAATAAAAAAATGCAGGTTTCATTAAAAAGAACAGTGAGAGAATTAAGAAAAAAAATAAACTATTTATGCATACGTCATAAAAATACTTCTAATACCGCCCCTAGCGATCACACGAAAATAGTTCATGTCTACACGATAGTGCGCGTGTGTGTGTAATGTTAGGGTATGTCTACACGAGGGTGTGTGGGTGTGAGGGGCTCGCAATTACACTGATATATTTGTGACACAGTTTGTCGCGAGCCGTGAATGCACCCCGCGACTGACGGGGGTACACACAGACGGATAGTTAAGCGAACGGTTTAATGAACGGGTTTGGGATGGAGTTCGATCCAGATCCTAAAGTTAGTAATATGGTTATAATAAAGCAGAATAAGAATTTTATTTTTGTAATGAAAACGGCTTCTATTGTGGTAACTTGAGAGCAGCTTAGTAAAAATAAAGTTTCTTGCCACTTTCTGCGTAATATAGTTTTATTACCTACCTCGGCCTTTCTCGCTCAGTCTTATGAGAATATTGTATTGTTACAGAAAAGGTACAAAGTTACAAAGTTTACACGAGAGAGGGCATACCTCAACTACTACATTGGCAAACCATGCCGCCCGTGTATCTCCCAACACGTAAGGTGTGCAATGCATCGCGGGAGACAACTCAATTTAATGTGCACCCTCGAGACAGCCCCCCCCCACGCACCCCACTCACACCCCTCCCACACCCCACGCCACCCGCCGCTTGATTAATATAAACAAAGTTTATTATACGTCGGGATATACTTTCCCGACTCGTCGAAGTTAAAGCTGTCATACCTTACATCTCCTTGTTTGCGATGTGTCATATTAATTATTTAAATTAGCCGTAATTAGGAAGGCACGTACTTCGTTATTTATAGAAGGGTTGGAAACAATTCCGATAAATCTCTCCTCGAACGAAATGAAACAATGGACGGAAAAATAATTCACGCTTTGGTTTTCGGATGCCATTTGTTTCAATATTCGTGGAATTTTATTTGGAAGTTCAGGAATTTAGTTGTTCATGATTGAGAACTCCTTCATTAATATTATGGAAGCAAAAGTATTTTTACGAAATGCAGTTAACAGAATTTTCGTGAAAAAATAATTAAATTTTTTGTACTCATATCACGTAAACATACTGAAGTCATCTAGATAGAACCTTCACTGTTGTACACGCGCGCTCTCGGAAAATAAATTGATGTAGATTTTATTTCACGCTGCACAGAGAAAAACATGACAATATAATATCATAAACCGATGAAATACGACAAAGGAGTACATATCTAGTCAAAGTAATAGCCGACGAAGAATATTGAAATAGCTGAGAACAAACGTAGGTACCGTAAAAAAAGATGGTAAATTAAAACGCCAAGTTGTTGTAAATTAATCAAATTAAAATACCCTTTAGAAAAAACTTCCAACTTCCTTTGATGTCGTCTTGAGAAAAAATAATAATTAAAATAATAAAGTACGTCTGTCTGTTTGCGCGCTCAACTAGAATAAAACTAAACTCATTTTAATGAAGCTTGCAATCGAAACCTTTTATATAAAAGTCGCGGACGTTTTCGTGAAATATTCGGGATTCAGAGCATCGAGTTACCTATAAGTGCAGCAATTTGGACGGCGTCCACAAGTAAATTGGTTGGAAGCGAAGCCGGGCCGGATCGCTAGCTACCAATAAATCTAAACTTAATGAATAGCGAGTGAAATAAAAAGATTTTTAATAACACAACTATTTGAAAAACGTAAGTACTTTGATAATTAATTGGGTGAAGGGGAGAACCGTTTGCGTATGAATTTCAGAAGGGATAATTTACACAAAACGGAAGTAGAAATATTGTAACTTGAAAATCTTATTTTGATATATTTTGTTAAAAGCAACTCTTGTCTGCATTGCATACAACAATGCATTTTTATTTGTCCATTGATCTATTAAGAATTATTGTATCTATTTTCTGCCCGCGACTTCGTCCGCGCGAAATTTATTGTTCCCCCGACCTATCCCATCGCATCGCATCGCCTGCCGGCGCTAATAATTAATTTTCGCTTAGCGTTCTTTACGACTTTTTTTTTGTTTTGGCTCGACTCCTAAGAGTCCTAGCATGGTTTTAAGTAGTCTATAGCCTTTCTCAAGAATTGGGCTATCAAATGCAAAAATAATTGTTCAAATCCGACTGGTATTTCCAGAGATTAGCACGTTCAAACTAATAAATAAATAAACTCTTCAGCTTTATCACAAGTATAGATATACATATATCTACAGATTTTGTTGAATTGTGTGGGTTAACTGTATCTTAAAAATATAAATCCGCTCCAGGCAAATTTACAAATAATACAGAATACAAAAACCATCCACAGCGCTAACCCTATTTCTTCGTTTCTAATTCGCGCTCTACAGCTCCATAAATACTCCAAGGGCAGACTCACCCCTTGTATTCATCTTTCTCAGATGTAGATGTACATATATTCCAGCACGTTCTATAGCCGGGATGAATTGATACGCCGTTAAGATACGAGAGATGAATAAAAGAAACAAGCTGTCAGGGATTGCATTACCGCCTTATTTAATACCCGCCGAGGAAAATGAGATGATATGTTATGTGTCTGCTCCACTGTGGGGAGGTTTGTCTTTATTTGTATTGTGAGGGTATTCTGATGAGTTGGGTATTGCCGAGTATAATGGGTACTACTTGGTGGAATTACGTGCAAATTGTGTTATGATGTTTTCTGAAATCGGGCTTGCCACTCTTCGTCGTCATCATTTATACTATCGACTAGCTATGTATTGCTAAACATGGCTTACTATAACTGCTTCATTAAGTTAAAAGCATAATCAGACTATAATGTTCCCACTTCTGGGACACAGGCCTCCTCTCGGTGAGAGAGAGTGGGCAGTAATCCACCATGCTGGCCTTGTGCCCAATTATTTAAAAGAGGGAATCCCAATACTTACTTAAATTTGTTTTTAGCAGATGGAATGGTGGTCTCATTTGTCATTTTGCGAAGTTGCTGCCTCCCACAGATGAACGACACCCTAATTTTTTTTAAACTATCTACAACTTAACCTAGAACGAATCTTCAGATAACCTTAAGTCGTCCTACTCAACACCTACGAGTGGTACCTATATGAAAGGTTTATTATTTTGACGCAATTCAGAGGCGTAAGCAAATTGTATCAATGTGTCTGTATGTAGGCTACTACACTTCTATACAAACATGTTATCACATCTTTTAAAAGAGAAAACGAAAGCAATTTGGAAGACGTTTGACTGATTTAGTATTTGTTATAGTGATACAGTCTACAAGAACATAAAATTAAATCGATTTCTCCCGAAAAGCGAAAGTTCCTGCCGACCAAGTTTATGGGCTGTAATACGTCTTCCCATAAGCAGTAAACGATCTTGCACAAATAAATGCATGGCGGTGTGAACACCATAAAACTTCGCGTACTCACAGTTCCCCTCGTTTGCCGAAATTGAGCGAGTTCCCCCATAGATAACACTCCATTCCCTAGAGGTGCCGTTTACAATGCAGATCGTAATTGGGGCACGGGAAATTGGTCGTTAGCTACCTATCATTAAGGTCCCTGGTGAGCGCAGCGTAGTGTTGGGGAACACTCGCGCTGCATTAATGTCGTCATTTGTATAAGAAACTCGTTGCAATATTGATTGGTTGTGTGAACATGATAGGTATGATCTGTGAGGAGGTAATATCGAAAACTTTCTTCTTCTGCGTACAGCTTCGAATCGAATCTTACTCTGTGTACCTAGTTTTCCCATTCATTAGACCGTCACCTCATCAGGTTGTAATGAAAAATAGTGGAATACCCGGCGAACTTTACAAAGAAGCAAACATACCTATTAAGAGTTCTGCAGGCCCTCAATAGCCTAAGTATCCTCCACATCTGAATTATTCCATGTTTTTGTTCTTCACACAAACTCGAGTCATCTCCCTCGAGAGGTGCAGAGGGTTCGTAATCTAGGATTTCTTTTTCATTTACTTCATTTTGTTGTAATCTAACGTTACGAGTGTTTCGCAGTTAAATCTCTACGTGAGATACAATTCATCTGCATTTCTTTAACGAAAATTACATTTTTGCTAAAAGGGAATCCGTTCTATTTCATCGGAGCCAATTCGGAGAAAACTGTTTATCTATTTGCAGACTAGATTTTGCAAATTTTTCGTTAGTCTAAGAATAATAGATGAACTAAATAAATGTTTGTATGTATAGATGTTGAATGAGTATTGGAAGAAATATAGGAAGTGTTAGGTAACATCAAAAGGGTGTTGTAGCACGTAAACTATGATGAGACGATTTTATACTAAGTTATGTTTGTTGCGTAATTGACGTGTTTAACTATGCCAGCCGCGTAAGATGTGACGTGATGAAGAAAAAAATCGGATTTTATTCTCTTAACAAAAAAGTCTATACTTCAATTATTAAGGTCTTGAAGCACAATCTAAAAATGTGTAGTAGTTTGTTTATACTAGGTATTCTATGTGAAGTCACGTTATTCAAAGAGCTCCCCCAAATATGCATCAACTCACAATCATACTGATGACTCCCTGGAGTGCAGTAAACATAATACCTATATCAAATATAGACAGATTAATGTTTTAATTAATTACTATTTTATGGAAAATAAAATAATATTATCTTAGATGTACTCGACACTAAGGATTATGAAAATAAATAAATAATAATAGTTTATTTTCAAAATGGGATTGCAAAATGATGAACTGTTGGAGGGAATTTGGTCGTCTGTAGGTACCTACTTGTCTTGGTGATCTTATATCGATTGTGACGGCGCATCAAGATGATGTAAGAATAGAATTCCCTAGGCCTTAGTCCTCATTTCAAGACATCAATGATAAACTTATTTTGTTCTATAACTTCTAAAGCAATCTTGAAATATTTCAGGCGCAAACAAAAACAAAAATTCGTGATAATTTACTTAATCGTTAAACCTTTGAACTCCGACTAAGGATTTTAATACTGAAGACTAATTACATTTTTCACACAATTGTACAATATTCTCCTTTGAAAGTTTTAAAGGGTTGTGGTTCAAAGCAATTCGTGTTACTGCAACGATGAGTAAACTACGTATTTATGAGGTTTGATTCATTGAATATATCAATTTTAGTCGTATTTTTCTTTCGCACGTAAGTGAACCAATGGCATTCAAACATTGCCTCTGCAGGGAATGAACGAGACTAAAAAAAACCCCCGACTCAAACAAAAACCTCTAAAAAGTAAAATAATAATATATATTAGCCCTTTAAGTTTAATATAAGTTGCAGGAAATATTTTGATCCAAGCGTCCTCACGTCGGGGACAGGCTAATGAAAATTGGAAGTTAACAGCAGTTATGTTTCTACAATAGCTACATTCATTATTGCTGGGTTTAAGCCTCATCTGTTTGGCGTTTTCATTAGCCGTCCCCCGACATGAGGACGCTTGGATCAAAATATTTCCTGCAACTTATATTAAACTTAAAGGGCTAATATATATTATTATTTTACTTTTTAGAGGTTTTTGTTTGAGTCGGGGGTTTTTTAAATTTTTAATTTAATTTTTATTTCTTGCTTTTTAAACTTTATAATATTATATTACTAGTAAACATACTATACGATCCACATGTGATTAGCCGAAATCTGCGCAGCTGTACGTATTTTTTTACCACAGTGAAGCGAAGCTAGTTAGGTACTCGTGGTCGTTGGCGTTCATTCCATACTAAAGTATTCCTCTGTGAATTCGCCATTTCTGGTGGCGGCCATCTTAGATTTGAAATTTGTAATAGTGTATAGTATTCTACTAGTCAAGCCCTTTCATTTGATACCCATATTGAGGGAATTATGAAAAAAAAAATATAATTCGCCATTTTGTGGTGGCGGCCATCTTGGTTTTGAAATTTATCATAGTGTTTGGTATTCTACTTGTCAAGCCCTTTCATTTGATACCCATATTGAGGGAGTTGTGAAAAAATATGTGATCCGCCATTTTCTGGCGGCGGCCATCTTGGACCGATTTTCTTCAAACATAGCTAAGAACACTCGCGACTAATTCACCTTTCAAACAAAAAAAACAAAATCAAAATCGGTTCATCCGTTCGGGAGCTACGATGCCACAGCAGACACACACACACACACACACACACACACACACAGACACGTCAAACTTATAACACCCCGTCGTTTTTGCGTCGGGGGTTAAAAATGTTAAGCAAGAACAACATTACCTATAAATAATACGTAATATATTGATGTTACTTGGACTGAATACTCGCACATTTTCTTGAAGAAATTATTTTATTTCTTTGAAGCGTCCCGTCTAATGTTTGTGTGTTATTCATTTGGCGAAAACTTTTACATTTCGCAAGTTAAATGCGTTAGTCCTTTCAGTGCAGTGATCCGTATATGAAATAAATACAATGTGAAATACCACGTTCTTTTATGGCGAGCCAGAAATTCATCAAAAGAATGAGTTGAGTTCCGACTTTAAGTGATAAAATAATAAACGGCCTTTTTTCTGAACTTGCTTTGCAGTGTTTTGTTCTAGATGAAATTTTACTTTAAAAGTATGCTACCAATAAGGATTGTTGTTATTCTTTTGTATGCCAATGTTTTTAGTACGACATAAGCTAATTATTAGCTTATGTCGTACCAAAAACATTACCTAGTCAACAACTCAACATAGACAGGTAGAAACCAAGGCTGATTTCTAACTTACTTAAAAAATCGTCGTACAATATTTGGGCACTTAGGCGATTGCCCAGAGTACACAGACATACCTACATACATAGTATACAGACATACTAGAAATCAAGGAATCTGCATCTTAAAAAATATTTTACTAAAATCCTGCGTTGTAGCGTAAAACCATGTTTTGCTGTGGTCGTCTCTATGTTGGATATTAACTTTATATGTAACGGAATAAATTTTGCATTTTTCGTTTTTGTCCTAAATCAGCGCGGTATAAAACGAGAGTATAATAGAAGCAGTTGTTTGTTTGCGCGCATAAATCAGCAAGTTTGTGCGCGGTGATGCCCCCGCCGGCGCGCCTGCGCGCCTGCGCGCCCGCGACCCTGCGTCGCGATGCACTGCCACTATTTGTCTCACTTTATTTATCACGTCTTTTAAACAAACCATCAAAGGGTTTTTGCTGACATTTGGGATTTTTTGAAAGAATTTAGTATTCTGATAAATATGCTTACTTAAATCGCATAACATACTTTTTGTTGTGATTTATTTACATTTTTTTCTTACAATAAGTAAGTATTCCCTTGAGTGTCTTGAAAAAGGGTCTCTTTTGTTCTCATGAGCAAGATTGAGGGCATCATACACTTGGGTCTGGATAATAATATCTATTGTTTCTCAAATGATGCGATCCTTATCAAACGTACAGTGGCAGGCACGGATCTTGCGCCCTCAATGAAAACTTGGGGATCGGATTGCGCATTATTAGAAACTGATGGTAAGAAAACCTCAGTATTTTGTCGGCAAGCTCCATGCCGGTCACTGTATCATTGTTTCTTTTACCTGTGTACCTACTTGACTTTGTCAACTTGATAGGCCGGGTTGATGATTAACTTTAATCAGGACAAAACCTAACTGCGACATCTACGTTTTTATTCCCCAATTAATTGTCAAAGATACATTGTAAAATCGACCAGCAAGCATCCCAACCTCCGGACGACCGCTCGCTGCTCGTAAACCGTACTACGTTTGCACCAGCACGAGGAAGCTCCAAATAGACAGAACACACGGCACAGAAGGTCAGCTCTATACAACGAGCGAACACAGGCGCACACACACATAGTCGCGCACGTACGGAGATCGCAAACGAATGCCTGTCGCGAGTGCGCGTGCACCGCTGTACGTAGAGGCGAGTCTATGTGAGCGTGCATTTTCACTTGTTTTCCGGATTTGAGTGTCTGTAGTTTTTTTTTATGTGGCGAAAGGCTGCGCAACGTTAAAATTGAATTTAATCCGAGCCTGAATTCCGAGCTAGTGTTAGTGCTTTGACCACAATCCGAACATGCGACCGACGCCTTCCGAACGAAATCCGACCAATTACGTGATCAAAAAGTGTCCCAAAGACGTATTATTAGATGGCAATTTGTTGCACAATTACATATAGATTTGATGCAGCTTTCGCAGTGAAAATGTGAATGCTGGTGTAGTTAGACTGGAATAACATAGGTAAGGTTTGTAAACTCGTGCACAATATTAATAGATTATGTAACAACAAGTAGAGAAAGTAGGAGGGAAGTAGTTTGTTTGGTGAAATAGTTTACTTTGTACTTGTTGTTATGAAATTCTTCAGTAAATTTCATAAAGACATACATAGAATATAGAACCTATAAATAAACATGACATTCGAAATCCGCTGTTCCATTTATCTACCTGAATTAGATTTGGTTAGCTTTGTATATAAGGATCAGTTAGCTCGGCAGTTACAGCAGAGATCTTTCAAATAATACACTTGTCATCATTGATATTCGTGTTTGTCATCCTTCTAAGCGTCGCCAAGCAAATCTTCGACAATCCATCAACTCAAGTTGAAGCAATAAATTCAAAGGAATCTATCTCTCGCGGAATGTGAAAGTTTATAGAGTATCAGATATAACAAAGTATAACTTTCATTGATGGGGTGTTATATTTAATACTTCGTCAAAGGACGTGAAGGGAGAGGCAAAGGGAGCGCCCTCTGGTGACGAGTAACTTCGGGAATATTTGGAGTTGGCTTTAAAATGTATAAAATTCCGCTGTATTTAAAATAATGCTTGCCAAAATAGTAACTTTTAAGGCAGGAACTGAACTGGTAAAAATAAAAATACACCTATTATTCAGTTCCTCCCTTAAATAGTTACTATTTTGGTTACCTACTCAAGGTTTTCTCACAATCACACAGCACAGGTATATCTTTTACTTAAAAGGAGGTCCCTATGTAAGATTTACTGTAAAAGTTGTACAAGCTCTGCAATAAACTATTTGTATTTTTTTGTAATCACAATGAATACGTATCAGCTTTTCTTTGTTCTTATTTTCATAAACTAACTAGTAAAGGTCGCGACTTGGTTCTCTATTGTGGTACCTAACTTTTTTATCCATAATCTAAAGTGCTATAATTAACTTTTTTGTCCTAATCATCATTAAGTCCGAATGATAACTTGCCCGAACTTAAAGTCACATAATATCACATGCCAGAAAATTTAAATCCCTAAATACAATACATATGTCCTAAATTTGTTTGTCATAAATATTACAATCAATAATATACAAAAGACTTAAAACTGTTTCCAATAAAAGTTAAAGTCCTAAATCCAAATTACTAAATGTTTATTTATCACAATAATGTGTTTAAAACAAATTTGTATCACAAAGCTTTTGCTATGATCTTCTCTCAGGCGTGCAGGTCCAAGCAAGCATGCAGCAAGCATGCAGCTTGCAAGCAAGCATGCAACAAGCATGCAGCAAGCATGCAAGCGAGCATGCAACATGCAGCAGGCATGGTTTCTGTCACGGCTCCGTCGCGGCGGCGCTGCGGGTCTCCGGCTGTCCCACGCGTGCTAATCGTCGCAGACGGCTTTCGCTCACCACCACGCTCACAGCCTCCTGCTCCTCAGCCCGTGGGCCGCCTCGGCCCTACGCGCCTACACGATTTTAAATTACACTCTAGGGGTAGGGCAGACAAGACTGTGTGGATTCGGATTTACAGCGATTCGATTCTGTCCTAACTTAATTTTTAGCAAATGTTTGAGGACTAACAATTTTATAATTTAAATGAACATTCGGAATAATACACATATGACATAGGACATATGACATATGACTTTATTTCATGCAAAGTTCAGAGATTCAATTATTAAAGTACTCGATATTATCTATACATATAATAAAACTGTAGAAAAGAAGTTTTTGTACATTAAAAAAAAAATAAAAAAATATAGCCAGGGTGTTAAAGGACAACCAATAGAACCCAATTCCAGCATTTTTAGAATTTTTGTCTGTTTGTCTGTTTGTATGTTTAGTTATCCGAGCATCACGTAAAATGTACGAAATAAATATAGATAACTTTTACACACAACGATTTAGCGTAACTTGAAGTAACATTTAGTTTTTGTTTCATTGCAATCGGTTCAGTCTATCAAAAGATTTTTGCATTTAAAGTGTACCTACCAGAAGTAAAATTAGTTAACGTGTGTTAATATGCACTTGGTCTCACAACTTTATGTTTATATATATTTGCGTTAATAATTATATAAATTGAAGTAACATTGAGTTTTTTGTTTCATCGTAATCAGTTCACACACACCTAAAAATTGTAAATTAGAAAATTCTAAGTGTTTCAGAAATAAATATTAAAACAGCGCCATCTCTGGACTAAATTAGTTAATGTGTGTTAATATGCACTTGGTCTCATAACTTCACGTTTATACGCAATAATATTTGCGTTAAAAATTATAAATTGAAGTAACATTGAGTTTTTTGTTTCATCGTAATCAGTTCACACCTAAAAAAAAAGACGGGTTGCACTCCGGGAGTGCCGGCAGAAGAGAAAACTTGAATATTAACGTTGAAATTAATCAATTATTAATTTAATTAATATAACTAATTTTTTTTCACTACTTCTGCGTCACTTTTTTCATTTTACGTCCACGTCCATCCATCCATCCATCCATCCATCCATTGTCGTGTGTCATTTGGTTCACTTCGGTTGGCGCCACCGTAGAAAGAGAGGGGGGGGGGGGGAAATCTCTCCTGACGGTCATGTGTCCTGACGCGATGTCCTGACGCGAGTTTAACATTTTTTACCCATTACAAAAAGTGTGCAACGCCGCTAAAGAAGTTTTCACTTCAAAAATGTAAATTTGAAAATTATAATATGGACTACATCTGGAGACCAACCACGTGCAGTATTGAATATTAATAGCACTTCGATAGATAGCGTTGTTATGGTTTGCCCACACCGGTAGTCGATGGACAGAGAGTACGTATCAGAAATTAGTTACAATCCCGTGGAACTCGAAGAAATTTTACAAAATGACTGCGCAAATTTGACAGAGGAACAGCGCCAGACGTTTGATAGGGAATGTTGCAGTGTAGATAACGCCTCGGGTGAAATCCTGTTTTTAGACGCACCGGGTGGCACAGGGAAATCTTTCCTAACCATTGTTATTTTGGCTCGAATAAGGAACCAAAGTAAATTGCCCTTGCTGTCGCCTCTTCAGGGATAGCAGCCACATTATTGCCTGGAGGAAAAACGGCACACACAACATTTAAAATTCCTATCGACTTGGACCGTACGGAAAGCCCGGTTTGCAGCATATCACGAAATAGCGATAAAGCAAAGGTTTTACGCGATTGTGTTTTAATTATTAGGGATGAGTGCACAATGGCAAACCGCAAAGCTGTAGAAGCAGTGAATAGAACTTTGCAGGACATAAGGCAAAATGACCGGCCGATGGGAGGCATTACGGTACTGTTCTGCGGTGATTTTCGGCAGACACTCCCGATAGTACCCCGAGGAACGAGAGCCGATGAAATTGCTGCATGTCTGAAGAGTTCTGTTTTATGGCGCAATATATCATCTACACACCTGAGCGTAAATATGCGTGCACAGTTAGGAGGCTGCGAAAATGCACAGGAGTTTTCCAATTTATTGTTACAAATAGGCGATGGCACATACCCCGTACAAGAAGATGGAAAAGTTAATTTGGTCGCTAATCTCTGTTCTTGCGTTACATCACAACAAGAGCTAATTTCTTCTGTGTACGGAGATTCCACAAATATGGGAAGTCAAGCCGGTTCTTGGCTATGTCAGCGAGCTATTTTGACTCCCCGCAATGACCAAGCTGCGGCAATTAAAATATTGATGCATGTGTCCGGGAATAGTAGAGAATACACCTCTATAAATACAGTTATGGAAGAAGAAACATCGTTCGTTATGAAACATCGTGAGGAAACCGGCATGTCCTAGAACCAACAATTCGAAGACATGTGACATCCACCAACCCGCACTGGGCCCGCGTGGTGGATTACGGCCCACTCCCTCTCACAGAGAGGAGGCCTGTGTCCCAGCAGTGGGAACGTTATAGGCAGATTATGTATGTATGTTATGTATGGAAGAAGATGACGCCACGCACTACCCGGTAGAATTTTTGGATTCCCTCAACACACCCAGACTTCCCGCCAACAAAATAGTTATAAAAATCGGTATTCCAATAATTCTCCTCAGAAATTGATGTCCTCCCAAACTTTGTAACGGCACTCAGCTCAAAGTCACAAATCTGCAGCAAAACATTATCGAAGCTGAAATATTAACCGGTTGCGGTCCCGGTGATATTGTTTTTATTCCAAGAATACCTATTATTCCTAACAACTTTCCTTTCTCTTTCAAACGAGTGCAATTCCCAGTCAGTCTTTGTTATGCTATGACGATTAATAAAGCTCAGGGCCAGACATTATCCGTTGCGGGGGTGGACCTAAGTATTGGATGCTTTTCCCATGGTCAACTATACGTAGCTCTTTCACGCGTAAACAACCCCAATAACCTTTTTGTGTACGCTTCAGATGGTTCCACAACTAATGTTATTATTAGAGAAGCACTAGCTTAAATAAAAAATAAAGATTTGAATCGGTATCCTCGCAGGATATTGTTAAGTTCCGACATCCACGCGAACGAAGTCGCGGGCACAGCTAGTGACAGAATAGTTTTAGAACTAAAGATTATTATGTAAAACAAAATTTAAAATTTTTGAACATTATGGTTACTGAAGTTTATAGCAAACGTGTTAAGGATAATGATTTTCGTACAAACAATTTTAGAAGTAAGGGAGTACCTCGCGACTTACCTCAGACATCGCTTGGGTATGATTTTTCATCAATTAAGGATTTAATTCTGTAATTAGACCTAACATTTATAACTATGCTAAAAATACTGTGAAACAAATATTTAAAAGAATATTTTGCATTTTAGGTAAGAGTACTCGATTATCAACAAAATCTCGTAACTAATTACAAAGAAACAAAACAGACCAAGAAACACTAGATTTTAGAAGTAATTCATGAAATTCCATGAAACCTTAATGAGTCTCACTACATACAACGTTCGAATCAGTCCGTCTATATAGCAGTCTAGCAGGTTCCTTAAGAGAACGGTTTCAAGCATTCCAAATTATCCGTCATTATGGTCAACAATAGACGCCACACAAAAGCCGCGGAGTTATTGTTTAGGAAAGTTTTCTATTATTAGGAAACTTAAGACTCTAAGAACAATATCTTATTAATTACATCGAGAATCAAAACATTGTGAAGACTTGTCCGTTGTCCCGACTCGACCTGTAGCAACAATGTCTTCCCTGGTCTAATACTCGTCAAAATTTCAGGACAGAAGCTAGTGTGTAATAGATCATTACGATACTAGCGCTAAAATAAAAAGAAAGAGAACACCCTACAAAAAGAATTGGAATCCCAACAAAAACATTTCATGTAAAGTAGGTTGCCACTTGATTTCCATAACGCTTTCACTGTTATAAACTTATCAGATCTAATGTAGAGCCAAGACCCTAACTCTACAAGCCCCTAACTCTACACGCCTTACGTCTTGGTCAGAACATATGGCTTAGTCGTACCATTGAACTATTGCATGACACAACATCAAAGACCATAGACTTAATTTCTTACCATAAGCCCATAGGAGTGTCTGTGTGACAACAGCGATACGGCCAAACCGTACATTTTGCCCAAGATGGTTTGTAGAGTTAGGCCTTGTAGAGTTAGGGCTGTACTTGAGATCCGATATAACTTTTTAACAGTGAAAGCGTTATGTAAGTCTTGGCAATCTACTGTAATGAAATGTGAGATTATATAAAGTGATCGCAGCTTTATAATTGATTAAATCGTCAGCCATTCTGATGAAGCGGTGGTTGTATGCACGTAATAAAAGACATGAACGCTTTCATAGAACTTCGAGGAAACACGGGAATAGCTTTACGAGGAAAACGGATATTTTATACTCGAAGGCACGGTATGCGGCGCGGCCGTACGTTCACATCGATATGTGGACAATATCAAGTAATCTCTTTCCATTTATCTGATTAAACCTTTTTTAAGTTTGTGGCTTGTACAAATATATAGCCGAGAGCGAACGAATGAAGGTTGCCCATGTACCTGTTTACAAGCTTCATATTACCTTGCTTCGTTCATATGTGTTTCCAGTTACCCCCTTTGTCATCCATGTTTCAAGCACTTTCTGGCATCCGATTGAACTGAAACTTAGCATACTTATATAACTTAGGTGACAATGCAAAAATATGATACCATGAAACTGGTCTGATGATGGAGCCTGCAGGTAGCCACAGGCACTCCTCAATCACAATAGCGTCGTTGTGTTTGAGTTCGTTGGTTTTTTCTGGACAAGTATAATATTATTATGCCCCAAGATGGTGTCTAGAGTTTGATGATGGAGTCGGAAGGTAACCACAGGAACTTCTCAACCACCATGCCACCGTGTTTGAACTCATTGAATATGTATTGACAAGTGTAAGTACTATAGCCCGTGGTAATGTCCAGGGTCTGATGAAGGAGCCTGAAAGTTGTCACGGACAGTTCTCAAGTAAACAAATAAGACCCGTTGTATGTGGTTTAATTAGATTCGTCTTGGTATGTGCTATTACAGTTGTTGGTGGTCACGGGCACTACTCAACAAAACAAGACAGCCCTGATGCGTTTCGGGCATTTGGATTTATCTTGACAAGTACCTTACAAGTGAAGGTGATAGAACAGATATTTAAACAAATTTTAATGTTGAAAAGTACAAAATAAAATACAGGTAAAATATTTAAAAAAACAAGTTTTTAATTAAATATAGGGTACTAAATAGAACTAAATATAAAATATAAGTTTTATTTCGTACTTTTTAGTTTATTAAAAGCTTGTTTTTAAAAAGATTTTCCCTCTGTTTTATTTAAGAGACTCTTCTCCTAGATGCTTCTTGAGAGAACATAGACATGAAGTTATGTCGAACTCTTTTTAAATGCCAATAATTTCTGCCTCTAGAATTACAATTAAATTCAATTCATCTTTATTGTGGATCATAGGAAAGTGTACATAATACAGCTGGTGTTAACCGTATAGTTCGGTAGCGCCCCCTTTAGGACCCGAACACACAAACCTCCGCCGGCTCGGTAATGACCCCTTTAGGACCCAAGAATTACGACATACGACACCCTACATTGATTATGTAAATATTTATTAAGCTACCCATCAAATCTTATGAATGTGCGTTAATTAAGAGAGTTGGATAAAAAACTCATATGTTAACGCCATTAAATATTTCATATTTAGCGCTCAAGCTTATTACTTTACCTTTCTAAAATTCAAGTCTGTAAATGCGATAATCGCCATTTTGTTGACAGTGGTGGTCGAGGCTAAAAAACATAAAAATTGGGGATTTCGAACATCCATACTCCACCACAGGGGCAGTGAATAATACATAATTTAATTATTTGACGAATTCATCAATTGTTCAAGTTAAAATAAGTAGTGGTAATGAAGTTTTTTGATATCTAATGTCGAACTTTCGCGCCAATCGTGCGTGTTTACATTTTACTTTACACAAATATCACACACACACAAGTAGATAAGATTTAAAATGTGACAAATATCATTGTAAATGTTATTAACAACACGAAAATGCCCAAATATTAACGTAATATTGAAACACAGGTCGAATAACACGTATTATTCATTACCACTACTTAATTTGTGTTCAAAATCGCCGTCCATAATTGTTTTTTTTATCGTAATGATGTGCGAAAGCGATTATGCAAAACGATTTTTTTTTTAAATTTTGATTGACTCGGGTAATTAATATGTCGAATATCGGAAATCGATACTCAGAAATTGAAATAAAATTATTTTAAGCATTAAATACAATAAGCATTGTTTATAATAATGATTTATGCTTTTCTAATGTAATTTTAATAGTTTTTTGGACATTCAATTGAACTGAGTCAATAACACTTGAGGACCTTAGACCATAGTCATTTATTGAATTTCGCGCCGAATTGTTTCTATATTTGAATTTATCTTCGAATGCGCTCGCCGTATAAAATTATTTTTATTTATTTTACAATTAAGTATTTATTTTTGATACTTTTCTAATAGTTTGCTACAGAATGCCCAGTATACATTTTTAGGTAGGCTGAGCAGAAGTTTGGGAATGATGATAAATTAATTGTATAAATTGCGTATTCCGCAATCACTTTACATTTTAATATGTGTTGTTAGTTTTATGAGCTTGGTAGTTTTTGTTTCTATTAGTTTACTTGAGTAATAGTAATTGTTTGTTTTTGTGGTAGTTTCCCAACGAAATTTAAAAAAATCTTTCCATGTTTATGTCGGACCACGCACAGTGAAAGGTTCCGTTAGGGTTGAATATTCACGCATGCACAATGTACATCATCATTCATTTGATCGACTGCAAAAATAAGTTTGTTTTTCATAAACCCATCATTCATAAGGTACCTACTCAAAAATTAAAGTGCCAGTCAGAAAAGAAAAGTCCTACTGTTTTCTTATGGGGAATAACATCTTGAGCATTTCTTACTATTGAGATTGAAAATGCCAAAAATCTTATTTTTAACCGACTTCTTATAACAAGTGTTTTAAGCATAACATTTAAAAATACCAACTTTAAATTGAATATAACGTCCCGAACATATTTTGACTGTGACCAAATGTACCTATGTACGCAGTATAGAATGAGAGATTTGCTATATTATTTGAAGACCAGACGTCTGATAGGATCTCTTGGAATCTAGAATAATCACAGAACTATATTTTGTAGTTTTTTTTTTATTTTAGGCTGTGGTTTCAGATATATTGTTTCTATTTAATAGAATAATAAATAACTTTTTTTTAGTTATTAAAAATATGTTTGTGACCCTCACGACAAACCCTTTCATTTGATATATCACACGGTACTTACAGTAAGCAAAGCTTTTTCATTTCTCATACTCGGAAAGTAGTATTTGTTTGATCCGAATAGTGGGTGGAAGACGTTGCTTCCCACCTTAAGGCGGGAAAGACTCATAGTAATTGCTTCCCTCTCTAGGTCGGGAATGAATTTAAAAATAGAACTAAATTGGTTAAGTAGTCAGCTACGAAATTTTTACATAATTAAGAAAATGTTGCGGTCTTGTGAGTGTATAAACAGCCAGTGTGAAAAAAATACCTATCAAGCGGGACGGCCCGCGGCAGTGATGCGGTGTATTCCATATTTAAAATAGCACACAAATTGTTCTAATATTTCAATTAATTTTAAATAGGTACCTATTATTCATGTTATTATGTTATATATTATTTCACATTTGTAAACTAAAAAGCTGGAAATAAAAAAAAGTAATTAGAAAAATTTAAAAAACCCGACTGCATCCTTGTACTAAAACTAACTGAAAAGCTAAACACAATCACATTTTAAATAAAATAAAATTTGGAAGCAGGCGGGACCCATTTGAGTTTGAAACTATAATAATGGTATTTTTTTTATCTAATGTGACCCCAAAAAGTGACCGCATATTCATAATTAATTTATTCATGTTACACGTCCGTATTTGAGTCACAGAAATTTATATGTGTACCAAATTTAAACTTAATCGGTTCAGTAGATTCGAAACAAATCGATTGTAACAAACCTATAGACAGACATACGAGTGATCCTATAAGGGTTCCGTTTTTTCATTCGGACGTAGGGAACCATAAAAAGTTACACCCCTATCCACACTGTACGTGTTTGTACTTATTAAAATGATTATATTTCAAAAAACTATTAATTCATGATAAAATATACCAAAGAGTTTTTATTCAGTCTCTACAATTTTTTTATTTTTTTCTAAGTACCGATTATCGATTAGGCTTTATGACATTTTTGAATCGGAATAAGAAAATTGGGTGGATGGTCAGCACTAAGAGGTGTCACGTCGCAACACAATTTTTAGTAATTTTTATCAAGATTTTATCATGTTTTTTATGTAGTTTATGTATGAAAAATGGTAAAAGTAAGAATGCAGAGAGAATGACAATATCTTTATTTTTCCCTTTTGCATATTTTCATCAAGAGATTAGATGGTTTATGTACATATTTTCAGCGATTTTGAGGTGTCTACCTTTTGGATAGGTGTAGTAATATCTATTTTATACAACTTTCACAGTAGAATGACGCGGTTATACCGACCTCAGCATATAGTTAAAGATATTTGCCACAAACTTATTTTACAAAATAGGCGCGGTAACACAGTTTTCTTAATAAATTCGAATGCTGAAAGTTAAAGTAAATTTCTGATTATCATGACGTAATTCGCAACACCCCGTCGAGTCAGCTGGTGTGTCATACTATGTCAAAATTTTGTCGAGCAGAGAGGTTTACGTATTTGCGAACAGCTATGTCCTGCCCTTAGGGCGTACAATAAAATGTAGGTAAGTACATAAAGTTGGGTTACATGCATGTCAACAATAATATTATAACAATTCCTTACTTTTATAACAATTTTCAATAAAGGAACAGTTCATAAATAAAAGGACTCTCGCATCATGTATCTATACAAAACGCATCAAGACCTAGCTAGATTATATTGTAAGAGTGATTTGTCGGCAAAGAAGTCTCTCACAGAGTAACAACATTTAATCACTAACAGTTCATGGAGATTCTTTTTAAATGATTTTATTTCAGTAATTGCTCGTATAGGCCTTGGAGTGTTAATTACACTCAATGCATCTCTTATCGTTCATCCAGTCTTCAACGTATCAGCTTTCTATCCAAACTCACAAACCAATCACATGTCTAGCCGCTGTCGCACCGACCTGCGCACGCAGCTCGTCGCTACGAGTAACTGTTGCGGACACAATCACCGACTCATTAGCAGTGGCGCAGCAAACAATAGAGACGCATTGTAAATAACCGCCCGCGCCGCACTGTGGGCTGAAATTCGGCTTTCATAGACATTTTCATTTGATTTCTTAAGTGGTGATTTTTTTGGTTGGATATGCTTTAGAAGACTAAGTATTTACTTAAAAATATAAGAAATATTGAATATTAGTGCAAACAGCTAACATAGAATAAAAAGTAAAAAAAAATGTATGGAGTTGACATTAAAATCGGTGATAACTCAGCCATTTCACAATTGCCCATTATTTCCTCATAGGTGATTTTTCTATGATTTATTTAGGATTTTTTGGCATACTACTTAACCCTGGGACGGCTGCGCGCTTTTTTTAAAAAAAAGAAACATTTTTTTTGTACTATATTTCGAGCCTATGTCAAAGCTAAACATAATGCGATAAACTATGACCAGATTCATCATTTCAGCCGAAAGACGTCCACTGCTGGACATAGGCCTCCCCCAAGCACCTCCACTTAGAGACACAGATTACCAGATTACTAATTTATATTTCAGTGACTGTAAATCAGAATTGAAATCACTAATTTATTAATGATTCAACACGTGAATTTAATACGCTCACAACAAAGTTAATCAGGCAATAAGGCATTAGCTAATTAGAGTCCAGCTAATTAATAAGTATTCCACTTAAACAGTGATTAAATTTCATGAAAATAAAATCATTATGGCATCAGTAGTACTTACTTTTTTGATGTTACGCTCATTATGTTTTAATTGATCCTAGAAATTAACTGATGGGAGAATATTAGACACTAATTGAGAGTAGTTAGTTAATTAGATCCGTATTATTTCTTCACTGTATTTAAAGAAGTGCATACAGAATATTGAAGTAGTATGCTTTACGCATTGAAAGTGCAACGTTCAATAATAGTTAAAAATGGAATCTATCACAACCAATCTGGACTTGTTTGTTATTTTACAAAGGTCAGAAAAAAAAAGTGACTATAATTTTTTATTCGAGGTTGTATTATCTCGGTTCGGTTGCAGTCTAAGTGAAGAAGATCAAATGACTTTACGAGAATTCTGTCGAAGATTTGCAATTGCAGTAGCAAAGCGATGGAATTCAGCTTCCCGGAAAATGGAATACTTCAGACGAGATTTTGGCAGTTGGCTTGAAGCTGATGTTGACTGGCCTAGCTGTATCAAAGAAAATGTCCCAGAAGCTCAGGCGTCATCGATGGAAGAAGAAGAAAGTGCTGAAACCTCTATTTCGGAGCCATCGACATCGACAACAACTGGGACCATGACAAAAAGAAATTACAGTTCTCGAATACCGTTTCAAGACTTGGGATCTAAACAGAAGAAGAGACGGAGTTCTGAATATATGCACTGCGAATCCAGTGAACTTTTATATGCAGCCATATCCAAAATGAAAGAAACTGGTCAAGAGAAATTTGCTTCCGTGATACAACATTTGCTCAATCACCCAGAGGCTGTTGAAAAATTTCAAGACCTCATCAAAAAGCCATCCGACAAAGAGATGACGACGTTAACATCCCAGAAGGCACTTGGCTTACTAATATCACTTCACCTATCAAAGTGGCAGTATATCACATTGAGAGAGTCAGCTATCCGAGAAGGTCAAAAGAATATGTACCCTTCCTATTACAGAATTCAGAAAGAAAAACACGAGTGTTATCCACCTGAATCAAAAAAATATATAACAGTTACAGACTCTTCTGCTAGAATAACTCTGCAAGCTCTTGTAGATTTAACAGCGAAAAGGATTTTGAAAACTTTGCCGGAAAATATACATAACAAACAATTGCAGTTGATCTCCAAGTGGGGTTTTGATGGTGCATCAAGTCAGAGCAGATACAAGCAGAAGATGGATTCCGCCTATGATGACTCTAGTATATTTATGACGTCATTGGCACCATTAAAGATGATCTGTGAAGGGGAGACAGTGTGGGAGAATCCGAAGCCTTGCTCGGCAGCATTTTGTCGTCCAGTGCAATTCACATTCGTTAAAGAAAGTGAAGCAGTGGTAAAAGAAGAAGAAAGGAGAATAAAAAACGAAATATCAAATCTTACCCCGTCTGTGTGCGATAGCAATACAGTTGACCACAAGTTTATGTTAACAATGGTTGATGGTAAGATATGTATGTACCTTTCAGAAGCGAAATCTTCAGCAACATGCTATCTGTGTTTAACAAAACCTTCTCAGATGAACGACTTGACAGAAGTTAAAGACAAGCCAATACCAGATGATATGAAGGAACTTGGACTTTCGTCACTCCATGCGCGCATTAATATGATGCAGTGCCTCTTGCATATCTCATACAGATTGGACTTCAAGAAAACCTCTGCTAGAGGTGCGGACCAAGATGTAATGAAGCGAAGGCAGGAGGCGATTCAAAAGCGGTTTAAGGAGGAACTTAGTCTGCTTATTGATGTGGTGAAACAAGGTCATGGAACAACCAACGACGGCAACACAGCCAGAAGGTTTTTTGAATTCCCGGAAAAAACTGCTAACATAACGGGGCTGGATGAAGAATTGATCCGCAGATTCGCCGTAATTTTACAGGCCATAACATCAGGTGAACACATTAATCTGCAAAAGTTCAATCAGTATACATCGCAAACTGCTGAGAGGTTCGTAGCATTATATGGTTGGTACAATATGCCTGTTACTGTACACAAGATTTTAATTCATGGAGCAGAGATTATTGCTCATAACGCAATTGTACCAATTGGGAGCCTATCTGAAGAGGCATCGGAGGCTCGCAATAAAGATTTCAGAAGATATAGAGAACACCATTCCCGTAAAAAGAGCAGAGTGTGTTCGAACGAGGACATTTTCAATTTACTTCTTCTTTCTTCAGATCCACTTATTTCAGCAACAAGGCCCACTATGGATGCAAAGAAGAAGAAAGCATGCTTTGACGAAGTATGGGGTCTGCTGAATCTTGAAGAATTGGACCATGAAATCGAGTTCTGCAATGTGCCTCATTTGGATCCTGAATCCGACTCTGAATCAGACTGTAGCTGTAGTGATAATGACTCGGAATAAGTATAGTGATTTAAGTCCTTTATTATTTGATTTCCTTTTATTTTGATTTTTTTATTGTAATCGTGTCTTTTTTTTTGTTTATAATCTTTTAATTGTAAAATATATTATTTGTATGAAAATTTTCCTTTTTTTTCTATCCTGATTTCATTCTCTCATTTGTAAGTAAAGTAGTAATCTGGTAATAGTTTATTTACTTCGGATTATGTTTAGCTTTGACATAGGATCAAAATTAAGTACAAAAAAAATTGTTTCTTTTTTTAAAAAAAAACGCGCAGCTTTCCCAGGGTTAAGTAGTATGCCAAAAAATCCTAAATAAATCATAGAAAAATCACCTACGAGGAAATAATGGGCAATTGTGAAATGGCTGAGTTATCACCGATTTGAATGTCAACTCCATACATTTTTTTTTACTTTTTATTCTATGTTAGCTGTTTGCACTGATATTCAATATTTCTTATATTTTTATGTCAATACTTAGTCTACTAATGCACATCCAACCAAAAAAAAACACCTCTTAAGAAATGAAATGAAAATGTCTATGAAAGCCGAATTTCAGCCCACAGTGCGCCGCTTCGTTACGGGAACAGGTGGCCGGTAATAACCTGTTAACTCAGAAATAGTGAAGTTTGTGTCGAAGGTTTTGATACACGTGTTCGATATTCTTTCCTATTTTTGTTTAATATGACTTGTAATGTAAACAAGTTTTTGTATTGCAGTTTGTAATACCACAATTTATACGAATACATGATTGCTTTTTCGTCTAGCTTAATGTTTATTTTTTTTACTCACTTTTACGTAAAAGCATTGTTTACTACAAACGTAGGTTTTATGATGACTGCGACATAAGACTGTAAAGAATACATAAATTGGACAGTTTTCCGGAAAATACAACAAAGTTCACTGCAACAAATCGGTGCAACAATGAATTGGATGGAGTACTACACAATATAATGAAAAGCCGCACATCGTGCTATGTTTACAAAAATAATTGTATCGTATATTTGTGGGCATCGTGCATCGCTGCCTAATAGTAGATTGTACAACTAAGGCATAAAAGAAGCTATTTTACCCCGAGACGTTTATAACCACGTGAGCCGCAGGCGAGGGTGGATAGTTAAGTCGAGGGGTAAAATGGCTCGTTTATGCCTGAGTTATACACTCTGCTTTTCACTTCGATTGCGAGAAAATGAAACAGGCATAAAGTATACAGTTACATAATGAATCAAAAATGTTGCAAAGCATAGCAAATTCCCGCCACCACAGATAATACCGCCACGAAACTTTTTAAAAGTTTTTTTTTTTTTTTAATTTCAACCTTTGTCATTCGACTTGGGTACTTCATACTGCCAAGTCATAAAAACGTTTCTTTGCGTTTTTAAATAATAAATGACAACTATTTTACCTGATTTTATTAAATTAACGATAGAAAACACGGAAGTGGTATAAATTAAAGAAAATGAAATAAATCACGACTTTAATCTACGAAGTTTTATTGCGCGTGTGGCTGTTGGGCCTGATTACCTTAGTCTCAGAAAAAAAAATTACTTTATGCACTAGAACATAAATAGCGATTTTATGTCGCCTAAGCACAACATAAAGACGAACTTTTAGAGCATGAGAAGTGAAAAAGTTATTTTAGTGACTTATTCCAATAAACCCCATGAATATCTCGTTGAAATAATTATGGAAATTGCAGTTTAATCTGTCTTTTTAACCGACGAAAAAACGGAGGAGGTTATTTATTATTACACTATCTGCGCCCCGCGGTTTCACCCGGGTAAATGTCGATCCCATGGGAATATCGGGATAAAAAGTAGCCAGGGTGTCAGCTACCTTCATACAAAATTTATCAAAATTGGTCAAGCCGTTTGAGCGTGAAGAAGTAACAAACATATAAACACACTCACTCACAAACTTTCGCCTTTATAATATTAGTGTGATCTGCGGAGATCAGTGACCTTAATGCGCACTTTTTTAACTCATTTCAATTACGTGCCGATTTTATTAAATGCTAATTTAATGAGCAATCAATACTTTCATACAAGGAATTATAACTTTAATAAGAATTATGTAAAAACAATTTAAGCTTTGATGTTAGGTTAGCTGAAGTATTACCAAGCATAATTCGACGCATCAGAGTAATAAACTTATTCTCCTGTGAGTCTGTGGTAAGCTCGGCAGTAAACGCAAACGTGGATGTTAGCGTCGGTATTTAAACGGAGACGCTAAACTTATTACGACAACGAGCCTCGAGTTTATCTGCAAACTGCTTCTAACTGCGAGGGCAGAGGTCGGAGCTAGCCTCCCGCCTATGACGTCACTGAGCTGTCACCATTGTTCCCAACTTGTCGGCTCTGCCTACGGCACTCGCACCAGTTTCACCCAGTTCCATTCAACGCAATCCAGTTCGAACCGGCTCACGGCCCCCCATCCAGTTAATTTAAGTTGCCGCGGTCTTTGAGTAATTGGTTCAGCGTTTACTCATTCATATGGCGGTCTATTTGCTCAAATGGAGTGCTGCAGGCTTTGTGTGCCGGTGACGTGCTTGACAATTGCCAGGATAATATTAAATTAAGTCTGCCAATTAAGATTTTCAGCTCGTCTCGGTGCACCGCGCATTAGCTATGCGACAAAGCGGAGCGGAATGAATGGAACGACTTGTATGAAAGTGTCGCTAATAATTGATACCAATCCTAGTTTGCCATGTCGATTGAAGAAATGAGCTAGGTTATACAGAGTCCCATTAAAATAGATGGTTAAATTTTAACACAGCGCTCAGTACGTCAACCCAAAGATATTCAAGCAAAAAAAAAAAAGAAAAACACTGACTAAAGCGATTTTATTTTCACCTAAAATAATAGATTGCCGGCGCATTTTAGTGTATTTTCGTTAGTTGATTAATTATTTTTCTTGTAAGTATCTAATGCGTTTTTATAATATATTTTTTTACTATCGTCCTTATTTTGGTGGTCCGAATGATTTCTAAAAGTTTCTCCATCCATTTTAATGGGACCTTATATAACTCCGTATTGCATTCTATGCGTATAATATAAACTTTATAATATGTGTATTCTAGTGATAATTTAAATGGAGTGCAATCCCAATTCAGGTTAAAATACATCAGAAAGTTTGGTTAAATGCGCCGGAGCGGGTCGGAACCGGCGCCGGCGGGGTGCGGCAGGGTGCGGGGGACGAGCGAGTGTTGCTCAACAACAGAGAGACGAGTCTTATTGTAATCAGACGGCGGCAATAAAACCGTCCGAGACGCGCCGTAATGAACGACGGATAGAACAACGTTTAATATTTCCGAAACAAATTGACCAATAAAACAAAAAGTTGCCAAGTCTTGATTTCCTCGGAGCTCGAACTTGTTCAAAGTTCCAATTGTAGTCGGATTGTTTTTTAAAGTATTCCGCGAGTCCGTCCCGGAGGGTGCGGGTGAGGAGGTGAGGGGGGGGGGGTACCGCGAGGCAAGGAGGCGTTCGCTTCACTCAATAAAGAATATCAGCAGGCAATGGTTACGGCTACGTTTTCATTCGCTAATCTCCGGCCGCACACTAATCCTCCGTGACGGACGGGCCCATGTTTATTTTATTCCCTTTCGAAATTTATTTAAGCCGAAAGGAATTCGCTTTGGACTGGAGCTAAGTTCCTAATAGAATTTGCCAAAGTTTAAATAAGTTAATGTTATTGTTGGAGTAACTGACGTCACACCATTACTCTGTCAATATTAGATCACTCCCTTGAATTAATAACAAAATCCTCACAGCCTCACACAATACAAAGTTATACACATCTTAGTTCAGTAAATACACATCTTAGTTCCTAAAACATATTTTAAATGACACTTCTAACGAGCTGGAAGCATCCCAAATAGCTCCACTTTCGATATTATCAATCTTGTAAACGAGGCGCCTCCAACTAGCGACTGACGCTTCCGCGGTAGAAGGTCGTAAGTCACAGCACATAACTCTTGAGGCGGGTGACTGACCTACGACGCAGGGAATGCAATATCGTCGAAGGTAAATATAGATTCTCGATTGTAACTAGTTTCCTAGATACAACGTTTTTCGTTAAAATTACAAGAGAATAACTTTTATCATCAAACAGATTATCTGATCACAGGTTACAAAACGTGTTTTAAATAAAGACATAAACAACGTATTTATGGAATTAAAATATTAGTCAAAACTTCTTCGAAACAAACGATTTAGATCAATACTTTAATATGGCAAAATTAAACTTTTCAAATGACGATGCCAGGATTTGTATGAACTCTGATCCCACCCCCCAATAGCTACGTGTAATACATCGTTAGATAGGTATTTTTGTGCTGAACAACAGTTGCTGTGGCACCAAGTTCCAAATCTTAGTCCGTTTAGGATTATGCGTTATTTAATAAAGATCGATGGAAAATTTAAACATGCATCTATAAAGATTACACCTTCTTAATCAAATGTGCGTGTATTTTCACAGCAGGGTGCCCGAAGCCCCTTTTCAACATATTTCTTGCATCGCATAGGCAAAACCAGATGCAAAGATAATACAAAAAATTGCAAATTTAATACCTATAGGTAATACAGTAAAGCACAGATAAGAATACAGAAACCTGGGGAGGAAACGGAACGAGATTTTGCGCGAGATGTTCGGTTTTCTATAAAATAGTCGCGAGTCGAGACATGCCGGTGGCCGCGGCGCGCACTCCTGCGCAACACGCGGTCACGACTCAAAAAAAAAATCGTAATATGATCTAAAACTTTTACTGTACTACCGTCCTGCTCCAGTGTTGCGTCTGTGTATTTATCATTGTTATAGATTCCAGTAGTTTTACACAGAATAAAAGGTAATAAATTACGATCATCGAAGTTTAAGGAGAGAGGATAATACGCGTTATTTTCTTTATTTTGATTAATTTCGCTTTTTGATTAATTCGGTGGAGTTTCTTGCCCATTCTTCTCCAAACGTAAACTACATTTTGGAATGGGCGACTAGAATCAATTCTATTTTAAGATAATATTTGACGTTCAAAAGTGCTTTCTATGTGCCTATTTGAAATAAATGCCTTGACTTTGGATTTAATGATCAGTGAAAAAACTAATTACTAATGATTAGTAAATAAGTATTATAAACTAAACATTTTTTTTATCGAATACTTAAATATAATATGCCCCCAATAGTTTAATCGGAGGTTGGTATGTTTAGCGCCGTACATTCGTTCATGCTCGGGCGGGTCTCAACTTCAGAATATTGTTGGATTGAGGAGTGCAGCCGTGGCGTGGCATGGTGGCTGAGTGGACTGGTATTGCGTTTGGTCGGTTGTCTAAGACGCGTGGTTATCTTGTTTACCTTTATTTGGGTACCTGAACCTATGGAGTATATAGTATTTATTTATTTAATACTTTAAGCAAACAAGTGTACAGAGGCGGACTTATTGCCATAGACATTTTCTATTAGTCAATAATAAATATGATAGTTATCCCTGAGTGCATAGGTAGTTGGTAGTTTTTAAGGTCAGTATTTACTATGTATATGTAACAGGCGCTTCTCGCCATCAAACTCGAAAGTTTGGCGAGTGATATTGTAAAAGAAAAAAATACTGTATTTCTGTAGAGAAAAAAAAAAAAAAAAAAAAAAAAAAAAAGAAGCCACTGGTTTACTGCCACGAACCATGAGCCACACCGCGACAGTTCACAATACTTCCCTTCTCTGTATTTCACTTTCGGCAATCAGTCCAAGAAAATATAAAACATTCCCGAAATTATATTAAATCATATCTGAATTAACATGTAAAGCAGAATAAAGTAAAACTCTGACGTTACATCCCGTCTTTTATTCGATAAAAGAATATTTATCCTAAAAAAGATGGCATCTTATCGGAAATATACAAATGATATTATCGAACGAGTTGGGACCGGGGTACCTAATGTATGTTTGAGATACATAAGTTATTCCCGCGTATGTACGCTTTGCTCGCTCGGCTCCCGCGCTCAGCGCTCGAAGCGGAGCGAGCGAAAGAACTTTCTTGATTGCCGCTTGCCAATCGCATCTTGATCAAGGCCAATTCTACTAATTAATGTGCAATGTGAAAAACACGAGACTGGAATGCGATGACACTGTGAATAGACCAAAAAATGGCATTCTGCTAACCTTAAAATTCGGTTTGTTCACATTCCGGTCGCAATATCATCGCAGTCTAGTCTCATAGCAGTCAACTTTGTTCTCGTTTACAAAATTAAACATATTTTCATGTTGGTTCAATGTACGCAGACGTTATTGTGATACTTTAATTTTTAGCAGCCTTATTATCTGATTTTTTTATGTATTTATTAGTTTGCTTGATTAAGTGCATACTCATAGTATTTTCATTTCTTGTTTGTTATTATATATCTTTGAAAATACAAAATCATTAAAATAAATTATCGGCTAGAAAGATGATTAAAGATGTCAAAACGAGACGTCATTAGGTATATTTTACACTAGCTGTGCCCGCGACTTCGTTCGCGTGGATGTCGGAACTTAACAATATCCTGCGAGGATACCGATTCAAATCTTTATTTTTTATTTAAGCTAGTGCTTCTCTATTAATAACATTAGTTGTGGAACCATCTGAAGCGTACACAAAAAGGTTATTGGGGTTGTTTACGCGTGAAAGAGCTACGTATAGTTAACCATGGGAAAAGCATCCAATACTTAGGTCCACCCCCGCAACGGATAATGTCTGGCCCTGAGCTTTATTAATCGTCATGGCATAACAAAGACTGACTGGGAATTGCACTCGTTTGAAAGAGAAAGGAAAGTTGTTAGGAATAATAGGTATTCTTGGAATAAAAACAATATCACCGGCACCGCAACCGGTTAATATTTCAGCTTCGATAATGTTTTGCTGCAGATTTGTGACTTTGAGCTGAGTGCCGTTACAAAGTTTGGGAGGACATCAATTTCTGAGGAGAATTATTGGAACACCGATTTTTAAAACTATTTTGTTGGCGGGGAGTCCGGGTGTGTTGAGGGAATCCAAAAATTCTACCGGGTAGTGCGTGGCGTCATCTTCTTCCATAACTGTACTTATAGAGGTGTATTCTCTACTATTCCCGGACACATGCATCAATATTTTTAAATGAATTGCCGCAGCTTGGTCATTGCGGGGAGTCAAAATAGCTCGCTGACATAGCCAAGAACCGGCTTGATTTCCCATATTTGTGGAATCTCCGTACACAGAAGAAATTAGCTCTTGTTGTGATGTAACGCAAGAACAGAGATTAGCGACCAAATTAACTTTTCCATCTTCTTGTACGGGGTATGTGCCATCGCCTATTTGTAACAATAAATTGGAAAACTCTTGTGCATTTTCGCAGCCTCCTAACTGTGCACGCATATTTACGCTCAGGTGTGTAGATGATATATTGCGCCATAAAACAGAACTCTTCAGACATGCAGCAATTTCATCGGCTCTCGTTCCTCGGGGTACTATCGGGAGTGTCTGCCGAAAATCACCGCAGAACAGTACCGTAATGCCTCCCATCGGCCGGTCATTTTGCCTTAGATATGTCCTGCAAAGTTCTATTCACTGCTTCTACAGCTTTGCGGTTTGCCATTGTGCACTCATCCCTAATAATTAAAACACAATCGCGTAAAACCTTTGCTTTATCGCTATTTCGTGATATGTTGCAAACCGGGCTTTCCGTACGGTCCAAGTCGATAGGAATTTTAAATGTTGTGTGTGCCGTTTTTCCTCCAGGCAATAATGTGGCTGCTATCCCTGAAGAGGCGACAGCAAGGGCAATTTACTTTGGTTCCTTATTCGAGCCAAAATAACATTGGTTAGGAAAGTTTTCCCTGTGCCACCCGGTGCGTCTAAAAACAGGATTTCACCCGAGGCGTTATCTACACTGCAGCATTCCCTATCAAACGTCTGGCGCTGTTCCTCTGTCAAATTTGCGCAGTCATTTTGTAAAATTTCTTCGAGTTCCACGGGATTGTAACTAATTTCTGATACGTACTCTCTGTCCATCGACTACCGGTGTGGGCAAACCATAACAACGCCATCTATCGAAGTGCTATTAATATTCAATACTGCACGTAGTTGATCTCCAGATGTAGTCCATATTATAATTTTCAAATTTACATTTTTGATGTGAAAACTTCTTTAGCGGCGTTGCACACTTTTTGTAATGGGTAAAAAATGTTAAACTCGCGTCAGGACATCGCGTCAGGACACGTGACCGTCAGGAGAGATTCCCCCCCCCCCCCCCCCCTCTCTTTCTACGGCGGCGCCAACCGACCGAAGTGAACCAAGTGACACACGACAATGGATGGATGGATGGATGGACGTGGACGTGGACGTAAAATGAAAAAAGTGACGCAGAAAGTAGTGAAAAAAATTAGTTATATTAATTAAATTAATAATTGATTAATTTCAACGTTAATATTCAAGTTTTCTCTTCTGCCGGCACTCCCGGAGTGCAACCCGTCTTTTTTTTAGGTGTGAACTGATTACGATGAAACAAAAAACTCAATGTTACTTCAATTTATAATTTTTAACGCAAATATTGTTGCGTATAAACGTGAAGTTGTGAGACCAAGTGCATATTAACACACATTAACTAATTTTGTCCAGAGATGGCGCTGTTTTAATATTTATTTCTGAAACACTTAGAATTTTCTAATTTACAATTTTTAGGTGTGTGTGAACTGATTACGATGAAACAAAAAACTCAATGTTACTTCAATTTATAATTTTTAACGCAAATATGTTGCGTATAAACGTGAAGTTGTGAGACCAAGTGCATATTAACACACATTAACTAATTTTGTCCAGAGATGGCGCTGTTTTAATATTTATTTCTGAATCACTTAGAATTTTCTAATTTACAATTTTTAGGTGTGTGAACTGATTACGATGAAACAAAAAACTCAATGTTACTTCAATTTATATAATTATTATCGCAAATATATATAAACATAAAGTTGTGAGACCAAGTGCATATTAACACACGTTAACTAATTTTACTTCTGGTAGGTACACTTTAAATTCAAAAATCTTTTGATAGACTGAACCGATTGCAATGAAACAAAAACTAAATGTTACTTCAAGTTACGCTAAATCGTTGTGTATAAAAGTTATCTACATTTATTTCGTACATTTTACGTGATGCTCGGATAACTAAACATACAAACAGACAAACAGACAAAAATTCTAAAAATGCTGGAATTGGGTTCTATTGGTTGTCCTTTAACACCCTGGCTATATTTTTTTATTTTTTTTTTAATGTACAAAAACTTCTTTTCTACAGTTTTATTATATGTATAGATTTGAGTGAGTTTATATCGAACGTTAAGGAATGAGAAAGACTAAAACTAGAACCTTTTCTATTATGGCCCGCCAAATAACGCCTCGCCAATTGGAGCTCCTCCTAGATTTTCTGGAGGAGCACCAGTCATTGGCGTTGGGCAAGGTGAGAGGCAGGGAGGGCAATGCCCTGTCCAAAAGGCTTTGGAGACATTTGTTGTTTTGTAAATAAAACGCTGAGTATAAAACAAAATCTTATTTAATAATAATATGTGCAAAATGAAAAATTAAATTGTGTTTTCTTTTAGGGCTTTGTTGACGCTGCCGCGCCGTGCTCCACGCAAGCGATGCGACATGGGCCACTGTGTTTATTACCTTTTTAAGTTACTTAATAAACAATATTAATTATACTCAATCTTATTTATTGAACAATACCTATAAGGGGTTCGAGGCTAAGTAACAGCCACATGGGTCCATCGATCAAAGTTACGCATGTCACGCGCAGTCGGTCCGTGGATAAGTATCATCTGAATCCAACTGCTGGCACTTAGCTGAATCCAACTGGACGCCAACCTCAACATAGTTGGTAATCAAAGAAAACATACATAAACTCACGCCATTTTCCCATGGGGTAAGCAGAAACTAAAGACAAATCTTTGCACACACTTTTTGCTTCGGCCACGTTCATACAGTCATACACGCACACTGGCTGCTAGAATATTTTTATGGGATGCATGTATTTCATCCATCCAGTCCTTCATTTTGCTTATCGCGGTAGGTATAGGCGAGTGACAGAGGCCTGTCTAAATATCGAGTATCGGACGACCATCACCATCGGTACATAAGCACTGTAATATTATATAGATAGGTACTATTACCGTGACATAAGTTCGACAGACAAGTTACCTACTCGACTTGGCAATGCATCACATTCACTAACACTCATACAACTAAGTACATAAATATTTATGTAATAAATAAATAATGTTGTATGGGTAAGGTACATTTAAATGATAAACTGATAAATCTTCGACTTGTGCATAAAAAGTAAGGTAAAAAGAAAGCACAAAATGTCCAAAAACTGATAAAATGAATGGATAACCCGCAGCGAATGAGTCAATTGATACTATGCAACTACTAATATTGCTAACTCAAACATGTAGTATATTTGATTCATTTGCTGCGCATCGGTGTCAGCACAACATACAAATGATAAGTCTGCCTATGTACATTTAAGTGCTTGAAGTATTAAATAAATAAATAATAATGATTGAGAAGCCCTAAACAATTTTAGAAAACCTTTATCAGTGTGTGGGTTGGTTCCTTCTTAATTTATTACCATGTCACAGTTTTAAAGAAAAAATAAAAAACCTCATATTTCTTTTAAACATTTTACTGAATAATAAAAATAAGTAAATCTTAAATTCTTATTTATCCTTGTTATGAAAACTTGTAATAAACGAAACCAATACATGTACATAAGATGAAAAAATTAAGATTTCTTGTCATCATTGAACTTATTTTTTTAATGCATTTCTTTTTTTATTACAATTTAAATGTTAATGATGTTCTTCAATATTATACTTGTATGTTACATAGAACAAATTATATTGTACATTAGGTACTGTAAATAAACTTTATTCAAAATAACAAATAATTACAATACAATTTAACTATTATTGTAGGTACCTACACAAAATTTTGTCAAAATCTGCTTTTTCTCAAAACTATCATTGTGTGGGTATATTCCAATTTGCCTTGTAGGTCGAAGTAATTTTATTAAGAAGTTTATTAAACAACACAGATTCAAAGACTTCTTAGATATTGAAAATAGAGTTATATCAACACGGAACCAAGTAATTCTTTGTAAAAATATAGGACTATGCCATTATTCATATTATGCAAACAAGAACCAACCCACCTGGTTCTACATAATTGATTAAAAATATTTTAAAAACAACCATGTGGAATGAAACATTTTTTAGATTGTCGGGTTACCTGGGACGTGGATCTTGTTAGTTTATTGAACAGCAGTGTTACATGGGTTGATATCCTTGTCATAGAAGTGTTTTGTTCTGTTAAAATTGTCAGATCATTTAGATCTTTACAGGGTCGATAGAAGTTACATTTTTTAAAGCTTTCTATATCTCATCTTGATTTTGGCATGTGTGTGGATTGGTTGCTGTTTGCATAAGTAGCTCCTACTGACATAAAGTTACACTTAAAACAATAATTGTGTGAAACAACATTACGGCTATCAGTGTTATCAAAAATCTTATCATGGTCTAACATGTTAATATCGAGAACAGAAAATGATTCCTTAGTACTATTTACACTATATACGGACATTTAGGGCAATTAGATCGTATGACACGTTAGCTCCGATACCATATCACTTCACTGAACTTTTATCGGTTATATCTTTAATATTTTTGCAAGAGTTGCGAGTATGTCTGACTTCACGTTAATAAACTTTACACAAAATAGCCATTTCCATTTTCCAGACGAGTTTTTGTTATTGTTTACACAGTCCGCAGGGGCTAAGCACTACTCATAGCGCTCGACGACGCAGTAGGTATGTCTGTTGTCTGCCGGCGCACTCGTCGCGGAGGCCGAGCCGAGATGCGAAAGCGCGCGCGGGCGGCGCGGGCGACACAGGCCGGGGCAGCGCTAGCGGCGCGGCCGTGCGCGTCTTTCTAGTTTTCTTTTCTACACTTCGGACAGTGACTCCTTTATGTTTAGCGCCTTCTCAACGAACATAGATCTAGGTTGTAAAAGGATCCACGGGTCAACGTTTCCATATGCGTCGATGAGACGTCGACGTTGTTGGCCGACGTAGCCAACAGGCTCTGAACCAATTGACGGTTCGATTCCACTTGAACCTTGGCGACCGGCGACCGCTTCCAGAAACGACGCAGCGTCCCTTCCGATAGAGGCGCGGACGTCGGAGACGCCGGCGCGCCTCTCATGGTGTTGTCATCGTTGCCTGCTACTTTTACGGCGCGGCGGCGAGGCAGTATTGTTTCACAATAGTCAACTAAACACGAGGAAACACTATTTATTTACGTTACGATGTGCACTAAAGTTCGGAGTGTCCACTAAGAATCCGTTTCTTTGTAAATAGGTACTTTGAGTTCGCGTCGTATCGGTCGCGTTGAAGCGCCCGCGCCAGTTGTACTTTGTACGGTGAATCAAATGAAATAAAGTTTTGCGGCATATTGATACACTATTAATCGTTCACACATTATAAAACACAGAAATTTCGAGTGACACACTGAGACAGTGCAAAACTCGAGCCGTTTGCGATCGTGATTAGACATGGGCGTTTTCGTATTTAGTTGCTAACGGATATGTAACCGATATTCAGTTTTCATATCGATATCGAAAACCGTTTTCAGATATCGATATCAGTAGTACGATTTGCACAAGTAACTGAAAAGAACGAAACGCAAACTAACGACAAACGCAAACTCACAGTTTTACCGTTAATACATTGATTGATATAGGTACTTTCGTTTTTTAAAGTTTAAAAAGAATAAATTTATCAGTTTAGCTTCTTGTAAGTACGTGAACTTAGGTCTAGTTTAAAGAATGGATTTCTCCCTGATATCGAGTAGCCGCCGGAAAGTTGCTAACTTATGGAATCTTTGTTGTAACTAAATAAATAGAAACTAGACCTTATTGCTAGCGTGTTAGGATATAGATATTACGCACGCACTATTATTAACCAAATAACCAATCACTAGCTGAAGTTACGTAATATTCGCTTCATCACTTTTACGCCAGTAAAACATTGAATGGTAAGACAGAGACAAAGCGAATAAAAACCGTCGATGTCATATCGCTCGTGATGTTAAGTTTGCGTTTTGTTCGTTATTACTTATTCAACATTATTCGTAGTTCGTTCTCGTTGTTGCGCTTTGGATAAACCATAGCTCACTGAAGTTTTTGTGAAAACGGTTATGTATATTTAGATATCGATATGGTATGATAATAAACACATATCCGATATAAGTTACGTTTTGATATATCGAACCCATGCCTAATCGTGATTTCAGCCGGACTGACGGGCGCGGAGAGGGATGCGGGGACTCGGGGAGCGACATGTGACAGGCCTGGGCAGCAAGGGGCGCGCGCGGGAAGCGGGCGCGTGGATACACGTGCCACGTGTACAATATTTATTTTGTTATTAGCTCAGAACAATAATAAATAATAATTGTCCCGAGGTTATTAGGTAGTTATTGACTTGACGAGCTAATAGAGGCCCGCTCTGACAGAATATGCGTCGCACCAAATAGGAACACGATATTAAAAAAGCTATTTTATTCGAGGATCCGATAAACGGCGAGTTTACCCCGCCGCGGGGCAATTACCTACGACCATTACTTATATCTTAATTATTAAAAAAGTTACAAATCTGAAACACAGTGCAAGATAAAGTTTGAAATAGTATGCATGCTATTTAATTTTATACGCATAAAACCACATAAAACTATACAGAAACTAAAATTATTAGTCACAGTTCGGTCTACAAATAATCTCATGCTGGCGTCAGTTTTAACGTTTTTATATTTAGTGGAATACTCTATATGTTTTTAGATGTCATGGCGAAACTTTAGCAGAATACTCATTTGGTACATTTTTTTGTTTCGATCTAGTCGCAATCTCATTGCAGTAAACGTCACATTTGACTACTTTTTTTGGTTTAGTAGAATACCTTTTGTGACATTTTGGAACTTTTGAGGCACTGCGACTTGAATGTGAACGTTTTTTAGTTAGTAGAATTGGCCTTCTGATCTCCGCAACTATTGATATTTCATGAATACCTTTACATACTTATGATTGTAGGTTTCATTTAATAATTATTGCTTACTTCTGCGTATGTGAACAATGTGAGTAATTAGCGTTTTAATTGAATGTTTCCATCAATTCTGGAAACTGATATTGTGTGATCAAACAACCAACAAATGAAACGATAATCAGATACAATTCATACGAGTACATTACAGTTGAAATAATTGTACATTGGTACGTGCATTTGCATTATCGAGATCTCCACGCGGAAAGTTACAACTACAGAAGAATGAAATATGCACAGAAATATGTGATGGTTTTCAATGTAGCCAAATTACACAACAATAGAGTCGAATTGAATAGCCCTCGAGTAGAGACAGCCCCCCCCCCGTACCCTCCTGCAACTCACGCTTTGAAAGAACTTTTCAAGCAAACTGCACGAAAAAAATCACGTGTCAGCGTCGTCAACGGATAATATATGGAACCGCAAATCCTTACAATATCCAATAGCGTAAAAGAAATGCGCGAAATTAAATTCCGTAGCGTAGCCATTTGTAAAGTACCGCAGAGCTACGCGCTACGGATTAGCGGGCGTCCACACACTGCTACGCCTCTACGCTGCTACGCCGCTACGTCACCGCTACGCTGCTACGCTGCTACGGCACGCTGCAACTTTTTTCGCACAAATAGTACGACCGCCGCGAGCTATGTATGTATCTAGTTTGTCAAACTTTTACAGTATAAAATAAAACATACCTATATTGTGTATTGAAAACTTTGTAGTTTTATTCGAATGTTCTATTTGCTTCATTCTTCCACAGATTCGAAGAAAGTTTGTTTCTGATGATAAGTTATGCTTTAAACGCTTTAAACAGTAAATTGTACTTATAATTTATTCAGAAATTGCGTAGGTAGTAGACTGTTCTGAATTCAATTTTGTATCAACATTTATCAATAATCGTTATCGTCGAATCGGTGGCATATCAATAAATTTCCAAAATAATTATCGGAGCTCAACAAAGGAAACCCTCGTCGAATCGAGTAATTTTCGTGCCCCCGACAAAAATTCCGATTCTCGTTATTCAAATACGAAACCGGAACACGATTCCGGAACTCATTCGAAGCTCGCGCCGCCGCCACGTCGAAGGCCGCTCAATCGAAAATTGAATTTCAATGTCACAACAGTGCAGATGTAAAAATCGTCTCGAGTTCGTTCGGCGTCGGGCGCGCTCGGGATCGTTGGGCGGTGCGCGCGCAGCGGGGGTGAGGCGCGGGCGTGCGGGGCGCGGGCGGGGGGCGCGGGGTGCGCGCGCGGGCCGGCGCCGGCAGTGTCCCGGGCCGGCCGCGTCCGCCGCACGTGTGTCGCGCGATGCGCCCCCGCCCCCCCGCATGCCCCGCGCGCCCCCCGCTAGCCGCGCGCGTCGTGCTGTGACCGCAGTGAGTGCTCTGTGTGGACCCGCTTCCGCAACTGTGGCGCGATGATCGCGCGACTCCGCACGCGCTGAAACGCATGCGATTTGTCGCGACGGATTTCTGTACCTACAGTAAGTTTCAGTGTTGTTTCGCGACACAAATGCACAGTCGCTCGGACCGGGGACTTGTTTGAGTTGACAAACTTTTCATTTATCTGTCGCTCCATCGGAGCCGAGTGAATCGTTCGAGTGGTGACGAGGATTGTCGCACAAAGCGCTGCTCGGCAGCGATCTGATCTGAGCGACGCGAGCTATCTCGCGGCGGGTCGGGGCCGGCGGAACTCCGGCTAAGCCGCTCTCTACCGGTACCGACACAACTCTGCGGAGCTTCAAACTTTAAGTAGACTTAATCACTGAAAGTAGTTAAATGTATTTAAAGTGTAGTTTTGTCGTAAACTTTAATGTTCGTCACTTTATTCATAAAGCTCTCGGGGAGCAGATAACTGAATTAAAGCAAAACCGCGAAGACGTTGTGAAGTGTTGACGGCGGCGGATTTGCATGGCGCGGGCTCGGCGCGGCGCGGCGCGGTGGCGGTTGCATTAATTAAGTGCGGCGCCGCAACTGTGTCGAGTGCCGCCGCGCCGCACCACGCCGCGCCGCGCCGCGCTGGGCCCGCGTAAAACTTTACGAGCGGTTTAAACGCGAACATTAGCCGCCGAGCACTCGGCACAGATAGCGCCGGCCTCTGAATAAAACATTCAATCTCCGAGAGAAGCCACTCTATTTGATTAACGTCGTAATTACTCATATAACTCCGCAGACGTCTCGGCACAACCGATCCTCCGCTTCCGAACGTTCCGCCGCGCATTTGTTTCAATAATGTCGGAAACGATCGCGCGTACAAAGGCGATCTGTTATAAAAACTAAGTAGAATACAATGTCGCCGAGAAAAATGACATTTATTAAAAACTTAGGCGCAGACGATCCAACCCCGCGCCCGACGGAGCTTTGAATACGAGAAACTTAACAAAACGATAAGCAAGCAAAGGTACCACAAACTGAGCAAAGAGGTTTCCTTTTTTAATCGGACGACTGAATAGTTCAGCTTGAATAACTCGAGAGCGCCACAGAACTAGTTGTTGCCTTATTGCAGGTTGAGGCCGTTTGGGGGCGTTTGAGGCAAGGCGGCGGAATCGCTTTACGGAGGGTTGAATGGGATTAGCCCTTTCGAGGGAACGCGATAAACTAATATGCGGACTCGAACGGGCTTCGAATAACCGACGTAATGCGCAGTCCGAGCCGACGTCACCGCCACCGATACTATCTGGCAGTTCACAACTGACTCCCAACACTTGCGATAGCAATATCACACTTTACATCTTTACAGAATCCTTTCAGCATTATTAATAGAACCGCAACCGGCGCGCGTGTGTCACAACCAAGCAAAACGAGTATCCTGTAAGGATCGTAGCAGGTGACGTCTGTAGTTTCTGCCTACCCCTGTGGAAACATTGGAGTCACCGATGAATATATTCATCATCATTGTCAGCCTGTAGCAGTCCACTGGACATAACGACTAGTGTTACAAAAATCAACAAATTTTTCAAAATAAAATTATTTTTCTGTGTATGAGGCATATACATATACATATCAATTCTCAATTCAGAAAAGTAAATAGTATGGTAATCGTTTCCCACGACAGCGACACAAACACTACGAATCATTCGCCAACAGTTGAAACGAACAGAACAACACGATTACTATTGTATGTCTCGGTGAGTCGCTAGTCGGTAACAATCGACAATTAATTCAATAATTATTTAATCAAGCCGGTAATAGACGCCGCGCATTCAGGGAGTTAATGAATAGACCGTTGTTGTGTACATTACGAAGCAAAAGGTTTCGCTCCCAACTTCCGCGAAAATCCCCGTAATCTGAGATTATAATAGACAAAGAACATTATGAGGCCGTAATTGGGGAGTTATGATGTCTTATTAAATTCAATACTTGTTGAAAATATAATCCAAACAGGGCACATTAATATCAAACATTACATACGCACTAAGCTTGAGTATGTACTGAATAAATAACGATCACAACAAATATTCAAATCAAATCAAATCATTTATTTCTTGCTAACATGGGTAGGGGTATATATGTTATACAGTCATGTTTTGGTAATGTTCTCCATGCTCTGCCGTCACTTGGGCATGCAAAATTTACACATATTGTAAAACCTAACGTACCTATTCGTTAAGTTATCATGCGATACTACTCAACTGCGACTAACTGAGCTTCACAAACAAGTTTCTTCCGGAAAAATTCTAATAGTGTTGATTATAAATGTTGCAGTTAAACTTCATAGTGAAAATGGAAATACTTTTCGCGGAAGCTCGCTTTATATTTGCCTTGTAATATTCCACATCGCAGTAATTCCGCACACGTGGTCAAAGGTGAGCCGACCGCTCTCATTCCGAATGATAATATTCGAGTAAATGTCAGAAATCGTTTTATTAACGCACTGTGTACCACTGCTGCACTGTGTTACTGCAATACGAACATTCTCCGCACGTGAAAATTACTGATTTATTATGCTTTTTATAGGAATGCCATATTGAAAATTAGAGTCACTTCGACGTTCTGATTTAAGGCGACTACATGACCAAAAGCACGGTCACTGTCGGACTGCATAGATAATAAAGAGAAGCACGATGACACAACGGTGGTAATTTATTGCAAATATGAAGCAACTATCTATTTACAAAAACTATTTCATAATAAATAATCCATCACTAAATGCAGTTTGGCATTAGAAATTTAATGGTATATTTTTAATTATACTTAATTAAAATTGTTAATGAAGGGATAAACTGTTTTTAAAGGCAATTAAGAGGTGAATTTGAACATTTTTTTGATGCACTAATGTATGTTTAATTATGATTGAGTTCCATATTTTATTTTTTTGGTCAAAATTATTTATAGGTAGGATAGGTACGTACACTGCTTTAAAAAACCAACTTTTTTACCGTTTTCAAGAAACCTTCGCCTTAACTGAAGTAATTTAATAGATACAGTTTTAAAAACCAATAACTTATTTTAAAGCAATTTACAAGGATTTGTTAAATACTTCGAAACTCACAAAGTTGCACAATCATTCTAAGGCATTGTTTGATCAATGAACCTGCCGAAAACGTTTAATGATTATGTCAACATATTCGACCAAAAAACAGTATGAGTTTAACACTAGCGACCGATAACAACTCGACCAACTATAAAGTAATCCTTCACGAGAACCCAGCGACGATGACGTGAAGAGAGATTGATGGACGGCTCTTAATCTTCAGATACTTATTCCAACGTAAATTCTGCATAAACCCGAGCGTCGTAAATAAGGATCCTCATCACTTTATCCGAACTCATTTCGCTTTTAATAGGTGTGTGCCATTAGCATTAACTGCTGGATACTGCTCGTCACATTCTGCTCCAAGTCATGAATAATCAGCTCCGCCATAAGCGCGGGCACACTTAGCGCGGCCTGGCGCGGGCGTCTCGATCGCAGATCGCTCCCTCGGGGACAGATAAGCCAATCCCGCTGCGTTATATAAACCTTCACTATTTTATGACGCGATTTAACGCCGCGCCGAAAACCCGGATAAAGTTATGTTTGTTGTTTTGCCTCTATCTCGTCTTACGTCTAGTATGCTGGATGTACCGTCCTCTTCGTCAAGCTCGATATCAGTCAAGTTTCGTTGCAGATCGAATTATTTATATGTTCCTGGTAGTTTGTGAGAGAGTTCGGTTTGATGTGCCCACAAGCGCCGCTCCTCAGTGGAGCTCGAGGATCGCTTTTGTAAACACTCGTGTTCCGCCGCGGTTTATCTTTCGTGGAATTATGATTTCCTGGTACCTACCGCGCGTTTATCGTCGTCCGAGACTTTAGTTAACGCTCGCTTTCAGAGAATAAACTCGTCTGTAGTGTACAGTACTGCTTTATCTGAAGTTTCCTTTGAGGATCGTAAACTGTATCCAAATAAATCTTATGAGCGGTGCTTGTGCCAGTGAGTCTATTACAGTGAGATACCGTCGTGGTGTGTAGTGCGGCGGAGTGCCGGAGTGCCGGAGTGCTGGAGGGTGAATAAATAACGATCCAGATAACAGAAAGGTATGATATCAAATCCTTTTATTGAATGTTCGTCCCCAGTGCCGACCTTGTGTGTATTTCAAATTAGAAACCTTATCCCACGATTGTGACGTAGTTTTTGTTCTGACAGATGGCACAAAGGACTGCACAGATTCAATTGAAAACATTAATAGCAATAGCTCCACTCCCAGGCAACAGTTTCATTATTATTATTACCTCTCAGTGAATATCTAAAGTTGAAAAGCTCATAATATTCCATTATTTCTCCAGTCAAGTGAAATATTTCACATACTCGTTGTAATGAACATAGCTTTAATTGTTTCAAGACAGGCGCGATCGCAATAGTAGTCCTTCAGAGTGAATTGTGGCAGAAATGATATAAATTGAACGGTGTCGTCCGCCAATGGGCAATAAGCGAGTCGGCGGCTTGTTACCACACCAACCATCCCACGTTTGAATTATTCAATATTACAAATTACATTACCATCTAATAGAATTTAGACACTTTGAATGGTTCCCCTCGACCCCTCCTCACGACTCACGAACGTGTCAGTGTTTAAGAGCGAACGTTACTCAAACTATATTTGTGTTTAATGTTATAATTGTAGGCGAGGACTACCTACACAGTTATTATCTCCCCGTCCAATAGGGAGCTAATGGCAAAGTGCCTCACAATGGAACTCTCAATAATAAATATAGCGTTGTGTAACAGAGAGCGACAGAGTACAAATGCAAAGTCGACGACATTTCTACACGCGCGTTGTTGTATTCTCAGCTTCTGTCTGAGCTTACCTAGATTTAAATAGTAACAACCTCAAAAGTTAAACTTTAAAGTACCTAATACATTCTTAAAAGCCATAATATCCTCGTCTATATTCATAGAAATGCCAAACAATAAGTAATATCTGTTTAGAAACTTTCCAAGTCTGTGATTGAGCTCTAAATCAGAACCGTTTCTTTGCGTCGCGGCTTCATTAATCACGCCGTTGTCTGCGACGTGTTCAGTTGTGCGCCAGCGCCACGCTTACAATTAGTGCCGAAGTAATACATGAAACCTCGCTCACAGCAAGTACTCATGACTAGAATGACGAAGTACTCGCTGTGACAAGCTCAACTTGGCGTCAAACTATTTTCACAGCTCATTTCATTTATGAAAATACGTAAGGTAAATGCTGTTACCCAATACGAGTCTAATATGAGCAGCGAGCGATGCGGCGCGGTGATGGATCGTCCATTGCCGGCAAACTGCCACTTTATTGGACATTAATCGTTCTGATGTAGCGATGGATACGTGATACTGCGATCCGGTGTCGAATTTTAGTTTTAGTTTGTACGGTCCCATTTGTGGGTGAATTTGGATCGTTATGGATTTTGTCGTCCATGACTTTCATATTCTATAGTCTATACCAAGGTTTCTTAAAGTGGGGTCCACGGACCCCCAGGGGGTCCGTGGCGTATGTGTCAGGGGTCCGCGGTAGCTTAGTTAAACCTTAACATACTTATCAGGAAATTATTTAACTATGAAGCAGTGTCGAGCGACGGGCTAGCGAATTCAATTATAATTAATAAGTACAGTCAAAATCATTCAAGCTGTCGAGAGTCTGTATGATTTACTTGCCTTACTAACTTTAAACTGTACTTGAGCCACGAAAACCCCGATTGGCATATTCAAAAACATTAAGAACATCGGCAGACATGGGGACTGCCGACTGAAGTAAATTCGGGATATTGGGCACCCCGCTCGTACGTAAGGTTGAAAGGCTTAGGTAAGGCTAGATCGAAAACCTAAACTGGTGTAAAACGAGTGTAAGCTTATCGTCATAACTCGACAAAGTAAGTTCTCTTTTTGTATGATGTGTAAAAGAAAACAGAGACTATTCAAGGTGGGGTGCTAAAATTTTCAGGCTCGCTACGCTCGTTCTTGCAATTTTCATTGGTTCTTGAGCTTTTCTTCAAAAGTCGACAAAACAAGTAATTCCTAGTCCTTTTGGAATGATCGAAAGAAAATCGAACCTATCCGAGAGGGTGCCAAATTTTCGAGCTCGCTTCGCTCGCTCTTGCATTTTAGGTTCTGATAGCTGCTTGAGCTTGCCTGCATAAGTCTACAATGTAACTCCTATTTCTACTTGAAAATATAAAACAAAACACCTAATCAACAGAGGCGGAGTGTTAAAATTTTCGAGCTCGCTTCGCTTACACCCACATTTCGCCAGTTATTAAGTGAAATGTCATAGAGGGCGAGCCTACTGCCGCCAACCGGGCACAAATCCAGACTTCAACCTGCTTCTGAGAAATTTCTGATGGAAAATCCCTTTAACACTGTACCCGACCTAGGAATCGAACCCAACGCTAACGCTTGCGACTACTAGACCAACGAGAAGATACCTCCCTTAAAATATTCCTCGGCACCCATGATGACCCCCAAAATCTTGGGCTGCGACCGCGCCTGCGAGCAGGTCGAGTTATAAATGTGATTTTTAATATAATACATAATTATTACATAAACAAGGTTTGTTTTCTTTTCCTAAAATATTGTTTGACAGGGGTCCGTGGAGGTTTTAAATTCTGGAAAGGGGCCCGTGACTGCTAAAAGTTTAAGAAACCCTGGTCTATACCTATCGTGTCTACCATCACTTTGTTCGCTTCGAGTTGCTAATCTTTGCTCGCGGTGTAGTTAAGTGAGCTCGTTTGATGTTTATCTCCATTTGAATCGTGATCTGTGATTATTTTGTTGAGGGGCTCCTCTTAAATCCTTTCTAGGAATCCTTTCATATTGTGTGCTCCAAAGTTCCGAGTGAAGTAAAATAAGCTTTAAATTAATGTTCTGTTTGAATTACTCGTTTAATCCACTCTCGGCCCCTCGACTCCCCAATAAAAATGTATTATTCAAATGTTTATATATATCTGTGAGCTAATCTAATGGAGATGAGCCCACAGTAGTGTGTTCGCCATCTTATATAATTGATTCGGTAATTAAACGCTCGTAAATAGTTGATTGTTTGCTCCACAATGGGCCCCGATGTAATCGGCCACTATTAATAACAGGCTACAATTAAAGCGCGCTTTGTGGCCGATGGCCGCTTGTGGCTGTTTTATCTGCCATCTGACTAATGACCCGCCCTGGGCTCCCAGCAGTGCCTAGTGTGCCTACCTTCCGACTGGCGGTAACGTTATAGTGTTACACGTCGGTGCCAGGCTGCCAAGCCGCCAGGCCGCGCTGCGACCGCTATGTACATTGTAGCTGAAACATTTCAACGTGAACATGAGCATGGAAATGATATAGTATTAACGTTAGTGCTGGCACAATGTTAACATGAGAGCTCCTCGGAAAACACGTTACAATAACACTAATTCTTTACTAGCGTGTGGCTTCACTAGCACGAATATCAGTTATATCAAATCGCTCCCGTGTGGAGACATGTACTAACTGAACTTACAAAGAGATATCCTTCAAGTTCCAGACACGTTCTACTGCGTAGTTCCCTTCATCTCCATCACATAAACGTTTATATTATACTAGCAGCGCCCCGCGGTTTCACCCGCTTAAATGTCGATCCCGTGGGAATATCGGGATAAAAAGTATCCTATGTCCTTTCCCGGGACTCAAGCTATCTCTATACCAAATTTCATCTAAATCAGTCCAGCCGTTTGAGCGTGAAGAAGTAACAAACATATAAACACACACACACACATACACACTCACAAACTTTCGCCTTTATAATATTAGTGTGATAAGTGTGATATAGTGTGAAGTGTGATATAGTGTGATATTACTATTATATTATATATATTATATAAACCCGCTGTGTGCGACGATAATCTATAAAAATAAGCTAAATATGACTCGTTTTTAAATACAAACAATAACGGATTTTTATCGTATTGCAAATGCAATTTGTTTTCGTAACAACATTAAACATAATATAATTTCAATTAATATTTATGGTCCTCCCAGCTTTGTTCGAACAGAACATTTATTTCAATTGAAATCGAATATCAGATTAACAGTTTTATTCACTTTCATACATAATTATCATTTATTTGCTTTATCTTCTGGGAGTACACTAAATAAACCATTTCAGTGATTTACATTCAGTTTCTGCGACATTTATGCGATGTAAAGAAAACTGAAATTGAATTTCATTCTACATTGCTAAAACTTATTAATCCCTTGTTAGCCCCGCTGTGAACGAAAACTATTTCGATTTGCATATTTCAGTACACAGCTTGGCGGGTGAACATTTCCTTTCGTTGCCTGGCTGCACAATCACGTTGACACACGTCATTGAGGAAGTGGTTCTTTTCGCGAGCTATTTGTGTTCCAGCTCGCTCGAGTGGACATCTATCCTCTCACTAAAATACCTCCACATTTTTCGCTTCTATTACAAGGAGTGCACTTTATCTCGTAAATTGGTTCTAATTTACAACACTCTCTAGATATATTTCGATGTTAATGTTAAAAAGAAATCAACGTATCGGCTACTTTGTGCTCTAAGAGTGTTTGTATGTCGCTCGCCGTTACTGTCGTACTACTGTATATGTCGCAGGTTATTGACAAAATCAGGTATTTCATCTTTTGATGAAATAGGTACCTGATTTTGTCAGGTTTTTGAAAAACTGGGTTTTCTCAGGTTAGGGTAGCCTAGGTTTTTACCTAGGCTATTGATCAAGAACTGGAAGAAGACAAAATTATTACTTTATGTTATTTATTACAACCTGAGAAAATCCAGTTTTTTTTATAAAAAAACCTAGACTGGATTAGTTTTATGATAAAAAGCAATGTCGGTTTCTATTTATTTAAATGAATAAAACAATTAGAGACAATAAACAATGATTTATTTGTTATAATTTTACATATCATTAAAAAAATGTGTAATGTGTGTCCGTGTGAAATGAAAAAAATGGTTAAAAAGATTTTCCAATTAAATAATTTTGTAATATTTATTGTTATTCAGCATGGTATTTTGGTAGTAGGTTGTAATTTATGTGTAAATATTGCATGCCCAAGTGACGGCAGAGCATGGAGAATATTATCAAAACATGTATAACATCATTCTATACCCATGTTGGCAAAAAATAAATGATTTGACATTTAGTACATAATCCATATTAGTTCTCCACTAATTGAGGTTGCATCATGATATGTTAAAAATAATATGAAATAAAAGAAAACTGTTATCTAATCATTTTACATACATCTCACGGGTTGCCCCTTTGCCTATACTCCATTTGTTTAGGTAATTAAATAAAGGTAAACAAAAAAACCACGTGACTTAGTTAACCGACTAAACGTAATATCACTCACTTCACTTGTCATGCTATGTCACAGTTGTACTCTTCAATTTAGCAACATTATTAGCGAATTATAAAGTTGCTAAATTGAAGAGTACAACTGTGACGTAGCATGACAACTGAATAGACTGGTATTACGTTTAGTTGGTTAACCACGGCACGTGGTTTTTTTTTGTTTACCTTTATTTAATTACCTAAACAAATGGAGTATAGTGATTTGAGACTGAGGGGGTGAGGCGCACGCGAGTGCAGGTGAAGCGCGGTGGGCCCCGCGGTAAGTCCCCGTCAACCGAAATCTTCCATTCGATCGCATCAAGAGCTTTTTATTATAAACCAAAACAAGGTCAGGTCTTTGAAAAAAGAAACTGGATTTTCTCAGGTTTATGATAACATAAAGTAATAATTTTCGTCTGTTCCGGCTCTTGATCAAAAGCCTAGGTTTTTGATAAAAAACCTGATTTTGTCATAACCCTGCGATAATACACACGGCGGTGTTCACCGGAGTGTTGCGACTGTCTTTGATTCTGCTTTGTTGCGTGAACTGAAGCTACTGATTCGTATAATTAATGAGTTGTATTTGATGTGCGCTCCACTTGTGACATTAAGCTCCATGTAACACTAGCACGGCGCAGCTCATCCCGCATTACAACGCGCTGACTAAGTACGGTTCCATGTATTACACGCTCATTGTATCAGATTAATAGGATTTTGGTTCGCGACGACACTCAAGCTATTATGTTCTTTACACACACGAAATAACGCGTTCAATGGCTCAGTTTTTGAAAGCGGTGCAAAGTAATTGCAGAATGCATTATCAGCTTGAATGACACTTTTTACTCAAAGAGCTCAATTTGGAATGTAGCCGACATGTGGCACATGATAGAAATGTTCAGTAGGAGTAGGTCTAACTTAGTGTAGTGTGACACTCGCGCTGGTGCGGTGCAGCGGTGGCCGCACTGTATCGCGATGTCTATTTCCGTGCGGCCGCACATGTACAGGGAACACGTACAGACGCAAGCAGCGGCGGCTGCGCAACATGTCGACAACTTAGTATCGCGACGACAAGACTCGCAGCAAGTTGGACAACTCCGCAACTGTTGCCAAAATTTACCAAACTTTATGTATGCAGCGCTACAATTGTATAAATACTGCCAAAATCCGTCCATTTGGAACATTTGGACCGTTCCGTTCTAAAATCTATTTCACCATATTTATTTCGAATTCAATTTGCGTATTTCTGTACTCTGTGTTACGGTTCGCTTCTAGCTTTTCATCAAATCGATATTTTAAAGTAAAGTTGAGAGCATTTTAAACCATTTATAACCTGATTATTTACTCCGGCCGCCACTCCCATTATTTTCATTCATTTCTCGGCAGTTCCATCGCGCGGCGCCGCGGTGCACGGTGAATCTGCTTACGGACAAAGTAAAAGAGCCATCTCTCTAGACGAGCCGACGGTCCCCATTTGCGATCCAGGAATACCTTTTTAATATTCTTGGAACGTTTAGCGTACCCTATATATAAGGAAGTTTATGTAATATAATAGATGTTGTAGAAAACTATAATGTGAGGTAGTGAGTTGTTCAAACATACAGTCAAGTGTATGTTGGTGGCAGAAATACAAGTGAATAAAAGCTCGTCCATTAGGCGTTCGCAAAAAGACTAATGTTGAATGAAGTTCTCGCGTCGTGAATAGAGTCACACTTACTATAAGCAAGCTATTATAGAACACGGAAAAAACGCCCTTCAATGAACCTGCCAACAATTGAGACGTGTTTCACAAACGAGCCATTACGTTGGAAAGCTCCGCAAAACTGCGATATCTCATTAAGTGAGCTGCACGCCATTATTAAGCATTTATTTTTCATTTGAACTTATTTAATTACGTGCATTAGTATTTTCATACTTATGGATTTTCTTTACGACTTTCCGGTTTTATAGTATACCTAACTTAGCTCCTAAGTTAGGTAAGGTAGTTATATTTTGTTTAATAGTCTGCGTTATTCAGTCGATTTCTAAATTTTATCACGAATTAACTTTTGTGTGATTCTGCGTTTTATAGAATGATCTCTTTATAAAGTAAAGATGAAAATTATCTTTTAGTAAATTGAATTGTATTAAAGCTATTGACCAATAAATAGAAATTGCCAGTCCCTTCAGAATAAGAGACGAATAAATCGAAATATTATCTGAAAACTATTCACGCACAATCCATGTCCACATAGGCCAAGTACCGTTGTCACTGTGCTCCGAGATGAATGCAAAAATAAATATTCAATAAAGAACAACAAAACGACATGATAACCCGCTAAGATACGCGCTTACCTCTGCAGGTCATCTCCTCGTGTTGTTGTTCAGACTGTAGGAACACCTTCGAATGGCGACACGTTTAAAATGTATAAAATACAGGCTGTTCGAATAACATGATCGGCCGCGCCGGCGAGGCACGTCTCGCCACTTTATTCGCGGAGGGGCGCAGGGCGGGGGGCGACAAGTGCCCTCCTTCACAACTTTGACAAAGAGTGTCAACCTCTTAGCTGTCAAAATTAAGAAGCGTGGCAGGTGGCTTCTGCAAATAATTAGGGTGCACTCGATTGGCCCTCTAGAGCCTCTCGTTGTGAGGGAGGTGAAACGACTCGCTGCGTGTTTAAAATGTCGAGTCTCATTGTTATCTTGTCGCGTTTGTTTTAAAATTATTCAACTTTAAGACAAGTACAAATTGCTCCGTGTTACGGTTATTAAGTGGCGTTTCGAATACAACCACTTGCTCCGTCCACTCTGCGCTTCGTAAAAGAATGAATGCCTAAAGAATACAATCAGTGAGCGCAGTAACCATCACAGTAAATGAGACGCACAGACGAGGGTCGAAGTTAGATAATGTGAACGAAGCGTTGATAACGAAGCCTCCATGATACAAGGAGAACTTAAACCAAACTGAGTTGTTAACATAAGACAGCCGCGAGCGACGCACCTCTTTTAACCATCTTCATCTAAAAGAACCGTCTTCATTCAAAACATTTCAACGTTCAATCTTTTATATATGTAGATATTGTGCTTTCAGGACTAACAAGTTTTATCGCAAAATATTCATTTTCGTTTTTGTTTACCTAAATCAAAATTTCAAACTTAAGCATTAGTACTGTCGAAAATCAAAGTTAATCAAAATGGCTAGATTCCCTCTTGAATCCTGAAGTAAACAAACAACTAACATTGGAGTGAAACATTTTGCAAAGTTCTGAGAAAAGCCTAATCTAGATTGTGGAGGCGTTCATTACAGCACTCATTAATATTAGAGATGCCGCGGCGGCAACTTCTAGCGGGGGAGGGGGGTCAAACCAGCAGGTGTGTTTGTGAGAGCTGTGTGTTTTAAAAAAAAACGATATTAGAACTTTTATGGTTGAAACTAACATTTATTGTGCAGTTGGTATACGTCATCATAAACATCATATCAGCCTACAAAATTACACAGCTACTCAAAAGCCTTTGGCTATAATCGCCATGAAGTGATGACGGTCGTGTGATGTTATAACCGGACAAGAGTTTTGACTTATTCTTTATTAACTCGCGAAAGATGGAAGGAGTAAAGGGAGGCCTTTGCACCTGGAGTGGGACAGCACAGGCTACAAAAAGAAAACTTATGCCATCCCCGAGTTGTTCGTTTTTCTGGGAGCCACTTACATAAGTAACTAAATAAGTACGTACTCGTTAACAAAATATGTTGAAATACAAACTATATGAAAGTAACCTCGTCCTTTAAATCTTACAAAAGTTATATATAGCAATGTAGAACATAATCACAGGTATGTTACTTATAATGTTCACTTGAACGCAAATCAGCGAAAAATATCTTATTAATCCGATTTTCCTCAATAAATTCTTCGGCGAGTCCTCGGAGCACACGAGTAGATAAGAGATGAGGATGAGAGCCATTGTGCCGGAGTACTCCAATGTACTCCGGTTCATTATTCAGACATCACTGAGTACTCATGTTGTACGCGTGCGTGTGTGTGTGAGTTATTTATAGTTCGAGTACGATTCTAATCCGATTTTTATTTATGATATGATTTTTATTTAACGATAGCGTTAGAATGCTATTATTTTTATTAAGTAATAATCGATAAGCTAAATCATGATAGCTATCAAACGTATATCATGCGTTTTAGATACAAAGAGAACTAAAAATACCATATACTTTGCTAACGACATCATAGCTCTTTTAATGGCGTTATTTTTACCACTACACTCGTGCCACAGTAACCTAAAATAAAAGCTTAAAGAGCACATTAAAAATACAGTCCGTCAAGATAAAAGTCGTGATTAAATTACTTTACAAAAGAACAAATTCAGTAAATAAAAACGTAAATAGAGAAAATGTAACGAAGTCACCATTAATTCCACAATCTCACGAACTTCTCACAATAAACACTTTCTAACTAAATCTAAATGAATAAACTGTTTTGTAATAAAAAGTAAAGACGTATGAGTCAGGCAGTGAGCTATATACGAAGTCAACGATGCGACACCAAGAAAGAAACGTTTGCATACATTGTCTGGCTGGTTCGTAAGGCCCACATTGGCTAAAAATTTAGCATGGTTGATTAAAATATATAAATAGGTGTGTATTGTTCGCGTGGAGCTAAGAACATGACTCCATCGAGAGTGAGCGCCTCAGCGACACGCCACCAGCTCACCGCGCCTCGCGTGACCGATAATGAGTGCATTATGTCAAGCCGGATCGCAGCCATCACGTGTCACAGAGCATAAATTGTAACATTTTGTTCCACCGCTAACCAGTTAGGCGAAAATTGTTTAAGAATTTAATTTTCAGTACGCTTTGTAGTAACAAACATGCGATGGTTCTATTGAATTTTAGTTCATTCATTGGTAGTCTGACATTGAGTGCTCTGTAACAATTAAATTTGTTAGAGCTAGAGTAGAATGTAAATGGATTAACTTTAGAAAATGAAATCCAAAAATGTGAAATGTGTGTGTGTGTGTTTTGTGTGATTTAAATCGTCCGATGTACTCGTCAAGGGCAAACAAATATGGGTTACTACAAACTGATGGACATAAAGGGCCTTCATTTATTTCTGTACGCTCTAAATAAATAATTTATCTACTTAGGTAGGTACTTATGTCGACAAATTGATTCATTCGGGGACATAAATTACTTTTCTTCCACGCAGAACGGGGGCACAGAATGGGTTAATTATAGTAATTGTTTTATTGGTCTAGTCACTCTAGTACATACTAGTTGTAACTATCATTAGGACTTTGAATACCACTATTCAAGCCTAGGTTATTTCGGGTAAAGCGAAACTTGAATGACTATGTACGAGTACTTCACCCAATGATATCATTTGCGACGTTCCTTATTATAATAAATGATCTTGTATAACGTACATCTGTTGAGAGCAAGTGCAAACGTATACTTAGATTAAAAAGCATTATTTTATCGAAACTTTTTTATTAAAAAGGTCGAACAACATCTTACGACTTTTTTGTTCACGTTATTATAATACTCATCAAACAAAACCTTTACAGAGAAATTACAACAATTTATAAAAAAAAGCTTTTATGTAAAATCAGTTCAAAGAAACAATAATGAGCTTTCGATTGAACGAAACAACGTGGAATAATGCGTGAGTGGCCCACAGCCACGCAGTGCGCGGCTAGATTGTTGTAACGGGAAGTACCCTATACACTTTGATTCCCTTGAGATTGTCGAAATATACGTTTTTTGCCGCATAAACGGCCTTATCTTTTTTAAAATCTTTTATTTAACTTGACTTGTATGTTTGTGAAGGTGGACTCTTGCAAGTTAAATTTGACCCACTTACATACTGGTCCAGTCCCGATGACAATGCATGTTTATAATAAGCATGACGTGATGCTGCTGCCAGGATTGGCTCCAGACGAGGGAACTCCTTAACGGTTAACAGCAGGGACATGAAATTTTGGACGCCCATTGGGATGGCAGTAAGCGGGTCCACCATGAAATTGCTGCCACCTTCAGGGTTGGCTCCAAACCAGAGAATTCCTCAACGGTCGGCAGTAGGGACTTGAAATTTTGCATACCCGTTCGGATATGATAGACGGTTGGTGGGTCCACCATGAAATTGCTGCCACATCCAGGGTTGGCTCCAAACCAGAGAATTCCTCAACAGTCGGCAGTAGGGACTTGAAATTTTGCATACCCGTTCGGATATGATAGACGGTTGTTGGGTCCACCATGAAATTGCTGCCACATCCAGGGTTGGCTCCAAGCCACGGAACTCCTCAACGGTCAACAGTAGTAACAGGCATAAGAGGTATATCATGACTTGTAATTTGGTGAGATGGGCGTCAATAGCATTGGTTTGCAACCTGTCTAGGAGACGGAAAACTCCAAAATAAAACCCGGAACGGTGTTTCGTCAGGCATGAGTAAGCTTTAAGCTGAAACAAATGGCGCATATATTACCAAATTACTACCCAAGTCAAGGTGAGGCCGTGCCGAGGACCGAGTGGCATCAGGGTATAAAATGATGTCGTGAACGTACCGCTTCAGGGCACCAGGGCGAACCCTGTTGTATACAAGACTGGGGGGTTGCCTAAAGCCTTAGAAATATTTGTGGGGGCCAAGGTGATGTTGCGATACAATGTCGATGTGTCTATGGGTCTAGTGAATGGTGCCATCGGCCATATTACAGAAATTATATGGCCCTGTTTCCGGAGAGCACAAATGTACGATACAGACATTCCATCCGTCCGTATCGACTTCGGCAAAGACGGGATTCACCTGATTCAACCGGAATCTGTGCAATTTCCAGCGAAATACAGCCATGGCACCGCTGAACGCAGACTGTTGCCAATAGTATTATGATGGGCTTGCACAGTGCGTAAAATGCAGGGTAGTACGGTTGACCACGCCGTTGTGTATTTGGGCCCAAAGTTGTTCGCTGCTGGCCAAGCGTACGTGGCCTTAAGTAGGGTCACATCGATAGAAGGCCTCCTCATAGAAGAATTAGACAGCTCGAAATAAACTGGCACTCGCCAATGTAACAATGACGCACTTAATGAAATAAATAGACTAAGAAATATATCTAGCGAAAACTAAAAAATATAAAATAAATTAATATAAAAAAAAACTTAAAAAAAAAGCTTTTATTTATTCTCTAAAAAGATAAAAATAAGATTTAAATTACATTAAACCTATTCATTTTCCAATTACTTTACAAAATTTAATTGTAAATAATAAGATTTAGCCTCAGTGCTGCACGATGTAAATTTGAGTAATATTTTCCTTTAAAACTTTTACTATCAACTAATAACGTCATTACACCATTTACACTATATAAAAGCTTGTCGCGAGATTTACCTGTGTAGACTACCTAGTAAATAAAATAACTTGAGCTGTATGATTCTAATAAAAAAAAAACTAAGTTCAAACTAAGTAATACGAGTGCTTAAATCTCGCGACTAGCTTTTATATAATATAAATTGTGTAATGACGTTATAAGTTGATAGTAAAAATTTTAAAGGAAAAGATTACTCAAAACATCGTGCAGCACTGAGGCTAAATCTTATTATTTACAATAAAATTTTGTAAAGTAATTGGAAAATGAATAGGTTTAATGTAATTTAAATCTTATTTTTATCTTTTTAGGGCGTAAATAAAAGCTTTTTCTAAAAGTTTTTTTTTTATATTAATATATTTTACGTTAACTTAGAAGTTTGATTTTCTCACAGCTTCAAGAGACTGTAGACCTGAGTAAATGGTTTTAATTTCAACTCGATACCTTCATGCATTCCCGAGATAAAGGGCGTTGATAGACAGACAGAAGGACAACAAAGTGATCCTATAAAGGTTCCGTTTTTTCCTTATGAGGTACAGAACCCTAAAAAAAAAATTTTTACAAAAGCAACCAGTTTGATTTTGTCTAGACTGTAGATTGTCCTATGAAGCAGGACCAGCATGTTTCCAAGCGTTCTTATCTTGGATATAATCCTCTAATTTATAGTATGCTTGTTCGCAAAGTGTACTTATGTGAGTTTTAAATTTCCTATCATTTAAGTGCAATATCTCACGGTGGATGGCACATGTTTTGTTTCTAGACAATTTATAACGTATTGTACGTATCACAGCACATTTCTATTGGTTCCATTCAGGCGACAAAATGAACTCACAGTGTCCTTTAGCATCAATCATGGTGATATCATATTGCCTGAACATTAGTATCAAGAGACCTACATTCAAACGACGATTAATTGCTCACATTTAGATCGGTATTGTTTGACTCAATTCGTATAACAAATAGTGGTAGGTAATGAAATATTCAGTACATTATCAGTAGGTATTATACTCTGTAAGTCAGATAATTATCTCTTCCTTCTAAGCCTACAAATTTATTTTTAAAGAATATATTTGTTGTAATGTTAATATGTTTGGTGTCAATAAATAAATTATTATTATACGTCTTTTGATATGTCTCGGAACCCTGGGGTCCCGGACCTTTGGAAGGCGTACTAGGGGCCGAAGCCAACTCGCAGAGGCCTGTTAGACGTTTTTAATGAAATGAGGCACCAACCGACGATTATCCCCCTTCGTAATTTGCAAGTGCACCCAAGGACAACCACAGGTTGGTACAAATTTTTTGTAGGACTATTACAGGATATGGAAACAAAGATATTGGATTATGGGTTTGGGTGGCTAAAATGAACTCGTTATTTAGGATTATGGAAAGTCTATAGCCCCTGCCTGACCAATGTTTTATATAAATTACACAGATAAAATGGCAGGGGGTGACTTGCACACTCGATAATGGGCCCGCGAAAACGGTCGCTAGCACATAGTAACGTAGCGACAAGGGGGCAACATGTCCTGATGTGCTTATGAGCATTGGAGAGGTATTCCACGGCTATCAGGAAAATCCCGGAAGTACGGTCAAGATCCCTACCAGCATCTTACTGGTATACTTCCTTCTTCGAAGCACGTTTGTTCTTGCGAATCTCCACTCAAGCCAGCCAGTAAAGGCAAGAATGAGGTGGGAGCTCTGTTCCCCGTCACTGTTTACTCCACCCGGCCAATAAAGGTAAGCCGGAGGTGAGGAACACGACTTCTCCCGGGAGATAGTGTCCGTGGGGTCGCTACTGCCCAACAGCTCGCCACATGCTGCCCTGTGGATTTCTTTATCTCTCTTGGTCTGGCTCCTCACCCTAGACCTGTTCCTACCGGCACAGGCCTAGAGTTCGGAGCGCGCAAGCCCCACCACGACGTCAACGTAGAGATTCTGCGGTATTATTAGTAACTTTAATATTTATGTGTGTGCTACAGGGGTATGGGAACTTAATCTGGGCTTAAGAACTTATTAGTAAGGGGTTTTAAATGAGGTAATGTGAGTTCACTTCAAAAGAAAAGGCATAGATGCAATGTAATCTCATTTAAATGATAGAAAGTTATAGTATAATGATAAATGATTTATTTCTGTAAGTAGGTTTATACAAACACTTTTACACGTCAATCATATTTTTTTTAAGCTAGATGAGGTCGGTGTTTCCTATCTGACTATTCTGAGAAGAAAGGCCGAAACAAACTCAGAGGTCACAGTCTCTTTTGAAGTCCAGACAAAGTCTTGGTCAGATCATGTGAAGACCATGTAGATTGGTGTCTGAAATGGTCTTTTGAGGAAAGAACCACACAGATTGAGCGGACCGCCAGTCCAGTCAGTGCACGCATTTGTCAATAATCGTGCAAAACAACTCAGAACTTGAGGAGCTCAACGATTCGACGAACAATACCAAAGAAAGGACATTTGGGTAGGCCGCGTAAATTACTCAAACTGCCAGATCATGATTAAACTAACTAAGAAGGAAAACAGAAAAAAGAAATATAGAAAAAAGAAATGACTGACTGAATGAGTCCTCACATTCACAATAATTAAATAAAATAAAAATACTTTACAAAGTAAATATTCATGTCATTGTACATATACATATATAAAATTCATAAATGTCAATGTGTATATAAAAAAAATCCAGACCGTCCGTCTGTCCGGGTCTTTGAGGACCATATAGCATGACGTAATAATCCCTGAAGGGTAATAATATTACAATTTGCTGCCCTCACATTACGCTAGGGAAGATATGATATCCTAAGTGATTCAGTAAGCAATCAGTATTCTAATGAGACATGTCAGAAAAATAGAAGTAACAACTTTAAATCCACTTTTAGATAAATCAGATAAATAGATTTATTTATTTGCATATAATGTAGGTAATTAATACAATTAGGTGTTACGATATTTTTGAATCCTTACACATTCTGTCTCATGGCATGCAAAAATTTTATTAACTTATACTACGGTAATTCTATTTACTTAAAGCTATTTAATTACCTAATATACGAACATTGCAAATTAAATAGTCTTGTCGTTTAAAAAATCTGGTATAATGTAATAGCATTTTTGAACTAGTAATTTTTAAGGTACTTTTTAAATCTTCTTAAAGGTTGCTCTTTAATCCATGGTTTTAATACATGGTTATAAATAAGAGGAGCCATGCACATAACACTCTTTCTCAATGATGCAGTTTTATATCCACGTACGCATAACTTGTCTTCGTTTTGAGTTTTTAAACTTATAGTTCTGTTTCTAGTATTTTTAATAGTTGGGAATAAGTGATCATTTGTTTTAACAAAAATGGCTATTTCTAATAAATATATAGGCAAGCAAAAGTTAGAAGATTATATTTTTTTTAAACAGGTATGCAGCTGCTGTCGGTGAATTTGAGATTAAAAATACACATACATACATACATACGGGTTGAATACAGAACCTCCTTTTTTGAAGTCTGTTAAAAATGACCAAATCGTATATATCGCGTTATACACATCGAAGCTTAGAAAATATAGAAAAACCTTAAACCACCACAAAGGTACCTAAACCATACATTCAAAATTAAGCCTCAAACGCCTCGACTCCAGTGAAGCGACGAATTGAAATCATACACAGATTTTTAAAGACATAAATTTTCCCCTCTCCTGCGCGCCTGGTAGCCTGGTACTGGTAGCATGCGACCGTCACGGCGGTAATCTGCGGGGATTAACAGAGGTGTGCTCCCGCGCCGCCTGCCCGCCGTCTATCGCGGTATTACGACTGTGTGATTGAGGTTTATCGAGCACCGACGTGATCTCTGTTGATGGTGAATTGATAATCGAAGACTGTCATTAGTGTCATTGCTTATTGACTTCCTAAATAAGGTATAGGTAGAGTTTGGGTAAGGTCTTACTAGTTTTTAATCAAGAGCGATTCGGAATTAGAGTTTCTTTGGAAATATCGTGGTGATTGTTATTTATTCGTAAAAACTAGTTTCCAAGCTATGTTTAAGAAATAATAAAATATGCAAATAAGTCGGTTTGTAATACCCCCATTTTGCCTGAAACAACATTATTACCTACTATTATTCAGCAGTTAAGTGTTTAGTCCGCATTGCAACCTGTACAGTCATAATTTCCAGCAGTTAATAATACAAGAGTGTCGATAAAAGTCCACAAGTCAATAGGCTGGAGAACCACCTCGCCTCCAGCCCATTATTACTTGCGGTAACTTTTATAACTTGCAAAAGAAGAACTTGGAGGAAAAAGGGCGGCTTCCATTTATTTATGATTACCATTAAGATTACTTTAAGTTGTGCTAAGTTAACAGTTAAATCGTTGACTGGGTTAAAACTTTTGTCGTGTAACATAATAACTTTCAAGTTTAGTTTCCTGGTTTTCATTCATGTGGGTGTTCGGTACTTATGAGTAACTTAACTTTTACACATAATATCCGATAACTTATTGGATAACATTTAAGTACTTATATCTTCTACTAAATTTCGTTTAAATATCAGAATAAAAACTAAAATAGTCAGGTAAATATGTTTTCTTTTGAGAATACCTATCTTTATTTAGTCGTAAAAAACATGTAACTGTTTGATTTAAAAAGCAATTGAGCAGATTGTGAGAGTGACTTTTGAAAAATAACTGAAACAATCGTAACATTTTCGGCAAATTAATTTAGACAGAAGTGAGTAGTTGTCAGTTAATTAATTTATTTGCAAGCATTTGAATCGTTTCAGAAAACAATTTATTTATTTGAAAGTTGCCGCAAGTTGTTGTTTTAACTATAGAGTATTTCATCTAGTACTTACATGGATTAAGTTTATACTTATTTGAAATGAATCACAAAAATGTTTGACTGTTACTGCCGAGACGCCTCGTCGCGGGTCCAGTGGTTGCAAGCGCTGCTGTAGCCGCCAGGAGTCTTGCTTTGTGCCCGGTTGAAGGCAATTGGCTCACCCCCTTACACGGCACTTAAACATAACTGGCGCAATCTGGATGTACTATTGGTACACCTCTGCCCAGCCCTTCGGGGATACAAGGCGTAATATTGGCGTGTGTCGAGTTTGTTGGATTTTAATCCACATTAATAGTAAGCAGTATTTTTCACAGAGCTTTTGTCTAATGCATGCCACACCTCGGATGTTTCGAGTCAGAGAGTATCACTATCATAACAGTAGACATCTGAATACCCGTGACGGTGTTGGTCAAACACAGTAGTCCACTTCGCCTTACTTATTCGGAGTATCTCTATGTAGTTAAGTAATACAAACCGCCCTTCAATTATGAATGTATTCCTCCTGACAGTGGAGACACGGACGCGGGGCAACCAAACACGTGTAACATTACCATAAACACACTATTAATAAAACTCACTACACAGCGCTACACTACGTTATGCTACGTTATGGACATCACTAACTGAATCGCGCGCCACGCACAACACTACGGGGAAGTTTTTCTGAAATAGAACTCAGTAACGATGTACAGAATATTTTTAGTTTTAACACAATTTATTGGATGAAAGAGCTGTCTATTTTGGAAGTCAGTCATTAGTAACGAAGTACCAAAATAGACAGCTAATCTCCGCCTCTATCCCGGTCCGTAAAATCCCTAAGGATATTCAAGCTCAGTGTCTAATGTAGATGGTCGTAAATAAAATGAAAAAGCTGAATGCTTTTTAATAATGTAGTTATTAATAAAGCTTACTTTTGGAAGTCTAGTTTGCAATATTAAAATCGAGATCGGAATTATTTTTTTACCTATTTATAGTCTACTAGCTGCTACCCGCGACTTTGTCTGCGATCCACGATGAACAGTAGCCTATGCCAGGTTATGGTTTATCCGTTCATCCGTTTTAACGGGAGAGCGTAACAAACTCACTTTCGCATTTATAATATTAGTGAAGATTCTATGTCATACATATAATAAATTAAACTCGCTTCTCGTGCCAGTATGTGTGACCGCGTTGCTTTACTAAGCTACTTCAAAATGGCTACTTCAATTTAGCTCCCTTAAAATTGGTTGAGCTGAATGGTGCTAATACGTGCGTCATGTTCGTGAACGGGTGCCGTCAGTAGGGACTGGTCATCTCTTTGCTGCCAGGGCTTATTTTATTTAATTTAATATTAGAATTGTTGCTTTTTCTTCTCTTTTCATTATGGACGCTTTTAACGTTCTGCATCGTTCTCACATGTATAATTTTTAACATGAATGATATAACCAAGACTTTGTAACTATATTATTTTGATTTAAAAGAGTGTCCATGAAGTTTCTTGCCCGTTCTTCTCCATAGGTACCTACGCTTTGGAATGGGCAACTAGCTTCATCTTTCTGACTGACCGACCCTTTGACAATTCAAAAGTGCCTGTAATTGGTTTAATTGAAATAAATGCTTTGAGTTTGAGTCTACGCAACGGATTCTGATGCGGTTTTCATCATTATTCAAAGAGTTTATTCCGGAAGGATTATATGTACAAAACAATCGTTAATATTTAACTTAAATATAATAAAGAATTCTTGAAACTTTGTCGAATCCTAAACATAATACGAAGCAGGGCGGGTGGATAATCTATACATATAATAAAACTGTAGAAAAGAAGTTTTTGTACATTAAAAAAAAAATAAAAAAATATAGCCAGGGTGTTAAAGGACAACCAATAGAACCCAATTCCAGCATTTTTAGAATTTTTGTCTGTTTGTCTGTTTGTATGTTTAGTTATCCGAGCATCACGTAAAATGTACGAAATAAATGTAGATAACTTTTATACACAACGATTTAGCGTAACTTGAAGTAACATTTAGTTTTTGTTTCATTGCAATCGGTTCAGTCTATCAAAAGATTTTTGAATTTAAAGTGTACCTACCAGAAGTAAAATTAGTTAACGTGTGTTAATATGCACTTGGTCTCACAACTTTATGTTTATATATATTTGCGATAATAATTATATAAATTGAAGTAACATTGAGTTTTTTGTTTCATCGTAATCAGTTCACACACCTAAAAATTGTAAATTAGAAAATTCTAAGTGATTCAGAAATAAATATTAAAACAGCGCCATCTCTGGACAAAATTAGTTAATGTGTGTTAATATGCACTTGGTCTCACAACTTCACGTTTATACGCAACATATTTGCGTTAAAAATTATAAATTGAAGTAACATTGAGTTTTTTGTTTCATCGTAATCAGTTCACACACACCTAAAAATTGTAAATTAGAAAATTCTAAGTGTTTCAGAAATAAATATTAAAACAGCGCCATCTCTGGACAAAATTAGTTAATGTGTGTTAATATGCACTTGGTCTCACAACTTCACGTTTATACGCAACAATATTTGCGTTAAAAATTATAAATTGAAGTAACATTGAGTTTTTTGTTTCATCGTAATCAGTTCACACCTAAAAAAAAGACGGGTTGCACTCCGGGAGTGCCGGCAGAAGAGAAAACTTGAATATTAACGTTGAAATTAATCAATTATTAATTTAATTAATATAACTAATTTTTTTCACTACTTTCTGCGTCACTTTTTTCATTTTACGTCCACGTCCACGTCCATCCATCCATCCATCCATTGTCGTGTGTCACTTGGTTCACTTCGGTCGGTTGGCGCCGCCGTAGAAAGAGAGGGGGGGGGGGGGGGGGGGAATCTCTCCTGACGGTCACGTGTCCTGACGCGATGTCCTGACGCGAGTTTAACATTTTTTACCCATTACAAAAAGTGTGCAACGCCGCTAAAGAAGTTTTCACATCAAAAATGTAAATTTGAAAATTATAATATGGACTACATCTGGAGATCAACTACGTGCAGTATTGAATATTAATAGCACTTCGATAGATGGCGTTGTTATGGTTTGCCCACACCGGTAGTCGATGGACAGAGAGTACGTATCAGAAATTAGTTACAATCCCGTGGAACTCGAAGAAATTTTACAAAATGACTGCGCAAATTTGACAGAGGAACAGCGCCAGACGTTTGATAGGGAATGCTGCAGTGTAGATAACGCCTCGGGTGAAATCCTGTTTTTAGACGCACCGGGTGGCACAGGGAAAACTTTCCTAACCAATGTTATTTTGGCTCGAATAAGGAACCAAAGTAAATTGCCCTTGCTGTCGCCTCTTCAGGGATAGCAGCCACATTATTGCCTGGAGGAAAAACGGCACACACAACATTTAAAATTCCTATCGACTTGGACCGTACGGAAAGCCCGGTTTGCAACATATCACGAAATAGCGATAAAGCAAAGGTTTTACGCGATTGTGTTTTAATTATTAGGGATGAGTGCACAATGGCAAACCGCAAAGCTGTAGAAGCAGTGAATAGAACTTTGCAGGACATATCTAAGGCAAAATGACCGGCCGATGGGAGGCATTACGGTACTGTTCTGCGGTGATTTTCGGCAGACACTCCCGATAGTACCCCGAGGAACGAGAGCCGATGAAATTGCTGCATGTCTGAAGAGTTCTGTTTTATGGCGCAATATATCATCTACACACCTGAGCGTAAATATGCGTGCACAGTTAGGAGGCTGCGAAAATGCACAAGAGTTTTCCAATTTATTGTTACAAATAGGCGATGGCACATACCCCGTACAAGAAGATGGAAAAGTTAATTTGGTCGCTAATCTCTGTTCTTGCGTTACATCACAACAAGAGCTAATTTCTTCTGTGTACGGAGATTCCACAAATATGGGAAATCAAGCCGGTTCTTGGCTATGTCAGCGAGCTATTTTGACTCCCCGCAATGACCAAGCTGCGGCAATTCATTTAAAAATATTGATGCATGTGTCCGGGAATAGTAGAGAATACACCTCTATAAGTACAGTTATGGAAGAAGATGACGCCACGCACTACCCGGTAGAATTTTTGGATTCCCTCAACACACCCGGACTCCCCGCCAACAAAATAGTTTTAAAAATCGGTGTTCCAATAATTCTCCTCAGAAATTGATGTCCTCCCAAACTTTGTAACGGCACTCAGCTCAAAGTCACAAATCTGCAGCAAAACATTATCGAAGCTGAAATATTAACCGGTTGCGGTGCCGGTGATATTGTTTTTATTCCAAGAATACCTATTATTCCTAACAACTTTCCTTTCTCTTTCAAACGAGTGCAATTCCCAGTCAGTCTTTGTTATGCCATGACGATTAATAAAGCTCAGGGCCAGACATTATCCGTTGCGGGGGTGGACCTAAGTATTGGATGCTTTTCCCATGGTTAACTATACGTAGCTCTTTCACGCGTAAACAACCCCAATAACCTTTTTGTGTACGCTTCAGATGGTTCCACAACTAATGTTATTAATAGAGAAGCACTAGCTTAAATAAAAAATAAAGATTTGAATCGGTATCCTCGCAGGATATTGTTAAGTTCCGACATCCACGCGAACGAAGTCGCGGGCACAGCTAGTTATTTTAATAAAATGCAGCCACGAGAGTCCACTAATTACATCGTTCGATTTTTATCCCTAGCGAGTTGTTCACCAGCCGCGCGGCATGTCGCGATAATTTATGCGATGCTCGTTTACATCGACAAGTTTTAATGTGCGGCCATCGCTCGTGCAGAGAATAATTAACAATGTATGTCGTGCTGTTCGACAATGCCGCCAAGCGCTGTGTTTCCGGGTACAAGGGCTTTTTAAATAGCCGCTGAACAAAAGTGGGCAAGTTTTGTTGGAATTGTCTTTGTGTTAGCTTTCTTTGGGTAATTATGTTGTCGGAAACATAAAGTTCTGAATCCTGTAATTATTTGTGAACACATTTTATTACTTTTGTATCAAAACTTTTGTTAATTGACACTGTAACTAAAATATGGTAAACAAAGTCGTGGAAATGAGACGGAAAGGGGCTAATTTACAGCAGTAGGTATTTAACCTTGGTTTAACAGGCATTGATATATATTCGGTAGAAGTTCACAAAGTACAGGAGAGTGTCACCTGGTCGCCCCACATCAAAGGAGCTATATTTACAACGCAGCTCTGAATAAGGACGGACAGAAGGGCCGCTCCTTTAGAGCTCGCTCGTTAATTTAGTTGCTACAGTGTAACTGAAACGAATTTGTATTGAACGATAAGGCTTTGGTAGATTGTACCGTTGCAACCATAGAGTTGCAACATATTTTCTGACATCAGACCGGAATAACTCTGTAAAACCACTACTTAACGTACTAAGTAAATATTTAAGTTATTAAGTTCCATAAGATAGTAACATGGGGACTACAGGACCTAAACGCAAAAAACGCAAGTTTTATAATGCCTAAAAGTATATGATCGACTACGTAAACAAAATCAGAATTACTCTCCTTTTTGGGCAGTCGTGTAAAAATATATGATATTCTTCAGTATAATATTCTAGGTAGATAGTGTGTTGAAAACATAATACAACTAATTAGATACGATAGAAAAAAAATCGTGAAGATACCTTTAAAAGCTTTCTTTTCAAAATAAAAACCATATTAATACACAATCCAATACACACCATCAATCAATCTATACACGCAATCATTCTGATTTTTGTCAGATTATTCTACAAGCAACATACTAAAGCACTAGCACGAAACTCTTTACTTATTTTGTGGCACTAGTGTTTAAATTTTTTAGTCGAAAAAATAGATTTTTTGTAAATAGATAATTGCTTCATATTCTGCAATAAATTACCAGCATTGTTTCATCGCGCTTCTCTTTCTTTTCTATGCAGTCCGACAGTGACCGCGCTTTAGGTCATGTAGTCCCCTTAAATGTGACACTGCATCCCGCGTTACAAGATATAGACACGGTGTACCCTGTGTCCGATATCTTTCGATAGGTATTTATAATGTTATGCAAACCTACATGGTGGATTGGATTTGAGAATAATGAACATACTCCTAGTTATTGACTGAAGCTCCGAAGAGTTGACCTTCTCTGATAACATTGTTTTTTCTCACTCGCGCAGCCCGTGAACGCCCTGCCGACTTGGCACAGGGTGGCCCGACACACGCACGACGCACAACACACGTACCGCCGCACAAAGTGCCGCGCGGTGCCCTTTACAACTTCCGCCAGAGTTGAATACTATTATACTATCGGAAATGTTGTACGAACAATACATTTGTCTTCCTGCAAATGTTTTATAGCGCGCTCCCGTTGCCAAATAATACTGGCGGACTTTTTAGTCATTTTACGGGACGTATTTGCTCTATTTAGGCTTTATGACGGATTGTCGACAGACAAGCAACCAAAATGCTAAGGAGCAATAATAAGATCTTTTTGACCAAAAAATATAAATGATGTTGTTGCGATGATTGGACACGCTAGCTTAGGCTATGTACAGTTGACCACTGAAAACCTTCCTGCATTATTATTATTAACTAGCTGTGCCCGCGACTTCGTTCGCGTGGATGTCGGAACTTAACAATATCCTGCGAGGATACCGATTCAAATCTTTATTTTTTATTTAAGCTAGTGCTTCTCTAATAATAACATTAGTTGTGGAACCATCTGAAGCGTACACAAAAAGGTTATTGGGGTTGTTTACGCGTGAAAGAGCTACGTATAGTTGACCATGGGAAAAGCATCCAATACTTAGGTCCACCCCCGCAACGGATAATGTCTGGCCCTGAGCTTTATTAATCGTCATAGCATAACAAAGACTGACTGGGAATTGCACTCGTTTGAAAGAGAAAGGAAAGTTGTTAGGAATAATAGGTATTCTTGGAATAAAAACAATATCACCGGGACCGCAACCGGTTAATATTTCAGCTTCGATAATGTTTTGCTGCAGATTTGTGACTTTGAGCTGAGTGCCGTTACAAAGTTTGGGAGGACATCAATTTCTGAGGAGAATTATTGGAATACCGATTTTTATAACTATTTTGTTGGCGGGAAGTCTGGGTGTGTTGAGGGAATCCAAAAATTCTACCGGGTAGTGCGTGGCGTCATCTTCTTCCATACATAACATACATACATAATCTGCCTATAACGTTCCCACTGCTGGGACACAGGCCTCCTCTCTGTGAGAGGGAGTGGGCCGTAATCCACCACGCGGGCCCAGTGCGGGTTGGTGGATGTCACATGTCTTCGAATTGTTGGTTCTAGGACATGCCGGTTTCCTCACGATGTTTCATAACGAACGATGTTTCTTCTTCCATAACTGTATTTATAGAGGTGTATTCTCTACTATTCCCGGACACATGCATCAATATTTTAATTGCCGCAGCTTGGTCATTGCGGGGAGTCAAAATAGCTCGCTGACATAGCCAAGAACCGGCTTGACTTCCCATATTTGTGGAATCTCCGTACACAGAAGAAATTAGCTCTTGTTGTGATGTAACGCAAGAACAGAGATTAGCGACCAAATTAACTTTTCCATCTTCTTGTACGGGGTATGTGCCATCGCCTATTTGTAACAATAAATTGGAAAACTCCTGTGCATTTTCGCAGCCTCCTAACTGTGCACGCATATTTACGCTCAGGTGTGTAGATGATATATTGCGCCATAAAACAGAACTCTTCAGACATGCAGCAATTTCATCGGCTCTCGTTCCTCGGGGTACTATCGGGAGTGTCTGCCGAAAATCACCGCAGAACAGTACCGTAATGCCTCCCATCGGCCGGTCATTTTGCCTTATGTCCTGCAAAGTTCTATTCACTGCTTCTACAGCTTTGCGGTTTGCCATTGTGCACTCATCCCTAATAATTAAAACACAATCGCGTAAAACCTTTGCTTTATCGCTATTTCGTGATATGCTGCAAACCGGGCTTTCCGTACGGTCCAAGTCGATAGGAATTTTAAATGTTGTGTGTGCCGTTTTTCCTCCAGGCAATAATGTGGCTGCTATCCCTGAAGAGGCGACAGCAAGGGCAATTTACTTTGGTTCCTTATTCGAGCCAAAATAACAATGGTTAGGAAAGATTTCCCTGTGCCACCCGGTGCGTCTAAAAACAGGATTTCACCCGAGGCGTTATCTACACTGCAACATTCCCTATCAAACGTCTGGCGCTGTTCCTCTGTCAAATTTGCGCAGTCATTTTGTAAAATTTCTTCGAGTTCCACGGGATTGTAACTAATTTCTGATACGTACTCTCTGTCCATCGACTACCGGTGTGGGCAAACCATAACAACGCTATCTATCGAAGTGCTATTAATATTCAATACTGCACGTGGTTGGTCTCCAGATGTAGTCCATATTATAATTTTCAAATTTACATTTTTGAAGTGAAAACTTCTTTAGCGGCGTTGCACACTTTTTGTAATGGGTAAAAAATGTTAAACTCGCGTCAGGACATCGCGTCAGGACACATGACCGTCAGGAGAGATTTCCCCCCCCCCCCCCCCCTCTCTTTCTACGGTGGCGCCAACCGAAGTGAACCAAATGACACACGACAATGGATGGATGGATGGATGGATGGATGGACGTGGACGTAAAATGAAAAAAGTGACGCAGAAGTAGTGAAAAAAAATTAGTTATATTAATTAAATTAATAATTGATTAATTTCAACGTTAATATTCAAGTTTTCTCTTCTGCCGGCACTCCCGGAGTGCAACCCGTCTTTTTTTTTAGGTGTGAACTGATTACGATGAAACAAAAAACTCAATGTTACTTCAATTTATAATTTTTAACGCAAATATTATTGCGTATAAACGTGAAGTTATGAGACCAAGTGCATATTAACACACATTAACTAATTTAGTCCAGAGATGGCGCTGTTTTAATATTTATTTCTGAAACACTTAGAATTTTCTAATTTACAATTTTTAGGTGTGTGTGAACTGATTACGATGAAACAAAAAACTCAATGTTACTTCAATTTATATAATTATTAACGCAAATATATATAAACATAAAGTTGTGAGACCAAGTGCATATTAACACACGTTAACTAATTTTACTTCTGGTAGGTACACTTTAAATGCAAAAATCTTTTGATAGACTGAACCGATTGCAATGAAACAAAAACTAAATGTTACTTCAAGTTACGCTAAATCGTTGTGTGTAAAAGTTATCTATATTTATTTCGTACATTTTACGTGATGCTCGGATAACTAAACATACAAACAGACAAACAGACAAAAATTCTAAAAATGCTGGAATTGGGTTCTATTGGTTGTCCTTTAACACCCTGGCTATATTTTTTTATTTTTTTTTTAATGTACAAAAACTTCTTTTCTACAGTTTTATTATATGTATAGATAGATGGCGCTACCACCATCAACATACTTATTATTACTGTTGAAAGACAATGTGATACATCAGGTTTGGAGTATGGACAAAACAGTTTGAGCGTTTCAAAATATTCTGCATTCAACGTATTTTTAGAATAATTTAGGACACCAGTCGCGAATTAAACGTATACACAGTAGCAAAGTAATCCGGTATCACGACGATTGTGCGGCTGCGTCTAGGCGTAGGTCGCAGTTCAGTGAGGATAATGCCGCCTAATTGAGGCGCTTACAGTCATCGCCTCGACAAGTGATGGATCCAACTCCAATTAGTATTCCATCCTGGCTGGCTGATAGACGAGATATGAGCGACCTAATTACTAGCTCCTTTGCACGAAACGCTGAGTTTATAATCACTTTAGAATTAGGTCGCGTATTCAAATTGATATTACGTTTTACTAAACGTTGAAGGCTTGGTGTTGATTTGTTTCTTAATACGCTATATCGGCAAATCACTGCTTTGGACTGAGTGCAACTCCTGAGGGGCAACTCCTGTATTTTGACGAACATTCGTTTTTAACCCCCGACGCAAAAACGACGGGGTGTTATAAGTTTGACGTGTCTGTGTGTGTGTGTGTCTGTCTGTCTGTTACATCGTAGCTCCCGAACGGATGAACCGATTTTGATTTTGTTTTTTTTGTTTGAAAGGTGAATTAGTCGCGAGTGTTCTTATTTATTTATTATTTATTTATTGATTTATTTTATGATCTCCAACAAAAGATATACACAAAACATTATGTGGTCAATTGACGACAAGGTTGGTAGGTGTACTCTTAGCTATGTTTGAAGAAAATCGGTCCAAGATGGCCGCCGCCACAAAATGGCGGATTACATATTTTTTCACAACTCCCTCAATATGGGTATCAAATGAAAGGGCTTGACAAGTAGAATACCAAACACTATGCTAAATTTCAAAACCAAGATGGCCGCCACCACAAAATGGCGAATTATATTTTTTTTTTCACAATTCCCTCAATATGGGTATCAAATGAAAGGGCTTGACTAGTAGAATACTATATACTATTACAAATTTCAAATCTAAGATGGCCGCCACCAGAAATGGCGAATTCACAGAGGAATAATAAACAGGCTGGGACCTATACCATTTTTCTATTTTCAAACTCAAATGGGTCCCGCCTGCTTCCAACTTTTATTTTATTTAGAAAGGGCTTGTTTTTAGCTTTTCAGTTTTTTGTAAGTTAAGTTTTTTACCACAGTCGGGTTTTTTAATTTTTTAAATTTTATTTTTTTATTTTATACTTTTTAGTTATGAGTTGTAAATCCCACTTAAGTGTGATAGTTTTCCTTTAAACTTCGTTATATATAGGTACTACTGCCGCGTTTAGTTGGTAGAGGGGGGACACTTGATCCTTACGAAAATTGGTACTTTAAAGCTTGATAAGTCACGAACGGTTTACTTTATCAAAAAACGGTCTTTCCATACCACTAATATTTTTGAAAGACCTATCCAACGATACCCCACTTGACACAGTTTGTTGACTTCAATTTTTTTCATTTTCACAATATGACGTCTAGGTAGTCGCCATATTGAATTTTCACTAACGTCATGTCTTTAGTGACACTCGCCGGACTAAGAGGAATCGATTGACGTGTAAATCATAAAAATCAGCCCAGGCGTTTGGTCTGTATAGTGCTTCAAAGGAACATACATACATACATAGGCTGATAAACACATTACCACTCCTTTGCGTCGCGCAGTCGGGTAAAAAATACGTACAGCTGCGCAGATTTCGGCTAATCACGTGTGGATCGTATAGTATGTTTACTAGTAATATAATATTATAAAGTTTAAAAAGCAAGAAATAAAAGTTAAATAAAAAATTTAAAAACCCCCGACTCAAACAAAAACCTCTAAAAAGTAAAATAATAATATATATTAGCACTTTAAGTTTAATATTATAAGTTGCACGAAATATTTTGATCCAAGCGTCCTCATGTCGGGAGACGGCTAAAATATTTCGTGCAACTTATATTAAACTTAAAGGGCTAATATACTTATTTACGCAAAATACGCGCATTGACGTGGAGTTGCGGACACCAGCCCGTATTACCTATTACCTATTATTATTTTACTTTTTAGAGGTTTTTGTTTGAGTCAGTGGTTTTTTAAATTTTTAATTTTTTTAATCTCAATCTGTCAAAAAATCCTCTGATTTCCCTATAAGTATTTCTGACTAGTTTTTGACATTGATTGTCGCTGAGATGAAATTCGCCGGCTTGAATTTGAACATATTTTCAGTATGAGAATTGACCTACAGACCTCCGAATGAATGCAACAATTAGCGGCTGTACCATAATCATTTAGCTAACGTCACTGATTTGTCATTGATATTTTTGTTTTTCGCCAAACTTAAAAACCCTGCTCACCAATAAACTTCCATACTTTATATTTCTCGACACCTCACACATAATATGATGCTAAGACTAATATAAAGCAAGTCGTCGTATGAATGTTTATCTTGCGACTGAATAAACCGCACTTTATTGGCAAGGCTTGCCGATATTCTGCATCGGGCCGGTTTAAACTGCCTTATTACTTCGCGAGGCAATACCGATATCCCGATGCCGTTCGAGGCTACCGTAAAACGATACATACGTATTACGTGCAAGCGGCACATACATACATACATGCTCCCGTAGAATGGCTGAAACGAGCAGGAATATTGCCATAATCGACAAGCTCTCTAGATAAATTGATAATATTAGTATAATGTTTTAGAACGATACTGAGGAACGACATAATCACCTATTTACTGAAAGCATGTTTATCCATATTCGAAGAGTAACGTGTATGATTCAATTTGCCTCGAAAGCTTCGGGAGCTCATTTGAAATTGAATATAATATGTGTAAGAATATTTCAATATTAGCTACATGACAAGGTTGATGTTCATAGAGTTACTTACTGTATTGGTAGACAATCGCTCCCTAGATTCATATCTGTAACCTCAATTTGACAAAATACTGACATTAGTGGTGCCCTTACCGCTCCCGCTCACGGATCAATAGAGGCGCTCTTCTTTTGTTCATTCACTTCGCTCACTACATCAATAGCTAATTTCGCGATATCAACCAGTCGTGAATGAACGAACGAACGCTTTTGATGTCTCTTGGCAATATCGCCAGGCCCGACAGATTCCACTTTGTATCCACGGGCTCCCTCACAATTTATTGGCACAACGTGATATTTTAGCAGCCCATTATAAATGTATAGGGCGACATTTCTTTTACAACTGAACTCATAAAATGGCGTTGAATATAAATTGGATTAGATAATTACGTCGAGTTCACATAATTTACTTCGGACTTAATTTGTTATTCATCGTTAAATATGGAATTTTTACGAATATTGATGGTCTTTGTTTTAATATGATTCTGAAATATCAAGGTTTAATTTACTGCATATATTTTTTTAAAGCAGACTGAAGAAGGTTAGAACATTACATTACATTGCCGAAAAATAGGAGATAGATGTGTGGCCCCGAGCCCTTCGCGAACGTATCACGTACACAATTTACCTGCGCCGCCCGTGTGTGGGGTGTACCGGGTAGGCATAGATTTAGTATATACTATGGGTGTAGGAGTGTGCGTACAAACATTGTGTATCACTAAAACACACAGTTGCCACGTTTAATACAAAAAGTACACATGTTACAGGCGGATAAGAATCGCCATAGCCGGCACAGCTATGTTTGTTGAAGGGAAAAACGTGCACGAGAAAATATATGAGGGAGCTTTGCTTCATAATACACCTATTGGTGCGCTGAGAGATATTGGCTGAGCGGAGGGTAGTTTTGGATATTAATGGTATTAGCTCAAGCAGCTGGGATGAAAAACAAACAGTTTGGAGAGAGTGCCTCAACTCTGTCGATCTCACGCGACGGCTGCATTTACACTCAACTTTGATGTGGGTAGGTATATGAAGCTCAGTAACGTATTCTGAACTAATAGCTGCATCAACATAATATTCCATCAACATTCATATTGATTTTGAAGGCATTACAGTAATAATTGACATTACCTGAAATTTGATTTTACGTAATGAATATTTTGAAAATAACTAACATAGGTAAGTACCCACCTACATAATATAAAGAATAAAGGAATTGCAAAAGACAAAGTATGCTGTGTCTCTGGAAACACAGATGCATGATATCGTACGGAATATGCAAGATGAATTCCCAATTTATAAATTCTTCCAACGCTTAGTTATTTTTGTTCCGCGTCACGCGTCATAAGTACGTCGCGTGCGTCAGCCCACAAATTGTTTAGTTGTCACACTGTCCTGTTAGCTCCATTGCATTCCTGCACCAGTTTGTTCTACAAACGACGCAGAACAACGCATAGCTCCTGTCACTAAAATGACATGACAAAATACCTTTGCGACATTTCAGGCCGTACCTATCCGGATTTCGGTTTTCGGTTACCCGTACGATTTTATCGACAGAGAAAAATTCCAATAGCTAGAACTACACGGAAATCGCCGGAATATCCAGGATTGAGTCACACTGACGCGTGCACATAAACATTCGAAACGTTTTGTTTGAAACGGTAGTCTATTTGAAATCCGTATTTCTGTTACAAAAGGATTCCGCTCTTGGTTCCGTTTGAATATTCACAACGTTTGGAATACATTTCTCAGCGATCTTAAGTACGTACTTAAGTGAATTTTTGAGAATCGCAAAGCTCAGATGTACAAAGAGCAGCAGTTGCCAAGATCCGCCAAAGTCCGGCAAGGTCCAGGAACCGCATGTGCGCCACGAATATGATCCGTTACTGTTCCGTTTACTATTCCGGGATCGTCGCAGATGGGATTGCCTTATACAATTTCAGGGCATCGCTGGCTGCGACCATAAAACTGACCGCCATTACTCTCGGCGCTACCGCGAGTGAGCAACTCGCACTCGATCGGTTCTCGTGTAAGTGATGTGAGTGAAGATGACGATGTGTTGTTATAGTGGTCGTAAATTTAATACGAATTTAGTAATATTGCAACAATATAATATGTTGCCGGGAGATATCTTATAATGAATTGTTTATCGAGATCTTGTTCAGAATATGAAAGGTTGACTAGCTTGAAAGGTATCTCGAAAAGCCATCTCGAATCTTCAGAAGAAGAAAATGGTTGTTAAAGTTTTAAACGTGTCTACCTATTTATTTATAACATTTTGGAATACAAACTGTAGTATATTAAACATAAACAATGTTGTCTTAAAATTAAACTTAACAAATATATCGTACTACCCACAACATTCATTTTACTTAGGTCATAGATATCCGAACTTAGGTACATTCTAAATCTGAGATATTATCTGTCATTCTAAACAGAATAATAGAATTTAAATGTAAGAATCTTAGCGATGAGAAAAATGTTGTCACTTGAATGTATACAACAACAGTAGGTATATCTAGGGCGGGCACAGTAGGAGCCGACCGGACGGGTTCCGTCCGTCGTTGCATGCACATTATTTCGTCCGTTACTGTAATGAACCGTGAAATAGCGCCTTCTACTGAAATATAGCGCAATTATTTTTTTGCGCGGGCGGCATGATTGCGCCGAGACGCGGCCGCAACCCTTGCCCGCGCCCCCGCTCCCCGCCCCCGCGCCCCGCGCGCTCCGCGCCACGCGCCTTCTGTGACCACCACACACAGCAGATACAACAGAAAGACCAGCTCATACAACATTTGCATTGCGCTACTCTGAAACGCTCACGGAGTCTGCTGAAATACAAATATTGCATGTGAGAAAGCGCTAACTGCAGTGCTGTTTTAAACTAATGTAAATATGGGATTATGGAGCCTCCTACAGTTAGCTATGGTACGACTGTTTAATTTGTTTATAACTGCCTACTCCCCATGTACTCACACGTTACTCACCAGTAAAGTTCTTCAGCATGATCCTTGAGCATGGCACACACAAATGCGAGCCCGCTCTAACGTATGTTCCTATAGTGTATAAATGACTCGAACGTTCCAACTGTTCCGCTCCACGACACAGCCCGCCGAAAAATATGAACACATTTCTCTCTGCGCCGTTACTCCAGATGCTTTAGGTACCAACGAACGGCGCACAAATGAAACAAGAATACAAAGAAATATCAACGTTTATGTCGTTTAACAGTAAGGCATTTTGAAGTAATGGAACACGATCGGCAAAAACTTTAGATTGTGTCGTCCTAGGCGAGGCTGACGCTGGATAATCTCACTAAGTTATTTTTGATGGCAACATCGTAGCAAGATTAATGGGGTCCTTCGTCACGAGTACGGGACCTTAACTGTGATATGTCTCAATTTATATTCTTTTTATGGAGCAGAGTCGGCAGTTGTAAAGTTTAGTGAGGTTACAAAAACAATGGGCGACTGACCACTAGGCAGACGGGCGCAGAAGGTCACGTCTGTGCAGTGTGGGCATAGACAACGATAGATACTGTAGGTACTTACAAAAATGTTATTCAAATGCGTTCAATTTGCGATTGCTTCATGTCTAAATCATTACTTTTACTTCGATCCATGTCTATCTACAGATAATGTTTACATCTGGCTGTTATTGTAAACAATCAGCCTACTGTCTCCTCCTTAGCTTGTTCCTAACAGGGAGAGGGCACACGAGCCGGAACCACGTGACTTGTGCGCTGTTGTGTCCACGTCCTAACCTCGGGCAACTTTGAGCTGGGGCCAAAGTTGTGTCTTCATTGTAACGCGGATAGAATGAGGATCAACTCGCGGAGGCTATTGAAAATCAAGGATGCAGGATGTGTTGTTACGAACTTTCGCTGTTATTATATTTTTGTGTTCATCTCACAATGAACTGTTAACTTGTCTGTAACGAGCTCATGCACGTTTCAATATCTACTTTCTGGTGGAACAAAATAATGTTAATGTGTTAGCTTATTAGTTGTGACAAATCGCAATCGCATCTCCGATATTCTGTCTAGTAATACTCTAAATACAAAACAGGTACATAACTACATAGACCACAGTTACTGCAGAGTCAGGGCTCTAGCATGACCTAAATTGAATATATTTCAGTTCAATTTACAATGTAAGCTATAATAATTCCAAGTAGGTAAAGCAAAAATAAGCACACAGATTCTAAATCAATTTCCGAGTGAATTACGAAGTCATTGCGAACAAACAACTAGTGAGTACTATTAATCGCTATTTGTATGACATGTAAAACTATTTCCTCGCACAATAACACGGCGACGAGGCGGATGTCCCGGTTGTCACCACTCATTCGCCACTAATCCTCGCTAACGGGGCCGTCATAGCAAAAGCGAAGCGAAGACGACGCGTTACTGCCGTCGCGGGAGTTCGCATCTCGCGTCAACTCTTATTGAGGAAAATGAACATGACGTGTAACATTGCATTAACGGCGCCTGAGGAGTATGCACAGTCACATATCTAATTTACGTTGGTCGCACTCTGTATTACAACCACCTTGCCTCATAACACTAATCAGTTAACATTTACTTTTATTTATTACTTCTTTATCTAACACCAAAAAGTAATTACATAGTATTATAGGTCCTTACATAATTATGTAATCGGCGTTTTATATGTAAAAAGCAAAACGGTTTTTTTTAAATGAAATTATATGACGGAGAAGGTACGCGTGTCTGGTTATCATTAGCCATCATTTTAATTACGATGGGCGTACTTTAATGGGTAGTGTTAGTTATTGCGCAATAGAAAAACCGTTTGGAGTTCAAATCAGATTATAATTTCAAAAACAAATTAATCACACTGTAGGTACACGACACAACTATGTAGATACGGAACGCAAGACAGTTTCTGAGCACATGTTGTCCGTACGATGTCCAATGTCCAAGCGAATCCACACCGGTCTGCAGCGCTCTCGTCGACTCCCACAAACTCAAAATAGACTCTATCAAGCGCCACCAGATGGCGCTGGCGTCCCGATCTGTCAAACGAATGACGGGTTTCCTATTTAATCAATCAAAATATTTACCATTATTATCTATGCACTTTCGCCATTTAATAGGTAATTAGCTGCGCCCTGCGGTTTCACCCTCATAAGTTTCGATTCCGTGGGAATATCGGGATAAAAACTATCGTATGTCCTTTCCCGGGACTCAAACTATCTCTATACCAAATTTCATTTAAATCGGTTCAGTGGTTTAGGCGTGAAAAGGTAACATACAGACAGAGTTACTTTCGAATTTATAATATTAGTATGTATCGATTTCTTTGCTGAAGAAATTGTGAAAGCGAGAATTAATAAAATTTTTGAAAGCGGTTTTGGCTGCCTCATTGGAATTGTTTTTTTTTCCTTGCAAGAAATATTCCAAATTCCGGAAAAAGTGTTACTCTGTTGGAGCAAGGTCCGGGGAGTATGGTGGGGGTCGGAAACATTTCAATTGCAGCTCCTCTAATTTAGCAACCGTCTGTTGTGCAGTGTGTGGTCTAGCGTGTCCTGAAGCAGCAGCGGGCTATAACAATTGGCCAGTCTCGGTTGTTTAATGGCTAGCTTTTCCATCATGGTTAGCAATTGTTGATAATGCAGATCTGCCGTAATCGTCTGGCCAGATCTTAGGAAGCTGTAGTGGATGATACCAAAACTGGTCCACCAATCACTAACCAGTACCTACATTTTTCTGACTCAACTTTCGCTTGGAGCAGGATTTGGCCGGTTCTCCTGGGTTCAACCGTTTGATTGTGATGAGCGTTTCCCGTTATTGTACAGGACCCATTTTACATATCAAGTAACGATTCGATTCAAAACGCTCTCACTGTGACGGTTGGGTAATGTACCGCAGCACTCGATGCGTGTTTGTTGGTGTGCTTCACTCAATTCATGCGGTACCTACCAATTTTTCGAGCATTTTTAGTTTTCAATTTTGTTTCAAGTGAAATAAATTGTTTTATCACTCACACCAAAGCCTGCCGCTAACTCTAAAGTGGTTTACGATGGATCCGCTTCCACGATCACTTTTGAATTTTTTAATTGTCAAATATAATCTTCGGCCGTCCACGGGGTTTTTTCTGTAGGTCAAAATATCCAGAACGTAAACGTTGGAACCAAAAACGTACCGTGTTTTCTTTTATAGTAGCTTCCCCATACACATCATTGATACTTCAAGCTGTTCCTGCAGCGCTGGTTCCATGGTGAAACTCAAATAACGCGATATTTTAAGTTTTCCATATTGTGAACAGAACGATGTCAAAGAAAAATCAAATGGCGCGAAAATAAATGAATCAATAAATTCTAAAGAAATACACAAGCCTATATCTATACATATAATAAAACTGTAGAAAAGAAGTTTTTGTACATAAAAAAAAAAATAAAAAAATATAGCCAGGGTGTTAAAGGACAACCAATAGAACCCAATTCCAGCATTTTTAGAATTTTTGTCTGTTTGTCTGTTTGTATGTTTAGTTATCCGAGCATCACGTAAAATGTACGAAATAAATATAGATAACTTTTACACACAACGATTTAGCGTAACTTGAAGTAACATTTAGTTTTTGTTTCATTGCAATCGGTTCAGTCTATCAAAAGATTTTTGCATTTAAAGTGTACCTACCAGAAGTAAAATTAGTTAACGTGTGTTAATATGCACTTGGTCTCACAACTTTATGTTTATATATATTTGCGTTAATAATTATATAAATTGAAGTAACATTGAGTTTTTTGTTTCATCGTAATCAGTTCACACACACCTAAAAATTGTAAATTAGAAAATTCTAAGTGTTTCAGAAATAAATATTAAAACAGCGCCATCTCTGGACAAAATTAGTTAATGTGTGTTAATATGCACTTGGTCTCATAACTTCACGTTTATACGCAACAATATTTGCGTTAAAAATTATAAATTGAAGTAACATTGAGTTTTTTGTTTCATCGTAATCAGTTCACACCTAAAAAAAAAGACGGGTTGCACTCCGGGAGTGCCGGCAGAAGAGAAAACTTGAATATTAACGTTGAAATTAATCAATTATTAATTTAATTAATATAACTAATTTTTTTTCACTACTTCTGCGTCACTTTTTTCATTTTACGTCCACGTCCATCCATCCATCCATCCATCCATCCATTGTCGTGTGTCATTTGGTTCACTTCGGTTGGCGCCGCCGTAGAAAGAGAGGGGGGGGGGAAATCTCTCCTGACGGTCATGTGTCCTGACGCGATGTCCTGACGCGAGTTTAACATTTTTTACCCATTACAAAAAGTGTGCAACGCCGCTAAAGAAGTTTTCACTTCAAAAATGTAAATTTGAAAATTATAATATGGACTACATCTGGAGACCAACCACGTGCAGTATTGAATATTAATAGCACTTCGATAGATAGCGTTATTATGGTTTGCCCACACCGGTAGTCGATGGACAGAGAGTACGTATCAGAAATTAGTTACAATCCCGTGGAACTCGAAGAAATTTTACAAAATGACTGCGCAAATTTGACAGAGGAACAGCGCCAGACGTTTGATAGGGAATGTTGCAGTGTAGATAACGCCTCGGGTGAAATCCTGTTTTTAGACGCACCGGGTGGCACAGGGAAATCTTTCCTAACCATTGTTATTTTGGCTCGAATAAGGAACCAAAGTAAATTGCCCTTGCTGTCGCCTCTTCAGGGATAGCAGCCACATTATTGCCTGGAGGAAAAACGGCACACACAACATTTAAAATTCCTATCGACTTGGACCGTACGGAAAGCCCGGTTTGCAGCATATCACGAAATAGCGATAAAGCAAAGGTTTTACGCGATTGTGTTTTAATTATTAGGGATGAGTGCACAATGGCAAACCGCAAAGCTGTAGAAGCAGTGAATAGAACTTTGCAGGACATAAGGCAAAATGACCGGCCGATGGGAGGCATTACGGTACTGTTCTGCGGTGATTTTCGGCAGACACTCCCGATAGTACCCCGAGGAACGAGAGCCGATGAAATTGCTGCATGTCTGAAGAGTTCTGTTTTATGGCGCAATATATCATCTACACACCTGAGCGTAAATATGCGTGCACAGTTAGGAGGCTGCGAAAATGCACAGGAGTTTTCCAATTTATTGTTACAAATAGGCGATGGCACATACCCCGTACAAGAAGATGGAAAAGTTAATTTGGTCGCTAATCTCTGTTCTTGCGTTACATCACAACAAGAGCTAATTTCTTCTGTGTACGGAGATTCCACAAATATGGGAAGTCAAGCCGGTTCTTGGCTATGTCAGCGAGCTATTTTGACTCCCCGCAATGACCAAGCTGCGGCAATTAAAATATTGATGCATGTGTCCGGGAATAGTAGAGAATACACCTCTATAAATACAGTTATGGAAGAAGAAACATCGTTCGTTATGAAACATCGTGAGGAAACCGGCATGTCCTAGAACCAACAATTCGAAGACATGTGACATCCACCAACCCGCACTGGGCCCGCGTGGTGGATTACGGCCCACTCCCTCTCACAGAGAGGAGGCCTGTGTCCCAGCAGTGGGAACGTTATAGGCAGATTATGTATGTATGTTATGTATGGAAGAAGATGACGCCACGCACTACCCGGTAGAATTTTTGGATTCCCTCAACACACCCAGACTTCCCGCCAACAAAATAGTTATAAAAATCGGTATTCCAATAATTCTCCTCAGAAATTGATGTCCTCCCAAACTTTGTAACGGCACTCAGCTCAAAGTCACAAATCTGCAGCAAAACATTATCGAAGCTGAAATATTAACCGGTTGGGGTCCCGGTGATATTGTTTTTATTCCAAGAATACCTATTATTCCTAACAACTTTCCTTTCTCTTTCAAACGAGTGCAATTCCCAGTCAGTCTTTGTTATGCTATGACGATTAATAAAGCTCAGGGCCAGACATTATCCGTTGCGGGGGTGGACCTAAGTATTGGATGCTTTTCCCATGGTCAACTATACGTAGCTCTTTCACGCGGAAACAACCCCAATAACCTTTTTGTGTACGCTTCAGATGGTTCCACAACTAATGTTATTATTAGAGAAGCACTAGCTTAAATAAAAAATAAAGATTTGAATCGGTATCCTCGCAGGATATTGTTAAGTTCCGACATCCACGCGAACGAAGTCGCGGGCACAGCTAGTTTTAAATAAATTTGAATTTGGAAATCCCAACCAAATGAAAGATATTTGAGATTAAAGTGGCCAGTTCGACGAAACGTCAATTTCATATTTCATAAGGACCTTATTAGGTACAACGAACTATACGTTATTGTTAATGTAGGGGCAATAACAAGACCCTAACTATGCTGGTAATTGGTCTAGCCTTGAAATGTATTTGATTTTGTTGTTGGAATCAGATGGCAGTTGCTCCTAGAATACAAGCATAGGACAGTGGCCACATTTAATGAGACTTGAATTTGATTTCAGGTCTCACTAAATATGGCCCTGCTTATTATTTTCTATGAAGATAGTAACATTATCTACCTTGTTTCATTAGAAGAGACCACTTCGAAGCTACATGATGGTCCTCATATGATCTGACCATTACAATGTAATTATAATATATGTAATATGATCATTATATTGTAATAACTTTGCCCTCTAAGTTTATTTCAGTGTCTTCTCAGAGTTCCTAGTCGGCTAGGAAGCACAAACCTTACTAGTTTAAATAAAAATAATTTACCTTTTTAAAATTGTTTTGTTCTTAAAATTGAATTGTTCTTTTTAACCAATTTACAAAATACATAATTTTAATCATTCATCGTATGATAGCCATGTACACCTATTGTCAAGAGACTAGTTTTCTCATTGTGTTACTTAAATAAAACTCAACTTGGCCCTATTTGTTTTCACCATCTTTTCTAGCACCAGTCACTTAATACTCCTCACACCTCCTGTTTTCCGGGTAGGGTAACAATTGAGTAGCACATACACGCTGTTCGCACCTGTTCGCTGGTACATAGTTAATGAACGCTTTCGTCCGTCCCTAGCCTTGAGTAAAGGTCGCTCTAGTGGACTGGGACGGCACACGATTGGGAACATGTTGTAAGGAACTGCAGAAGGTCTTGTCTTTACATTACGGGATAAGAATCTAACTGGGGAGACTGTAGCGTACTTTAGAGTAATTATCAGGCAAAGAACAACAATTGGCTACATGTCAGTAATAGGGCTTGATAATTCACCCTGTGATACTGATATTTTTCATTTTGTAATGTTTTATTATCGTACGCGTGCACCGAATTATTTTACTAACATAGATTTGAGTCATTTTTAATAACACGCTATGGGCCTTCGAAGTAGTCCTTCGAAGCCTGAAAAAAAAGTTTTAATTTTATTTTTATTCGCTTTTATAGCCGGCAAACGACATAGCAAGTTAGCAATCCAATATGAAAAGCATATCTGTGTAGCAGTGACTACAGACAAACAAAGAGCCGTATGAGCGGTGAATGCTGTTGCGAATCCCGCACCCCCGGCCATAGGTAGAGGTGGGACACCGCGGTGGTTTTAGCCGGTAAGAGTCTGGCATGCCCCTCTGTCACCCCCACGATAGAGGAAGTCCATGAGGATTTCCACGGCGAGAAAAAAAAAAGGTAACCCGAAATGACTGTTAACCACATCTTTATCGATATAACACCTGGAATAAGTAATCGTTTTGTAGTTTTTTTTTTAAATACATATCAACAATAGTATACTCTTGCATGTTTGAGCGCTGCATCCTGGAGGCTTATTTTACGTAGGCTGTCTAAAGATCAAACTACATCTAAGATACCTTTTACTCTACTTAGCCGCCATTGCTCTATTAAAGTCTAGGCCGTATTTATCTCCTAGTACCTCTATAGCAGACAAGACAAGGCGAGGCGTTTTCAGGTTCTTGAATTCGTGATGTAAAATGTGAAACTTCTGTATATACCTGTGGAGTGAGCGCCCCGGTCGAGGCTCGTGTGTCGGCGCCGTGATCAAGTGTTTAGCTTTAATAAGTGATGTCTATTTATTTGGACGCTAGGCTCGTGTTGTCGTGTGCTGCAGATTGACCGCGGTACTTTATTTATCGGGTTAGTTTGTTTTAAAGTTGCGTGATTAATACTATTTATATTTCATAAATTCATGAGAGTAAAACAAATATTTGCTGCAATTTATATCGCAAACATTAGCTACAGTACCATGCTAATAAACTACACTGTAAAATTCTGATCGTTTCATGTAAATTGTAATATGATTTTATCAGATAATTGTCACAGAGTCATAGGATAATAGTCATAAAACAATTGGAATGTGATTCATTATGTCTCATTATCAAATCTCTCTGCCCCACGCTTATAAAACCAAAAGCGTGAAGTTTGACATTTAAAATTTCCGAACATCAAGTAAAGGTCGTTATCGGCAAAAAGTGCTGCTCTAACAGAAATCAAGTTGTTTTATCAGCGAATCTGTTCGCTCAGCTCCGGTATCGAGTGGCCGAAGTTAGGGCGCGCCGCGCGCCGTGAGTCGTGTCGTGACGTCACCGGGGCCGCGGGGGGGCGCGCTGAACTTCAGCATTTTGTATTATTTTATAAGTGTTTATCTGAAGTGCGGCACTGTTCTTGTCTTAGATGCTTGCCATGTATGACATCTGATAGGTTTGGTTTTTAGGGTTCCGTACCCAAAGGGTTCCAATGGAACCCTATTACTAAGACTCCGCTGTCCGTCCGTCTGTCTGTCAGCGGGCTGTATATCATGAACCGTAATAGGTAGACAGTTGAAATATACACAGAGTGTGCCTACTGTATGTGTTCTATTCTATTGCCGCTATAACAATTTACAATTGTAGTAAAAACAAAATAAGTGAAAAATAAAAGGAGGTTTCCATACATGAAACGTGTTTTTTTCGGCGTTTTTTGCCTTGTGATACAGAACCTTCCGTGTGCGAGTCCGAGTTTTTTAAATAAGAAGCAACCTTTTTTTGGTATAAATAAACATAGATGTAGAGTCTATTAACATTTTGTAAGTCTTTTAATTATGTTGTTTTGTATAATAGTATGTGATCACAGAGACTGTATCTACTTTTATTATATATTTTGAATACATTTCTTAATTTGTAAGTGAACATTATAGTTCTTTTTTGAGAAATAAATGTCTTTAAACCGAAGTCATTTAGGTAAATCCAGAAAGTTCAAGACCGGCCCACTGGTTGGGCAAAGTGGAATGCCTACAATTTTGGAGTGGAATTCACTACTTTAAAATCTTGTTGGATTCTGCCCCACTAGGGTTGGCACCTTAGAATAAACGTACAAACACTTTATTTTGCAAATTTTTTTTTCTTAGTTGTTTCTGGAAGGATACGGGTTTGTAAATCATAGATCAATAACACGATTAGTTACAAGTAAAGTATACCTATGTTATATGTACTAACTTTTAAAATCACAGATATACGAATTGTTGGTAGAGACCTTTGCCCTGCAGTGGGACACTACTGGCTAGTTAGATTAGATTAGAGAAAGTACTGTCACGGGAACAAATTGTTTAGCATTTACAGCCGCAACGGGCTGTAGCGGGTTTTCACACAAGAGAATGCGGTGCGGCCCGCCTGTAGTGTGCGTTGGTTCATAGAAAGTGATGAAAGAGGATTTTTGTAATGTGTTGCGTTGCAGGGGCGCACTACAATCTGCTTTAGCCTTAAATTGTCTGTAAGTTGTATATTCAAGTAACAACTGTCCTTCTTTGTCAGTCGTATCTACATACAGCACATGATTCTAGACCCTCTAGCGTAGAAATGTTACGCAGGTAGTAAACATTTAAAAAAATCTGTTTCCCACAAAAGTTTAATACCTTACCTACGCGGTCAAAATGTAAGGAACGGCGATTTTTTTTTATCAAATAATTTTCTAATAACCGACATAACATTTCAACGGATATTAATCATATGGGTACCTAAGTACCTACTGAATTCATGATAACAGGTTGGTATGGTTTAATGAATAAGTCTAATGTTTAAACATAAAAAAACTATTAGTCTATCATCTGCGGATTAAAACCACATCGTGTCCTTTGTAAATATAGAAAGTTCTTGTAAATACAGATCTTGGCCTTCCTTTGCATTCATCTTACATTAAGTGGGTACCTATACTTTGAGTTTTCTACTGATTTTTCAACTAAAGGTATATTCAATTCGATTTACTCCGGTCTGATCCCCTGCTAGTTACCTATTGTTATTCAATCATTACAAAAGAACAGTAGGTGAGCCTGCAGCCTCTTGTTGTCGGTGATTATTGAACCCTCTCTGTGTTTCCAGTCGATATGAAACTTATATTATCAGATACCTACTCATTATCCCAATATTCATTACGACATGTTACGTGGGCGGATTAGATGTTACATTTATGACAGCTGACAACGTCGTCTGTTATACGCCTTACCTTAGTTAACTTCAAAACAAACAAAACAGCTCGTATTTCACTCGGATTCGCTTCCTTTACGACTGAGATTATTAATTTAATAAATACCTAGTCCTACACCCATTATTAATATTATAACATTATAGTTATAATAAAACGATTATAATTCAACTTCAGTGTATAGTTTATTTTAGTGAAGATTGATGGCACGTGTCATGAGTCGCGACGCACGCGACCACCAATAACAAGACATTTGTTTTGTTAACGAGACACGTCCCACGACTGCGCTCGTAAATATTTGTTTTGCTTTAAAATAATATGCTGTTGTATAAGAAAGGAAGGAATTCGGTTTTTTATGAATAATTCTTATTAGGTATAAGTTTGTTCAAACGGCCCACTTTGATTTATATTTGGTCTTATACGAGTAAAAACCCAGCTATTTCAGATATATACGTGAAGTATAAGTATTATGATTTTGTTTGAAGAAAATTGCATCCTACTACAGTTTTCGTAATGATGTGACTCTTTTTTTTTTCTTTTTTTTATTGTTAAAAGGGCCCACTCTACGCTCTTTGCGGTTTCATTGTGATTGAAGAATTCCCCTTTCCATTAAAGTACTCATCGTGTTGTGTATATTATAAACATGAACACTCACCCACCGTTACGGGCCACAAAAACACCGATACGGTACGCACGCTACACAATTATACGTCACTAACAACACTTCCATCACAAACGGAACGCTTTATAGATACATTAGGTAACAATCAATACACGAACACACGCAACAAGAGATAAATATTTAATTTCCGCCACAAGGTGCCGTCGGATCGCTCATTTCCTCGGAGATACGCGCGTAATCCTAGAGACTGATGCTGCGTTTGAAACACGAATATTTTCATTTTCGCTCAAACGGATTTTATTCGCAGCTAATGGTTTTTTGGCGGCGTGCTCTGTGATATTGTTTGTTGTTAGGAAAATGATTTTACGAAGGATTATTATCGAAATCTTTGCGCAAATAGAAATAAGCCTTGAAACTACATTAATTTCACTCGGACAACAATATTTTATTAGTGAAATTTTGAGACTTCAGAACTGTCGACCAAGTTTTTAATAGATTTTAGGATCGATTGCTGAGAACGAATTTCGAATCCATGGGTTGGAAGAAACAATAATTTTGTTCACAAAGTACGCGCAACATCCTCTTTTTGTTATCTGAGAGAATTGTACAAACACCATCTCACACATGTTTGCGCCGCATGCGCACGTCGCGTTCGTTAGCCAATGAGCGTGATTAACAGCTGCCGGTTAATATAATAATGTGCAGCGAACACACATGTGTCGGATGTGCGAGCGCGGCACGTGCTGGTGACGTCACGACTACGGACACATGCCGGTGCACTGCGCTTTTATTATGCGATCTGTTTCTGCAGTGTTTGGTTTATAGAGATACATTTTATTATTTGAATAGCACGAGCACAGTCAGCCTTAAAAAGATAAATGGCCTAAATGGACTTTAACCACAATCCTCTCCAGTCGTAACATAGTACTCCACAACTCCATGGCACTGCCACGTATGATGATGATGATGATGATGGGGCTCCCTTTTCCGCACTTAGACTCCCATTTGGCACTGCCACGTATTCACGTATCATCCCTTCGCCCTCCATTACCCACAACTTTGGTGTAACGCGGCGATATTGCAAAAGTTGTAACAAAACGGCGCATTAATTCCGTATGTGGCGATATTTGTATTGTGGCACAAAAAGCGAGCGATACAATTTGCATTGTTCTTGTGCGCGGCACGCGCACGTTCCGAAGAAAAGTTGGCGCGCGGGTTGTACGTGTGACACATCGCAAAGACACCGCAGAAGGTGCACTCAGTGACATGTCTATTGTTCTACTGATTGTACACTACTTACCTACTTACTATATTCTAAGCAAACATAGCGACATTCATAGTATAAAATAATACTAGAAAAAGACAAAGATCGACCCAAGACAGGGCTCCAAAAAAATTTATAATTAATTTAAGTGTCAACAGTATACGTTTTTATTTTTACTACTAAGACTCCAATGTCCGTCTGTCTGTCTGTCTGTATCTCATAAACCGTGTCACCGTGATAGCTAGACAGTTAAAATTTTCACAGATAATGTATTTCTGTTGCCGCTATAACAACAAATACTAAAAACAGAATAAAATAAATGTTTAAGGCGGGCTCCCATACAACAGACGTGAATTTTTTGCCGTTTTTTGCGCGATATTAATAACGGCAGCAGGCAGACGCTTGAAATATTTACAGAATAGGTACTTAGTTGTACATTCACTTTAAAAATAAATAGTTAAATTAAAATAAATTAAATTAAGGGGGGCTCCCATACAACAAACGTGATTTTTTATATATCGTTAAATATTGTACGGTGGTACGGAACCCTTCGTGTGCAAGTCCGACTTGGCCGGTTTTTAGAACCAACTCCCAAGACATTTTAAAGAACTGAGCCTCAATAATTTTGAACCATGTAGTACCATGCAGGCTAGATGGAATACATTACTTTATAACTGTCTAGCGGTTTTGAGTATTTTGTAATTTTGGCATATGCAAATGCTCTGCAGATCTCTGGTAGCGTCGTGTGACGAGTCGTTGAGCTCCCTGAAATAGGATTGAGCTACACGATGACTGATGCATATATGCCGTCTGATGAGACAGGTCAACTCAAAGCTGCAATGGCTCTTTGTTCAAAAAGCCCTTCCAGACATGGCCCTGCATTGTTAGACTCACATAAAATCCTAATAGTATAATTTTTAGCTTGGACCATGACCTCTGAGTTTGTTGCGGCAGTTCATCTCAGGGATCAGTCAGCCAGGAAATGCCGGTGCCATCTAGTTTTAAAATATATATCAAAATATTGAGGTGATAATGTGTCTTAAAAGATCTACATACAGAAATAAACATCATTTCATTTCATCATTAGCTACTAGTTTGCCTCCTGCAGCCCTTGTATCCGACTGATGAAGAAACACGCCATTTTGTGATTTCAATATACACAAAACAAACAAACAATACGTTTTTCTGACTGTAAAATGTACAGTCAACAAAAGAAATAAGTATATAGGATCGTTGGATATAGTTGAAGTTTTGTAAGAAACCGATGGATGTTCTCGAATAAAATTTAATTTTATTAATAGAAAACAAACAGCTCATTTATCAATTTAAATTTCAGTCGACAACATCCATCGGTTTCTTACTACCTCCTCCTCCTCCTCCTCAAGTCGTACTCCTCATTACTGAGGGTCGTGATCCTCCCTTGAAAACATTTTTTCCCTGACGATGTTTCGCCATCTCTGTCTATCCTTGGCCAAGTGAAGCGCATCATGAACTTTCGTGTTAAGAGAAGAACTTATCTGGTCGGACCATCGCAAAGGGCTGCGACCTCTTGGACGTTTACCATCCACCTTGCCGGTAACCATCAGTTGTTCGAGGTTATTGCCATCTTTCCTCGCTATATGGCCGAAAAATTCCAAAACTCTGCGGCGACAGGTAGTAGAGAGTCTGGTCTTTATTCTGAGCTCGCGTAGGATGGACTCGTTGGTGCGGAATGCAGTCCAGGGTATCTGGAGCAACTTCCTCCAACACCACATCTCGAAGGCGTCTAACCGAGCTCGATCGGCCTTTCTCAAGGTCCAAGTTTCTGCTCCGTATCCGAAAATTGAAAAGACCAGCGTGTTGACCAATTTCACTTTGGTATTTCGCGAAATGTTGCGATCTCTCCATATTTTTTGAAGCTGAGACATAGCATTCTTGGCCTTGGTTTCTTACTAAACTTCAACTTCTTCTGCATACGTATCTCTTTTGTTGACTGTAGGTACATACCTAGTGCGGTTTAGTCGTTAACATTTGACGTTCGTTTCGCGTGTTCCCAAACCTCCCCGATCCCCGAACATGGAGGCTGCCGCGTGATGCTCTCTCCGTCAATTCCGCACTCATCTCGAGAACAAGTGTTACATCTGCATGCTGTTCTTTTATTCTATTAGAGCTGAATATCATTGTAATCGTGCCCGGTAGAGGACAATTTAGGCTCGCCCAATATTACATGGAACCTAGTATCGACATCGCTGAACTGTCGCTAAAGCGTGTGGAGCAGTAGATACAGTTGACCTTTTGGTAATAAAGGTGAGTAATGTCACAAAATAGTACTGTCAGTCTGCAGTGGTTAACTCTTTGTGAAACATTTCGTCCGCGGTAGTACTACTGTGCTTATCAGCCTATAAGCAGTATGTAGGTTAGAGGGGTACCTTGGGGTTCAATGTACCTACAGCGGTATCTTTCCATTATTACTTTCCTTTGAAAAAAAAAAAACAACGGATAAAATACGAGCCCAATTAATAGAACACATGTTTACACAACGGAATAAAAACAATATTTTGATGTGACTACATTCATTAGCTATTGCTTGGGCAACATTAATGGGCAATTCATCGCGTGGTCGCGTCGTTATCATAACACGTATTATGTGAACGTGAATACACTCAATGTTAGTGCTCGTTTGATAATATAATCAAACGGTATTTATTACCATATCAAATTGCCCTAAAAGAGACTTATATCCAACGTCTTTAAGGAAGAATCTTGAAAGTCCTTTATGCGTGGGTAGGTTTACATTATTATTAATATTGTAATAACACACAACAACATTAATATTGTTATAACAGTTCATGGATAAGTTTTGTTATGCCGGATAAAATCAGAAGAAATAGTTAACATTGTTGTTATTTTCTATTTTGATAAGGCACTGTTAGTTATCAAGTGATTTTGACATTAAAGTGAATTGTCAGATTGATGATTGTCAGATTGTAGCCCACTTGATTCAGTTTTGAATGACAAGTAGTAAGGTTAGTAAAGTTCGAATTGTACTGAACTGTAACATTGCATTGATTTGATTTATATTGTTATTGCGTTGGTTTACTTGTTGTTTAAATGCCTACCTACTGTTGCTACGCCTAAGTACTCTCTTCCGAAGTAGGGCAGTTTACAATCTTCTCTATTATACTGGTGATGGGAAATATTGAAATAAACGTTAGTTTTATTATATTACTGATCACAGTATCTTTTCCCTAAAACACAATCCTTTTCGCCACGCAATATATATATATATATATTTTTATTCTTTACTATTTTATTAACGGTAATCAGCCACATAGTGTATCGAGTTTATTCTAAACGTGATTACAACAAGAAACTCAACGTCTGTAGCATTTTCAACATAAAAATATACCTAATATGAGTTTCCGAAGTGTGTAAAGGAAAACATCACTTATTTGAGAATAATAACAGGCATCTGAAACGCATCAACGCTCGTCTCGACGAGGTTCCTTACCTCCGTGTGTGAACGACTGTACCTACGTCCTGTAGGAGTGTGGGCGCAGGCGCACGAAGGGGCACACGCACACCTGACACCACTTTCGGGAAGTCGTTTGTGTCGGAAATAAATATAATAAGGTAACTGCAAATGAAACACGTTTATTTACAAAATACATTGGGGTAAGTGGGCGCCCTGTGCGTTGCGGGTAGGTCATATTTTAAACTTCTGAATTATTAATTGGCTGGAAAGGCGTTCGCGCTCTTTGTTCCAACGTCATATTGAATAAAGAGCTTCAAGCAAGTTTAAGAATACATTTTATTTCTTCTGTTTGGTACAGATGCCTCCTGCATACGTGATGATAGCCTCGTTTGATTGGAACCGTTCCTCAAATCGGTTATTTCGAAGTCCAGTGGTGTTCAGCAGTAAACGGTACGTGCTTGTGGTAATGTCGGGATCCGCTCAACGAGGCTTCACTGCTCACAATGGGGTTTAATTAACATTTAAATGAAAACTGCGACAAAATACAGCATTAACATGCATGAAAGCGTTAAAAAATGAAATTAATTCGCTGCAGTAATTCGATCACCATCTGTTCTTAATAACTGCGCCGGGACATCGACAATACGTTAATTTTTACGATAATCCGTGTGAGGCCATAAAGGCGGCGGTTGTTTATGTGTGGCCGCTCCGATGGCGATTACCGCGCGTTAACCACCTGATTGCACGTTACGTTGATTGGCTCCGACTGCGGGGAACCGGACATGGGTGTTGTTTGTACAATGCAGCTCCCGTGAAACACAAATACCTATTATTGTACCTATCCGACTGTAGTCTTGAGGCTAGGTACCTCGGAGTGAACGATCTGAACAGGCCGGCCTGACCGGACCTTTAATCGATTAGCTTAAATTAGTACTCGTTCCGAACAACGCGAGCGATTGATATAGAGGCTGTAACTCCCACACGTGGTACGTAATGAGACGGGTCCAAAGCACTGACTACTTAATTATGTATGGTAGCATATACCTACAATAATAATATCTAAGTAGGTATTACATGTTAGCAGTATACATTACTTGGAGTAAAGTTTCAAGTATCCGCCGAGATATTTAATACGGTACCTAATGTTTTTATAATTCGCCGAGTGCTGGGGTCATGGCAACTAAGTTTGTATCTGAGCTATTTCTGCTATAAGATATTCAGTAATATCAATTTCTACGGTCTTATTCCTAGAGAGTACTTATGCTAGATTTTTACCCAACTACGGCGAAGCAAAAAGGAGGGTTATGATTTTGACCGGTATGTATTTAGATTTTGATATCAAGATCCTTACGAAATAACCTCATTTAATTAAATAGGTATTATTAAGTATGTAGTTAAAGTGACTATTATAACTGAAAGTAAGTATGTATTATAGTTTGTTTTCAATGTGTACGTGGGACACTAGAAAGTTTTGCGAAAATAAAAAAGAATGTTCTATAGGTAAGTATTTTTTATTAAATCTTTTCAAAGTACTCTCCACTAGCTTCTATACAAAGTTTCATGCGTCTGAACCAGTTTCGAAACACTTTTTTCCAGTCCGCCGCAGACACCTCGTTTACAGCCTGCTCGAACGCTGACAGCGCATCTTCCGGCGACGAAAATTGTATCCCTTTGAGCTGATTTTTTATATTCGGGAAAAGATAAAAAGAAGTCACACGGTGCTAGGTCAGGGCTGTAAGGAGGGCGACCCAGGAGTTTGACCGGAGTGCTGTCCAGGAAGTCCATCGTTTTGAGCGCGGTGTGCGAAGGCAAGTTGTCGTGGTGGAGCAGTAGCCCGCGAAGCCCTGTGTTTGGTCGCTTGTTGCTCACAACAGAGAAAACTTCTGCCAAGCATTTGGTAGTATACCATTCAGCGTTGATGCTTCTTTGGTTCCGTAAAGGAATTGATACCATGTAGCCAGTCAAATTGAAAAAGCTCGCGATCAAAATCGTCCCCCCGCTTCTAGATCGCTTCACTTTGGTAGGCGTTGATTCGTTTTGAAACACCCTAACCGTCGACTGGCGCTTCGTTTCTGGACCGTATTCATAAATCCAAACCTCATCACCTGTAATGTTGTCGTAAACACGCTGAGACGAACCTGCTTCAAATTTGTTAATCATATCAAGGCACCATCCCACCCGGGCTTGCTTCTGAGCATCGGTGAGGTTGTACGGCACCCAGCGTGAAACTATCCTCCTCACGCGAAGATTCATGTGTAGAATTTCGTTAAGGCTTCCCGATCCAACCTGCAGCATGTGCTGAATCTCTTGATACGTAACTCGCCTATTGTCTTGGATTCGATTTTTCACTGCTAGAACGTTTTCTTCCGTACCAGCCGTCAAAGGGCGACCACTTCTTTCTTCATCCCCCAAAGTTAGTCGACCACGTTTGAATTCGTTATACCAACGATACACGGTTGCCTTAGAAGGGCCTCCATCCATGAATGCCATTTGAAGTCTCGTCCGATTCGTCCGGTTTCAGGCGACACTTGAAATCGTAAAAAATTATAGCGCGAAAATGTTCCCGGCACAGATCCATTTTTTAATGTGAGACGATCATTTAAATTAGCTCGTAAACAATGTGGAGCGAAATTTTGAAATTGGAACGTACCTATTTTAACTTACAAATAATCATAATTGTTTCAAAATAGATTATAACTGGCCACTCTCTCATACTTTTTTCGCAATACTTGTTGAGTGGCCTGGTTGGCCTGGTATAATATACTTATTTTTAATATCAATTTCCACTTATAGTTAGGTTTCACAAAGTTTTACTGCTAGAAAACTTTCACTTGGACCCTTGCGAGCCAGTTATTTTATTTTGTTTATTAACCCCCGACGCAAAAACGACGGGGTGTTATATATACAATTTTTTTTGCAGTTTGTACTTTAAAATTTTTGGAGCCAATGGGAATGATTTTATTTAATAATAATAAAGGACATGTCCAGTTTCTGCCCTCTGGTAATTCTGGTATAGATAAATGTTCATGATTTAAGGTTTTTCAGTAAGATTTAAAAATTTAGATTTAAATTACTATGGATTAATTAATTCAGTATTACTTGCGTAACATAATTCTCAAAAAACAGTACTCAATCGTAGCTTCCGCTTTGCCATTTTAAACGGGAAGTACTAAAAATGTTTTTGACGTTCCATTTTATCCCGTAATTATCTTTAAATAGTGTGAGCAATAATTATAAGCCGCTTATTTTAGATAAAAGGAATATATTAACGTATTTGCGTATATAATACGACAATATTACTAAAATATTTTAGTGTACACATCAAACGTTTTTTTCTTCGGATACCCACTTCCTAACATTAAGGTAAGTATTTATTACTTTTTTGACATGGCATTGACATTTATTTTTTGGTTGTCATTTCCAAGTTGCGTGTATGCGTTCCTTGCTTACTATGCGATTATTTTCTGTTATGGATATTTTCTTTAAACGACCATTGCTATTCTACACGGAGTGACATCATCTAGACACAATGACTATTGCTATACTTATAGGATTCTGCTTTTCCTTTCGATTTGGATATTATGATGAGGTGCATCGCTGTGCTGCGGATTCGCAGACATATCGTGTCAAGGCTGGCGTTACCCCTGCAAGTGAGACTTGCTCGATGGTTATCAAATCAGGTAGGCCTCTATACTACGGCAGTCGCGTAAACCATGCAGGAAAGGCAGTGCATTAAGCAGTTGTGTTATAATTTGAAAAATACAATGACGTCTTATTGTTCCAGCTCCCATTAGATGGATACGCAAGTGTCACGATTGTTATAATTTATTAAATACCAAAGCTGCTGACAATGAGATTACTAGGTCATACAATGGTCTGCCATGTTATGACGCTAGTATGGTATCTTGGCTGGGCAAGGCATCAAAATAACGTGCTAGCACCAGCTACATTGGACAATGCTTTGGTGTCTCTAGAAGACGTTTAATTTTTTTATCATTTTATTTAAGGATGTATCAACAATAAATTAATTTGTTTTGCAATAAATACATACATAGTTTTATTTATTATAATCCCAATTCAGTATCAACAAGTAGCTACATATAAATAATATTACGGGTATTCAAGATAGAAACCAAAATACGGAATTAAAGATGATGCCAATATAATCTATACATATAATAAAACTGTAGAAAAGAAGTTTTTGTACATTAAAAAAAAAATAAAAAAATATAGCCAGGGTGTTAAAGGACAACCAATAGAACCCATTTCCAGCATTTTTAGAATTTTTGTCTGTTTGTCTGTTTGTATGTTTAGTTATCCGAGCATCACGTAAAATGTACGAAATCAATGTAGATAACTTTTATACACAACGATTTAGCGTAACTTGAAGTAACATTTAGTTTTTGTTTCATTGCAATCGGTTCAGTCTATCAAAAGATTTTTGAATTTAAAGTGTTCCAGAAGAAAAATTAGTTAACGTGTGTTAATGTGCACTTGGTATCACAACTTCACGTTTATATATATTTGCGTTAATAATTATATAAATTGAAGTAACATTGAGTTTTTTGTTTCATCGTAATCAGTTCACACCTAAAAAATGTAAATTAGAAAATTATAAGTGTTTCAGAAATAAATATTAAAACAGCGCCATCTATGGACAAAATGACTAACTAACTTACAATACAAATATATAAAAATAAAAAAAAACAAAGGACACTTAGGCGTCGAAATATTCATCCCTATCGCTGTCATCCGGAAACGTGCCCAGAAGACTGGCAACGTACGACCCAGCCCTCTGGTCACGTGAAGTATCGACCAGCCGGCGAGAAATTTCCTTAAAAAGGAGACGCGCGCTCGGGCCCCATGACCCGAGCGTTTCGACCCCAAACGGCTCAAAGCTGTAGTTGCCCATAAGGTTACAGTATTTGCGCCGCTTGAGGGTCTCAGCAGCTGCAGCAGCGGCGCCAGCACAGCCCGCAGTGCTAGGAACATGATATGGCGCTAGGGTATCGACACATGTTGCGTCCCACACCAGAGGCCTACCCACCTTCCAAGGCAACAACGTCATGCCGTCTGGTCTCTTCCCATCATCACGTACCAAGCCGTTTGGTTCTAACACCGCTGGTACGCCGGCGGTGACAAGAGCTCGACGAATAATATCGTTGATGCTGGCGTGCCGTGCTATGCGACCTGCGCTCCTGCAGCAGGACAGGCCATGGTGTCCGAGACTGTCGACAGCTTCACCGCAGTGACATCGATGCGGAGCAACACAAGGTGCGCCCAAGCGGAGACACGTAGCGAGCCGAAACGATGAGTCATCCATCATTGTGCCTATGGTGGATGACGGGAGCGCCTGAAGCCACAAACCTGACTCCCATTCTCCCACAGCCAGCAGACGGGCACGCTCAACAGTATTACGTGACGTGTTTACAAGGGTATTCCGTATAATACTGCAGAGCGGCACGTCCCACCGTCTCTGGGAAGATGGGTTATCAGGCAAAACCGTATCGGGACAAGCCATTTTCCAAGCGTTCAACGCATCGGTCAAAACCGGCACTTCAAAATCGACCAGTGAGGAAGATAAAATGTTCCTGGTTAATTTATCGGTACTGTGGACCGAGGAGAGGAAGGCTGGTAAACTAATACTTGAAATTTTGCGGACGCCGAGACCGCCCAAGCGAATGGGTAGTGTGGCTTGCTGCCACGCACGGTCGTCAAGGGCCACATTTAGGATGGAAATTAATGTGTTTCTAATAATTTGGTCTAATTTTTCTAAAAGTTGTGGATGCTCCCATAGATGAGAGGAGCGAAGGCTATAAGTAAATTTTGGTCCAAAACAACAGTACCGAATGAGTGTGAAGGCCGAATGAATATTAATTTTGAAAAGTCTTTCCGAGACGTCATTAAAATTTTGTATCTTCTCCTCAATGAACGTTGGAAAGGATTCGTCAAAAATTGGGGACCCTAGAAGGTGAAGAGAGTTTCTTTCCATAATTTGGATATTTGGAGCTATTGTATTAAATTTTGCAATGGCTGTCTGTCTGTCAGTCGTTTGGGGAAGATAAATTTCGCATTTTGAAAGGTTAAGGTCTAGGCCAATGGAACTGAATTTTTCTTTTAAAAACTGTAAATCTTTTAAGACTGTGTGTACATCACCTCCTAGGGTTCCGTCATCCAAACATCATACGTTGAATTTAGAATTTAGTTGTCGAATAATTGGATTTATTGCCAAACTAAATATGACTGGCCCAAGAGGGTCACCCTGTTGACAACCAACTGCTGATTTCAAAAGGTGGTCTTTATAAAGTAATTTAGAGGGTTGCCTGTAACATTGATAGAGAAAACTGTAAATTTTGGACAAATTTTTAAAGTGCGAAGTAAATAATAACTTGCAATTTGAGTCAAGTAGTTTTATTTACTTCGTATTTTGAAATTTTATTTGTCTTCATTCTCATTTTGAAAGGGGTTTGAAGGTTTTGGCCCTAAAATCAGCCGCCATTTTGATTTTTTTTTCAGAATCGCGGTGCACAACAAAAGTTATATATTTAGATAGAGGACACTTATACAAACAAAAAATGTTACATAACATAATATCCTAAAGCGTCAGGTTTCGGAGTTATTCACCGAAATATAAGTCGAAAACAACAAGGATTTTTTTGTTCTTTTTCCGTCCAGGTACTTGCATATTGAACTATTAAGGTAATAGAAACGTTATGAAACCTTTACGGAGAAGAAACAAATGAAGAATAGACATTTTTTAAATAAATAATTAAGCACGGCAATTTATAGTTCGTTTTTTAATCCCAGAGACTAATCTGACAACTGTAATGTCAAACTTCTATACTAAAAAAAACGAAAACACAAACTACTTAAATGTCAGATTAGTCTCTGGGATTAAAAAACGAACTATAAATAGCCGTTTTTAATTATTTATTTAAAAAATGTCTATTCTTCATTTGTTTCTTCTCCATAAAGGTTTCATAACGTTTCTATTACCTCAATAGTTCAATATGCTTACCTGGAGAGAAAAAAAACAAAAAAATTCTTGTTGTTTTCGACTTATATTTCGGTGAATAACTCCGAAACCTGACGCTTTAGGATATTATGTTCAATAACATTTTTTGTTTGTATAAGCGTCTTCTATCTAAATATATAACTTTTGTTGTGCACCGCGATTCTGAAAAAAAATCAAAATGGCGACCGACCTTAGGGCCACCCTCCATACAAAAATCTTCTAACCCCTTTGTGTTTTGTTCAATATTTTATTTGTTTGGTTCAGTTCTTTTTCTGAAAATGCATTCTAGAAAAAAAAAAAAACAAACCTTTCGCAGCGTAGCCGAGATACGAAAAGGGCGAGATTAAGTAGGTCCCAGGAATCAGAAGAAGAACATGAAGTGAGTTGCGGGGGTAGACATAAGTATTGGATGCTTTTCCCATGGTCAACTATACGTAGCTCTTTCACGCGTAAACAACTCCAATAACCTTTTTGTGTACGCTCCAGATGGTTCCACAGCTAATGTTGTTTATAGAGAAGCACTAGCATAAATAAAAAATAAAGATTTGAATCGGTATCCTCGCAGGATACCGACGCATATAAATATTGTTAAGTTCCGACATCCACGCGATCGAAGTCGCGGGCACAGCTAGTATTATAATATTGTGACAAACAATAGGTGCTTAACATTTTTGTTACACAAATAGAAATATCCAAAAAACTGTAGAATATGATCTCAGACCTACAAAATGTTTCATTAACCTCACAAAGACATACCACCAATTAGTACCTGTATTCGCTCACAGATGTCATTATACTAAACAAAGTTAAGAAAAATCCCTAGCGTATAATCCTTATTTTGACCAGTTTACGCAAGATCCTGACTCCTGAAACTTATTAATTAATAAACTATAAAATACGACGATTATAATAATATAACAATCATCATTACTGAACATTTTCTTTGACTGCCTAGACATTCGCCCATTGCTCCACCAGACATGTCCTTTGGGTTTATTTTTGGAGCCGTTGGGAATAAAATTTTGGAGCCGGTGGGAATAAGCCGAACGAATGAATCGATTTTGATTTTGTTTTTTTCGTTTGAAAGGTGAATTAGTCACGAGTGTTCTTAGCTATGTTTGAAGAAAATCGGTCCAAGATGGCCGCCGCCACAAAATGGCGGATTACATATTTTTTCACCACTCTCTCAATATGGGTATCAAAAATACCAAGCACTATGATAAATTTCAAAACCAAGGTGGCCGCCACCACAAAATGGCGAATTATATTTTTTTTTTCACAATTCCCTCAATATGGGTATCAAATGAAAGGGCTTGACTAGTAGAATACTATACACTATTACAAATTTGAAATCCAAGTTGGCCGCCACCAGAAATGGCAAATTCACAGAGGAATACGTTAGTATGGAATGAACGCCAACGACCACGAGTACCTAAATAGCTTCGCTTCACTGTGGTAAAAAAAGTCACGTGTCGATCGTATTGCATGTTTACTAGTAATATAATATTATAAAGTTTAAAAGGCAAGAAATAAAAGTTAAATTAAAAATTAAAAAAACCCCCGACTCAAACAAAAACCTCTAAAATCTAAAATAATAATATATATTAGCCCTTTAAGTTTAATATAAGTTGCAGGAAATATTTTGATCCAAGCGTCCTCACGTCGGGGTACGGCTAATGAAAACGCCAAACAGATGAGGCTTCAGCAATAATGAATGTAGCTATTGTAGAAAGCATAACTGCTGTTAACTTCCAATTTTCATTAGCCGTCCCCCGACGTGAGGACGCTTGGATCAAAATATTTCCTGCAACTTATATTAAACTTAAAGGGCTAATATATATTATTATTTTAGTTTTTACAGGTTTTTGTTTGAGTCGGGGGTTTTTTAAATTTTTAATTTAACTTTTATAGCAAATGCTGATAGGCCCATCCCTTTGTCAATAGCACTTTGTATTGCATGACAATAAATACAAATCTTACTGTTTTGGGGAGGATTTTAAACATAAACTTCACATTGTAGAAAATATAAAAGCTATGTATTGAGTAAGCTTGTGCACAGGTGTGCGTGCCACTGACCAAATAAACTGTGTTACGAGCATCTCAATCCCCCCTACCCCCTGCAGTCCGCACCCCCTGCGTCGCCCGACCTTCAGGACTGACCCGGTCGAGTTATTGTTTCCTTTCGAAATGTGTCGCGAGCATTGTGTTCGTTTATTTTTGTTAGAAATGTAATCAAGCTTTATTAAAAGATGTATTAATAGGAGTCTGCCGACCTGATTATGACTGTTCTCTGTGTAAATGTCCCTCGTGCACTTGGCTGAACACATGGTGCATGTAACAAATACGAATTGGTCTCAGGTTTAGCGCCTACTTTACATCACTAAAGGATAGAATTATTTAAAATACCTCTGTTTCAGATTGCACTGTTATAAACGATGCACCTGCTCGCAATTTCAGCAAAAAATTATCTTTCGAGAGTTAAAATACTCGGCTCCTATTGGTGAAACATAATTGATTCTCACTGTATTCACGTGTCTCTGTTATGTAGCTATGTATGTATGTGGTTCATACGGCAGGGGTATTCTGATGGCGCACTGTGCACTTGCTTTTATTCCCAACAGAGCTGTATTTAAAAAGAAACGCGTATATTTTCACGTCGTTATCCCGAACGGATTCGCGGCGCTACGAACGTAAAATAACTCCGTCACAATACGACACTAGCTGTGTGCTGTCATCACTAACGTCATATACGAATAGAACAAAAGGTCTATTTCGTGTACTTACCTGGAGCTTGTTAACAAAATACTAGTTACTATGGAACTGCTGACACACCACAGTTTTGGATCTGAAACTACCTAGTTGTATAACTTGTTCCAAAAATAATGAAAATGCTGGCAATTTGTAGTAGTTACCGCTTACAAATGACTGCTCGGATTTTGTTACGAAATCACATGCAATCACGTTTCAGTATAAGCCATAATACTAAAATAAACAGGATAAGCGTTGATAGGGACCTGGGTGTAACATTTGACTCTAAGTTACTCTTTGATGCACACATCGAAAGCTTTGTTAATAAAGCTTCCAAAGCACTTGTATTTATACTGAGGTTGTCAGCTGATTTTAAAAACGTTAAAATGTATAAAATCCTTTATTGTGCTTTTGCAGCCATTTGGAGTACGCCTCACAAGTGTGGAACCCTAGTTATAATATTTATATAGACAGAATTGAGGGAATCCAAAAGTGGTTCCTTCATTTCTTACAGTAGAAGACTAGGAAATATACTCCTAATTATGTAGCGCGATGCAAGAAGTTTCATATCTTACCACTGCATGAGCGCAGACGCATTGCTGATATGGCATATTTATTTAAAATCGCAAATGGTATATAGATTGCCCTGAGCTGTTAAGTTGTTTAGGATTAGTCACACACTGCAAAATGCATCGCAAACCTAGCTTGTTGCATGTCCCTCGTTCCAAGTCCGCGCACAGGCAGAATTCGTAACTAATTCGTGCGAGCAGAAGTTTTAATAAACTAACAGTGAACATGATTTGGACATTTTCAATACCTACAAGTGTTTCTCGGCTTAAGCATATGTTGGTGAAAAGCTTTTTTACAGAAAGGTAATTGTTTGCGTCTGAATGATTTTTAGTTTGTATTAATCGATCGTGTTATTTTGTTTCCTGATTTATTTTATGTATAGGTATTTTATTATACCGACTTTTTTGTTGTCGCTTTTTTTTCAAGTATTTATCCGCGGAAACTTGTAAATGGCCTTCAAATACATATTGTTTAAGAGCTGTGTTTATATTAGCTGTAAGTTTCCCGAATAGAATAAAATAAAATAGACCCTCATTAGTAAACAATCAAACAGGCCTCTGCCTGCAATATATACATATATTTAGATGATTACACCTTTTTTGTATTTCTTCGTATAAAATATAATGTGTCACTGTTTGTTTTCCCTAATAAATAAAATAAAAATAAATAAAATGATTACACCTAAAACGGCTTATCTATGCTCTAGAGAATGAGCCTTCCAAACTAATCTATTGTTTCGTATGGGTATCATTTAAGCTATCACCAATTTAATTAGTTTTGTGTTTCTTAAATAATAGGGTTTGTCCTCCAAATAGTAGATCTGTCACCAAAATGTAGTCACCAAACAATGCAAGTGACCTAACCAAACCGAACCTCGGGGTGCCCTTCGCTCGCTCTTGCATCCTATGTCGACGGAGCCCCGCTATCTGAGAACGAAAATATTTCGTGGCGATAGATCTATTTATTAGGTGATACAAATATTTCGTGGCGATAGATCTATTTATTAGGTGATACAACTTGATGACAAATATAAATTTTGGTGATAGAAAATATAGTTCCCGTTTCGTATCAATGCCTGGTGAAATATTAGGCGTGGTACCACGGCGGCCGATAGGGCCGATACCGTATATCGCCGCTTGAGATACCGGCCGCCCGATACCGCGCGGTCGGCACTGGATACCGCGCGGTCGGCGACAGATACCGCGCGACCATTTGCCCAGCCACCCGTGCGTTCCCAGTCTACTGTGTGAGGAGCCTTCAGGTGCAAATTTGTGTTTATCTTACAACAGAAAGCCTTTGGGGATGAGCTTTATTCACTGTCTGGGTAACAAATTTTAGAGGGTAGAGAAAACATAGGTATCTTCATTTATAGATTAGCTGAAAATGTTAGCATAACAAATGATAATTCAGCACATAGCAAAATTATATTACAATTAAAGTGTAAGTTTTTTTATAATGAATGTTTAATAACATTGGACTATGGGTAAGGAAATCCTGAAAATGAACGAGTAGGTACAAACAACATCTAATCACGACTGAATTTTTAATTCTTACTAACATAAGTACAAAGTAGGGTAATTTAAAATGGCATCGATCACGCAATGGAAGCCTCCTCGTGAACGATTATCTACCGGAAACGTATTACCGTAATACGTACGACCTTGAAACTACCTGAATAAACCACACCAGTTCAAATTGCTTTGAATTTTACAAACCGTTATGTGGTTGATTATGAGATTAGTACAAAGTATTGATCACAGGCCGAATTAATGAAATAAAGCCCTATTATATCATCTTTATTGACACTGAACATTCGAATAGTCAGAATCCAGGAAGGATAGGTGGGTATTCACTTTTATCTATACATCTATACAAATAAATAAAATTAATAATATTAAAATAACCGCTTTTTACTAAATGCATATGGGTGTATACACGGTACACATACCAAAATATTTTTTTTACAATTTTTGTCTGTCTGTCTATTTGAATCTCTGAAACGGCTGGACCGATTTTGATGGGATTTTTACTGGCAGATAGCTAACGTAATAAGGAGTAACTTATACTACTTTTATTAAAAAAAACGTGTCCTATGAAAAAAAATCCACGCGGACGAAGTCGCAGGTAACAGCTGGTGTATAATCAAAATCATCAGACTGTATTGATAGTTGTCATTCGTCAACTTACTGTAAGCAAAATAATTTTCTTATACGAAAAGTTTTTCCATAGATAATAGTAAGTATATATTTTGACACCAACTAATTACATAATATCGATTTCTATTAGGGAATAGGATCCCTGGAAGACTTTCGTGGCATTATCGTATACGTGGTAACCTGCCGACGTAAACATTATCGTATACGTGGTAACCTGCCGACGTAAACATTATCGTATACGTGGTAACCTGCCGACGTAAACATTATCGTATACGTGGTAACCTGCCGACGTAAACATTATCGTATACGTGGTAACCTGCCGACGTAAACATTATCGTATACGTGGAAACCTGCCGACGTAAACATTATCGTATACGTGGTAACCTGCCGACGTAAACATTATCGTATACGTGGTAACCTGCCGACGTAAACATTATCGTATACGTGGTAACCTGCCGACGTAAACATTATCGTATACGTGGTAACCTGCCAACGTAAACATTATCGTATACGTGGTAACCTGCCGACGTAAACATTATCGTATACGTGGTAACCTGCCGACGTAAACATTATCGTATACGTGGTAACCTGCCGACGTAAACATTATCGTATACGTGGTAACCTGCCGACGTAAACATTATCGTATACGTGGTAACCTGCCGACGTAAACATTATCGTATACGTGGTAACCTGCCAACGTAAACACTATCGTATGCGTGGTAACCTGCCGACGTAAACATTATCGTATACGTGGTAACCTGCCGACGTAAACATTATCGTATACGTGGTAACCTGCCGACGTAAACATTATCGTATACGTGGTAACCTGCCAACGTAAACATTATCGTATGCGTGGTAACCTGCCGACGTAAACATTATCGTATACGTGGTAACCTGCCGACGTAAACATTATCGTATACGTGGTAACCTGCCGACGTAAACATTATCGTATACGTGGAAACCTGCCGACGTAAACATTATCGTATACGTGGTAACCTGCCGACGTAAACATTATCGTATACGTGGTAACCTGCCGACGTAAACATTATCGTATACGTGGTAACCTGCCGACGTAAACAACACAAGATATAGGTAAACAGTTTTATCGGACTACAGCTGCATTGTCAGTGTCAGTCGAGGGTTGACAGTTGACAGATTGTGTTTTCTCTAATTATTATCACATTAACCAAAAGGCGAGCGCGACGGTTCGCTACAACGACTGGCCGCGTGCTGCCACTAAAAGAAAGACGATAATAAAACCTTCAAACTAGCTTTTAGCTATTTTTTTTATCTGAATGGGCCCGCTCTTGCCCTCGATCACGCCTGATGGAAAGCGATAGATGAGGTATATGATGGAACGAACGTGCCCAGAAGATGCCTAAGGCACTGGGACTCCCACGCATCGACGAAATACAGCAGGCTGTTTGACGCCGGATTCCGGTGAGAGGGTGGTCGCAAACCAGGCGGGCGTTAGCCCTACCACTGCAAGGGAAGTTGACCAGTCAAGTAAGATGTTGGGTGTGACTGTCTAGGATGCGCCGAACGCTCGGTTCAATTGAGTAACTGGCGGAACAAACTGCATGCGCTACATTAGAAGGCTTCTTCGTGCATCCCAAATATATTTGAATAGATGATTGAAACCACGTCTTTATCTGCCAATGGAAGGGCGCGAGGCTCTACGTTATCCCTAAGAAACGTTAAAAGTTAAATTGTATGAATGTATTTGATAAAATCTCGCGTAGGGATCTAGTATGCGTATGAAGTTTGAATAATATCTAAGCATAAGTTTCGTTTTTGGCACAATTTTATCGTTGCAAATAATGCTGTGCAAATAATATGAGGCTGTTTGTAACTTGAAACATTCCCCAAACAAAATCTAATTTTCTACAAACGAATCTTCAGTTATTGGTCCTTTAATTATTTCTTCTACGTGCAGAAAGCGGGCGGCCAGTGCCGCGCGAGCCTTGCCAATTGAAACTTGATTCAGTTTCCATCAATAAAGCGAGTTCAGCTGCAATTGTAATCGAAGGATAACGTCTGCCGCGTCATACAAACAAGATACACACTCCGACACAAAACACGACTCAACATACCAACATCCCGCTTAAAAATACACTCAACAAGCCCTCTAGTTATGTCAATAAAAATTTACAATATGTTACCCGAATATATAAAAACAGAAGAAAAACTCCATCTATTCACGAACAAATTAAGAAAGCTATTAATAAGCAAGTGTTATTATACTGTCAACGAATATTTAAACGACAAATCCTTAAAACACATACGTATATAAGTGAAATGGTAAAGTATTATTATAAGTAAATTATTTTGTAAAAGTGTGTTTAGAATAAGTTAGATTATAAGATACGTAAATGGTAAGTCCTCTTCTCCACATATCTTTCTTTTGCTGTGCCCGACAGGGTCCATGATTGTTTCTTTTGGCAAAATTTACCACCTGAGCCTACAGGTTTGAGTATTGAACTTGCCAGACGAACTAACTCGCGGAATGGGCTCCGCCTACATTTTTATGCCGCCTAAATTACAATGTCAGTGTTGTGGCTGGTTTACAGCGTCTTGTTATAATCAAGTTGATCTTAGATAAGGACAACTTACACTGACAACCAAGAAAATTATTTTAGGTAAGGACAACTTACGCCAGGAAAATGTAATTGTTATTAAAAACACAGACTACATTGTTTTTTGATCACAATAGAATAGACAACTTTTATTTCAGACAGGAGTTCATCGGGTAAGTAATAATTTTACTAACTTCTAGTGTTAGTAGGTTACCGACACAGATACCTACACAATTAAAATTCAGCGTGGAGCTGCGTCCACCTCCGCAACATCGAGCATCCCACCGAGCTGCGAACACACGAAGATTACAATGTGTGTGTGTGTATAATATCATATAGTAAACATACTCCAAAATTTATTTTTTAAGTAGGTAATTATTCATAACCCTCAATTTGCCACAGAGCGGTATGAGCATTTCCTTAAGATAAAAAGTTTACTTTATGCTAATGTTTCGCGAAGTCTTTAATTACATGGCGCGTCATTACATCTTAAATTAAATGTAGATAACACTGCTCACGATTCGCTGACGCTCATGTAACGGAGGGAGTGGCTGACGTGCAAAATGTAATGCGAACATAAATCATGACGGCAGGACGTATCGAGTGCATATCGGAGCACATGGTGTCGTAGGTAGTACGTACGTGTGGTCGCTCCTACATAGCTCGGGTAATTGAGTGGGAGCTTGCAATGCGCTTAATGCACATTTTGATTTAGTTCTAATAATGACTAATGTTTCTCGAAAGGTCGACATTTCCCGGAATAGAATAGAATACTCTTTATTATGTACACCATTTAAATTACAGACATAAATATAGAAACTTTACAAAGGGTGGCACATGGGCGGTCTTATCGCTAAGAGAGATCTTTTAAAGAAAACCTTTGGATGGATTAAAAAGGAAAAGGACAGACAAATACTATAGGCAGACTGTGGTGTACCATTTACATAATACAATAAATACATACATAAAGTATGTTATAATCTAAATAAATAATATATATATATGTCGGATCAGGAGTGGGTTATTGGCATCTAGTTATCATCAGGCATATTTAATTAATTACTGTGGGCGTACTGTGGGTAGTGTTGGTTATTGCGCAATAGAAAAACCGTTTGTAGTTCAAATCAAATTATAATATCACGAACAAATTAATCACACTAGCAAATCACACACTGTAGGTACACGACACAACTAGATACACAGTAAAATAATTATGTACAGTAACAAAGTAATTGCGAACAAATCGTAGGATCGATTACTGTTCGTATAGTGACAGAGCCACCCAAGTAAACCGACAGGTTTGTCGGGAGCTAGTGCTCTGTCAGGAGTCGAGTCCGAACACCGACCGACTGTCACTGACTGTCCGTCGCTGACTGTCCAGCACAAACGAGTGCGCTCAGTTATAAAGGTTTGTCCCCACCACGCACTCGCCCCACAACAACTCTGTCCAAATGGCGTACGGAAATACGTCATCGTGTTTACTTGATACCAAACATTAAAATGTGCTAAATGTAATAAGACTCACATTATAAAGTAATCGAATAATTCAACAAGAATAAATTGTCTTAAATAAACAATAGTGATTTCACAAAGTAAATCATTTTAAAATCAAAGTAACATGTCATCAATTGTTTTGAACAAAACCATCGGTTACAACTATCAAAATAAGTTGCTAAAATCAATTAGCGCGTACACTGAGTACTTAATAAATTATGTTCCGAATTAATTGACAATAATTGATAGTAAAATCACTTAAATTAGTAATAAGAAAACAAATCATAATGAATTCTGTTGACTATCCCTCAAATTTAATTGACAACTGTCTCCGACATATATTATATTTTTAAAGGTTTTTTTTTATATTTATTTATTAAAACTTTATGCACAAGTAAAAACTGTACAAAGGCGGACTTAATGCCTTAGGCATTTTCTACCAGTCTACCTTAAGGTGATGCAGAGACAATACACAGTAGGTGCAATAACAGAAAGAAAAGATAAGAAAATATTTATAACTAAGATATAAGAATATATATAATAATAAATACATATATACATACATATGTATAACAATATATATATAAATAGTTGTGAGACATAAATAAGAAACCCTACAACAACTTAATTCTGAGACGAATCTGCCAACTTCTTGTGTATGTGTTCTCGAGCTTTCACTTTAAATGTGAACCGATTGGTTACTGTCCTGATATTCTGAGGGAGCGCATTCCAAAGGAAAACCGCCTGGACAAAGAAAGACGACTTTATAAAACCAGAGCGATGAGAAGGACAACGAAGAAGACGATTATTTTTGGACCGAAAATTCTTGCTGTGTGAAGAGCATAAATATTGACAAAGAGAAGTCAGATAAGAAGGAGAAGCGGGATTGTGAAGAAGAGAAAACAGGGTAGTCAAAGCCCTCAACGCTCTGCGCTACCGGATAGGTAACCACTTTAAAAGCACTCGATGTGCGGATACATGATCATACTTGCGAAGATTGAAAACGAATCGAATGCAGCTATTAAGAAGTTATATTCTAATATTTAAAAATATAATTTATATGTATTTAGTTAAATAAAGAAAATATATAATAAACATGAAACCGGAGCAAAGACAATATAATGATGATGTTTAAGGAGTGAGGAAGTACTTTTTATTCATAATTTTGAAAGTGATGGACAAAGATTGAGCACTTCTTACTGACACGGGCAAGTCATTCGATAACCGTACTGCTTGATCAGTAAAAGATTTGACATGGGAACTGGTGGAATGCATCGGCATCTCTATTCACAGGTTCTCCGATCACCTCAGATATCTATTATGTGTGTCATGAAGGAACTTGAAAAAATATTCGGAATTTAAAGTTAGATGGTCTGATTTATCTCTCTTGCGTAGGTATACTTAGAACACAGCTTAAAAGCGTGTCAATTTCACAGTAAAGCCTCGCTTACACGAGCGAGTTTTCTCGTCGAGAGGCGAGAATGCAAGAATCTATCGCACGAATCTCGCGTGGACATTGCCGCGTCTCGACGGTCGAGAAACACACAAAAATATTTAAAAAAAATGTGTTTCGTGGTCCTTCACAATTATTTTCTTATCGCGTTTTTTTTTAATAAATGCTTTGTGATTTTTTTGTGTGATTAATAGTGAGACGTATTGTTGCAGAGTGCGTGGTGTCGCGCAGAATGTGCGCGTGCGCGTGGCGCCTGCACGTGTTCACCGCCGCGCTCGTGCTCGCCGCGCATCTCATCAAAGGTATGTTCATCTCTCTTTCACATATGATACATCTTTATCTCTTATTCTTTTTACGCGGAACTAAAAGAAAGTAAAATACTAAAAGGATATCTTTTTTTCCTAGAAAGCCCATATAGCGGAAAATTACACTGCGCAAAAATCTAGCGTCGGCTGCGATATTTACGCAACGCGACGTTCGGCACGGCTAGGACACAGCCTGGTATTAAAATCGACCCACGCACATTAGTACATACAAAGTACAACATGAACATCTGTCCCGGCCGCGCGGCTAACACTTTCTCCTAGCCCCAGAGGACACGTACTACCGCAGTTATTGTCGTTATCAAAACAAATGGCACAGTTCAGCTGTAATCCACCCTTTTTATCTCTCACTGACCATAATAACAGATTCCAAATGAATTTTAGATAATGCCTTCATCATACAAGTCACGGTTACACGGATATTGTCAGATAAAATGCGAAACACACCTGTTTGTGAATAAATAACGACGAGTAGGCTTTCAAGTATGTACATAGACGTGCTCGGTGCTCACTGCTCGAGCTCGCACTACACAAATACAAATCCGTATGTAAATGTGGCAGTGTATTGTAAACAGCGAATAGTTATCGAGGCCGGATCGAGTTTGCGCAACTTGTTACTGTAGCTAATGGATGTTTCGTTAAGTGGAGCAGTGTAAACACCCAACGAGGGTGTTCGCGGGCTCTCCACGCGCTCGGCACCACTCGGCAAAGCTCGGGGAGCGCTCGGCGCCTCTCGGCGGCGCTCGGGGCTCGCAGCAAACACTCGAGCGCGCCGTCGAACACGACACTAGTTTTAATGAATATTTAAACGTTCGTCGAGACATCAATTCCGAACGTGAAAATTTGCCGCGACTCGTTGAAAACTTGCTCTTTATTCGTTAACTTGTCGCCAGAATCATAAACAACTTTTAATGGGAATAAAATGAAAAGTTGTTGCGTTGGCGCCATTGCGGACGTCAAGTCAGCTTGGGGCCGCTAATGAACGTTTGTGTGTATTTTTTGGAACAGCTCGGAGCTCAGGTTGCAGTCCCGAAGCGTTTACTTTAACGATGTAATTAACTCACGAAAGTAAATTTAAACAATTTGGCGCGCCGTTACTGAAAAACTGCGCTAATTACACGGAGAGAGGCAAATGGGTGAAAAAGTAGTCCTTTACGAATGTAGCGAATAAACGATCAGTATATCAAAGCGGAGCAAACAAAGTAAAATAATGAGCGTCGTGAACAATGGACGCCTCACTCAGTGGGTTAACGTGCAGCTATTAACAAATCAAACAGAGTAGTTTCGCCGGGAGCGCATTAACACCGTCGCCGGTTATTTATGAGGGTATTACGTCACCGCGCGCACCTGCCGCTCGCGTCGGTGTAACGGCGGCTTAGCGTCGGTGTCATGTGCCTAAATAGTGGCGCTCGATGTGGGTCAGAGATCCCTGGAGGAGTGATGTAAGTACTGCACACTGCCTCCTCCAACACACGGTTATTTAGTGCCCGCCCACTACGTACACCGCGACTTAAAGCAATTTTAGTGGGCGAAATATAAAATACTTAATTCCCTATAATTGGAAAGTAATTACTTTTTCTATGGGATTGGTTTTTGCGACGAAATATTAATAGTCTTCTGAATGTTTCGTTGACGATAACAGTGTTGAGGTCTCTAGATTTAAAAACTTCGTTACTTATCCAAGATAATTAAAATAAATGGAAAATGAAATAGACAATCGCGACGATAAATGCGAGTCATGGCTCTTCAGCCCATACGGATACACTGTAAAAAAAAGTAAGGAAACACTTCTTCGCCACAGAAACACAATAATTATAATAATAGCCTCAAATAATTAAAAAAAAAAATTGAAAACACAATAAATTCACAAAAAAACTTGATAAAAAACAGTACGACGGGTAGTTTTAAATTAGAAAACAAAGAATTAACTTAGGCGTGTGTATCCCTTATTTTATAGTTTTTAAGCGTGATTGTGTTACGCGTCGAAATATTATACGATTGCAATCGAATCCTGAAGAACACGTAGCTTAATTACAAGATCGCGTCGGTCGGTCGCGGCTCTAAGCGAATACATCGTTAGTTAAAACATCAAGAGATTTTGAGACATCGTTCTGGATTATAGGAAAGTTTTGTTTTTCAAATAGGTGTACCATGACTACTAAAGGAAAAAATTACGAAATATCTGCAATATCCAACCTAAGGTCTTCGCTGTGGCGATGAACTCTGTCAGACGTCCAGCTACCAGACATCACGATCTTCCATGACGTTAGGCGATAAATTGGCCGATCAAACCGGCACGTTGACTACGGCAGCATAGCCTGAAGCTAGTAGATCATAGGTGAGTGGACCGAAATTCGGCTTGGAAAGTTCTTGAACGAAACCTAAAGCAAATAACGTAAAATAATGACCCGAGATGCAAACAGAATCTTTTATAACAAAGGTGGTGTAGAGTTATACCACAGTGTTATACATACCAATTTTGTGAATCACGGGGAGTCACTAACTCGACGATTTCGAAGAGCGTTGCCTATGGCAAAGAAAAATAGGATAACATAATGAAAACGTAAAGAACTTTCAGATTATCAAAATAAGAAAAAAACATACCCTGATTCTGGGATTCACAATACATTCACATACACTATGAATGGACGTTCTAACATGATTTGAAATAATTGTACTATTTAATGTTGTTGTATGAGACTTCATAGTCTATTTTCCATGGCTGATAGCAATGGAGAATAAACTATCTATGGTTCTGAATTCTAATATAGTATGCTGTTTAACTAGAAGTTAACGAAAAGAACCTACATTCATCAAAGAAACGCCACGCATGCGCCGTGTGCTCTCGCAAGTGAACCTCGTCAGCTTTGATGTGTGCTTCAGTTATTTCTGTTCCAGCCCTTCTTCTAACTTTAACTCGAGGTAAATGTGCGTTCGTAGTTCAGTGTGTTTATAAACGGAATCTGAAATATATTGTGTAGAACTATTTATGAAAGCCCAGCTCAGCACTTACTGTGTCAATAAATATTATTTTATCTTACGATTGATTGACGCGCTTCCGTCAATCCAATTATACCTAAAGCCACAAGGACAACAGTTTTGATCTTCAAGCTGAACAATAAAAACACCAAAATAGAACTTAGAAACAATAATAAATTGTAGGTACAAGACAATGCTTCGAAAATAGTTAAATAAAGAGTTGTTACTGCTTCGAACGAATGAGCTGAGATGGTCTGTGAGTGGTCGGTGTTCTCCTTAATGACCTATCTGTTCAATAGGCCGTGGGCCCCCGTGGCCGCCGCCAGGCCCCCGCCATGCCTCCGTGGTCTCGGTGCGTCGGGGCAGATTTATAGTATTGTTTACTGTCACAAATGCCCACCAAATAAAGAAGTGCTTTCATCTATTCCTCTTTTTTTAGCGTCTCATCGCTTGTTTACGGCGACCCCTAGACCCGGCGTCAGGGGCTCAAGGCGCTTCTCACTTCCTTTAAAAAACAGTATTCTTTTCTTTGAATAACAAATAATTTTTTGGTGTTGCCTAGAATAGAGGAAATGGTTTTTTTGTTTGTACACAGATTGAGTAATAACATGTAAGTTTGTAATGTTTTGTTACTACTCGTAGGTTATTTATAAAATAAGAAAGTCAATCTATTAAGGTGCTGAGATAATTATGGATCGAAGATGTGTTCGGCATCTTTTACACTGATGTGTCCTTTCAGTAATATAACAATCGTATATGAACATTAATTAATAATGAACGTGTTGTTGACCGCGTGGCAGACGAGCGCGCTGCTCACCGAGTGCTTCAGTCGAACTCGTTATGTTCACGTGTAACATTATGTTCACGTGTAAATTAAGCGGAGTCTGCACAGGACCGTCAGATTGTCTGTCCCTTCGCACTCAGCAAAAATGATAGCACAGAAGGCTTACAGATAGCACAACATGCATATTTTATTAACTTTCGTAGCTTCAGTGAAATTCGTTTCTCATTTGCAAGTATGATAGCTAGAAAGATTAGATACACATTCAACCGCTGGCTAAACAGTCCAGTCAGCTGGGGCTATAGCACAGGCTATAGGCCCGAACTTGTCTCAATAAATGAGATCGGTCACCCTCTACCGAACGACGTAGCCTTACTTCGTAGACGTAGACAAAACCGTAGCTGCACCACAACCATGAACTTATTACCTTTGTAGTACAAAGGCAGACCTTCTATATTTTTTTGTGCGTCAATCTTTCGTTACCACCCCCCTCCTCCTCGCACCCCGTGCCTCCCGCCGGATAAATAAGAATCTTTTTGATCTGCGCTTTTAACTGGTGTTCTTTTAGAATCCCTGGTTTTGTCCCTCGCCCCCCTTTGGCCGTGCCCCCCGCTCTCCCCTGTGACGTCATCTCTCTGCTGCTGAGATATTGTATTTTTCGCCCCAGTGGATGACAAAGACGTTCTAACGATCATCATAACAATGGCTGATGTAGAGAGCGGAGCTTTCAAATATTGACATACCTTCACTTGGTGAGTGATGACGTACTTACATACTACAGTACTTATGATAATAGTAAAATAGAAAAGAATAGTAGTAGTAGTGGAAAAGAACCGGAATTACCGACATAACTTGCAGAGTAAGCAAACTGAAGTGGCAGTGGCTCGCCATGTCTGTCGAAGGACCGACGGCCGGTGGAGCAGACGAGTCCTGGAGTGACCGCGTGTCGGCAAGCGTAGTGTGGAACGCTCCCCAGCTAGATGGACGGACGACCTACAGAAGGTGGCTGGGTTAGACTGGATGCGGATGGCGGAGGACAGGGTGCTGTGGCGCAGTCTGGGAGAGGCCTATGTCCAGCAGTGGACTGCGATAGGCTGAGTTGATGTTGATGATATTATTTTAAACTAAATTGCTATTCGTGGCAAGATAGTTTTGGGATATAAATAATTCTCTATGTAATAAAAGGCGACCAAACGATATTTCGTACCTAAAAATTAGACATTTCCTCGTACAATTGGTCATTGCATTTATGCCCAAACATTGCACTGCAGACAGATTTGAATGAGATTCATGTTTATACACACCCATGATAACATTCAAAATCTTGGTACCTCACTGGTAAACACAAAACAACATTCTGTTAACGTCAAAAAGGTTTCACTTCCATCAAAATCATTTAACATTCCAATGTAGAGGACCTAAACCCGCAATTCACAGCACTTATTACGCAGCAAGTAGGTGAAACAATTACTTTCCGTCGGAAGGCGCGCCGAGCGTTGTGCGAGTGCGACGGCAAATAAAAAGTTTATCGCGCGGGGTACCTACTGCCTACCTACCCTGCTGGCTGTATTATTCAGTACTGTGGCATGCACGCACACACACACACAGACTCCTTCACGTCACGACCTGGATAATCAAACCTTGACTGACACTGTCTCGACACCACTTTTTACTTTCGTGTCTATTTCTGTCCTCACAAAAGAACCGAGTTGACTTCGGATGGAGTTGTCTACCGACCATTGTTTATGAACTGAATTAACTTTTCTTGAACAGTTAAAAAGTTTCGTTCGATGGGTCAGCGGCTTTAATAATTTCGTGCCTCTGCATTTTGAATATATCGTTCTTTTAAATAGTTACAGACAGTTTTATGGTTAAGTTAACGGGTATAGACGAAGTGCGGACAAAAAATAAATTGTCATTGAAACGCCATTTTGGAACGTCGATTGCCAAAAACACCTGATATACTATTTTTAATATCACGAAGCGATGCGCGCTTTACTTGTGGTAACCAAGTGTACAAACACGCTGTGAATGTGTGCGTGAATACGAGTAGCGTCAGCATTTAACACACACACTTCCGACTTCGCCATGTCGCGGACGGTACCGAGAGCTCCTGCGCCGACACACACATTCACAGCGTGTTTGTGCACTTGGTTACCACAAGTAAATCGCGCGACACTTCGTGAGATAACAATACTATGTCTAGCCATGATTCCTCGCGGCATTTGTATCTTCCAGTGTGCCTGTGGCGTACATATTAAGACATGAACTGTGAATGATTTGTGTAACAAGTGCGAACCTATAACTACTACTTATATAAATCACACGGGACACATGTCATGTCATCTATCATACTACACGATACGTATCCCCGAATTACATCCATTTGTCTCCTGAATCTTGCAAATATATTATTATTGCCAAGAGATTATGATTCCTGAAAGCTCAAGAAAAATACATAAAGGCAAGAATAAATAACATTGATCAACATTAATATACAGTCCGTCGGGATCGCATTAAAATCAAAATGTTACTATGTTGTATATTGTATTAATTTATTTGTACCTATGTATATTTTATATTGCACAGAGAAAATCAAGTGTAGTACTTACTTGTAGCCACGGGGGTATTATAAGCTAATCTGAGACTTACGAAGGTAGCCGAGGGACTCTGACGCGCAATAAACGAAATGAAAGCAAATGAATGCTGCGCCTCGTCTAGTTGTATTTAAAAGTAATGATCACTATTACACGCAGGCAGACGTTACGTCTCCTTTGACTAATAATCTTTGTTGCTTGAATTAAAACCTCTTTTAATGTTGAAAATGTAATCTTTATTATTTTCATAGTTTACGAGGGATATAGAAACAACTCAAGCAATCAAAGAAACAATTGCGGTTGGAAATTGAATTCAAAACAGCTATATTGTATAAAATGTATGGAATCCGTGGCGAGGCGCCGCGCGCCGCGCGCCGCGCCGGGGAGAGGCTCAATGAGAGACGATTTAAAAAACCCTTCAATTGAATTATTACAATCTGTGCCGCTGTGAATCCATTAGCATTAATTGAAAGCATCCAAATCAACAGCAATTAGCGATAATTGAATAGTCTGTGTTGTGCCGTTCCCGTGCCGTTGTGCCGTGGGCCTGGCGGGCCGTGCCGTTCCGCTGCACGTAACATACGCATTGGGACTCGTATCGAGCATTTGGTATGCTAATGTCAGTTTTATGGCGTCACAGCTATGGTCGCGGCCGGCGATGGGCACGGAGCATGTGCGACTGCTGAACGACACACGCGCACATTTAGGCGTAATTGCTAATGAATAAAATACTAATTAGCTGTGGCAGTACTGCGCCACTGCTACTGCGATGGGTTTATGAAACCACCGTGAATGCACTCAGTGGGGTAGAGCAGAAGGTTGGCGCTCTTCACTAGGACTACGACAAAGCCAAAAGGAAGAGTTATGTTTTTAGCAGTTTAATGTATGTACCTATGTCTGTTCTTTAACCGACATCAAACAAAAAAGGAGGTTCAGTATTCGACCCGTATGTATGTATGTATGTATGTTTGTATGTCCGCGATTTTCTCAAAAACTAATGAACCGATTTTGATTTTCATTAATGTGATCTACATACTTTCAGGAATGTTTTAATATATAATACATTAGGTAATTATTCTTATGTACGAAGTTGTATGCATAAATGTACTGCATCTCCGGCATTTCTATGCGAATTTTGATGATTCTTCTAGTCGGTGTCTTCAATTCTTCATTGCACTAGTGTTAATTGAATTTGTGTGGGGTAGGTACAACTAAAAAGCGAAAAATATTTTTTTTTTTTCCCAAAAAAACAACCAACTTCAAAAAAAAAAACTACAAAGTGATAAATATCTTTAATTTCGGAAGTCGGTGTCGTTGGTTCCGCATTTTCGTTTTTTGACACCGACTTCCGAAATTAAAGTTATTTATCACATTGTGGTTTTTTTTTTTTTTGTAAAAAGTTTTTTCCCTTTGGGTATGGAACGCTAAAAAGTAAACATTTGAAAAATGAGTGCGGTGACCTTCGGTTTACTTACTCATTGGTATTTGAGTTTGTAACACGATACTTTTGAGTAGCCTCGTGGACCATGGACCTCATAGACTTGACTCTTCGCAGCCAATATTCATTCGTTTCTTTCAGGTTTTTGCTTATCTAATTTCTGTTCATGATATTCAAATACGAGTTCATCTGCTTACCATTTCCTCTCATTTGTATCTGTTCCATTATTCCCACATCACGATAATAAGCACAAAAGAGTATTAATTTTCCATTTTCACAAAACATGACAAGATCCTCATCGGTGTGTGTGACGTAAAGTACTTACTTTATTTTATTATTGTTACATGCTCGTATAATTTTTATTATAGACCCGAATAAAATGTATGCGAGAACAAATTGGGATACGTCGGCCGCTGGCAACCGATTTTAATTGGCGAAAAGGTATTTATGGTCGCGCAAAAACATTATTTATATTGAAGGAATATTTATCATATTTCTGGTATTCTGCAACTACTCATAAATTCGTATTGCATACCCCGATAATAAATGTGATGCGTCCTGGAGTTTTTCCGTTTCAGTTTAAATTAATTCGTCTTCCAATTATTATAACCGTTTCGTTCTTTTTACTACGGGTTCCCGTTGTTTCTCTTGGTATATCTGATTCATAACTTCGCGTGTCGCACTCGCAGTAAGATTTCCTCGCCGCACTTAGTCTTGCGGCGCGCGTGTACGTTACAAGCGAGGCGCGTGTTTCCTCACGGCGGCGTAGGACGGCGGCGTGCGGCGGCCGCGGCGCAAAGTAGACGTGAATGAGCGTCTAATCGCGGCGATCAATCAGCGCGCGAGTGAGGCCGGAAGACTAGCCTAACGCGCCGCTGACACGCGACGCGTCGGCCGGCACGGACGCGCCGCGCCGGGTTGAACGCGGCGCACAGTGGGCCCATACTGAAAATTTGTGGACTTAGGCAACAAAGTTCCAATATCGATGCGATTTTTTTTTATATGACGTGTTATGATATTCCTAACAACTTTTATTCTTATAAAATTTCGTCTAAAGTTGATAGTTTGTCTTGAAAAAAATTTATTAGTTTTTTTTGTATGGAGCGAAACACGTTTCATTTTTTTTCTTCAATTGTACTAATATGTTGAGTGTGTGGGGGTGAGTATATGATAGCTAGGGTCATTCTCTATCCATGAAAAAAAAATCAGCGCCGGCTATCTGCGGCATCGCGAGTAATCATTCGGTAAAAAAAAAATTTTTTGTATGAAATTTTTTGCCATTTAAAATAAATTCAAAGTATATTTTTTGTCTCATTTGGCTGTTTTGACCTTCTTTTTAGTTAAATATATAGTTTTAATAGCGCATAGGTACATATAACTAGTCATTCTGGTAGAGATTTAGTTATTATTGCATGTTATCGGTAGCACCTGCATTGTGATTGATGACTCATTTGTTTGTGCGCTCGGCTAAGCGCATAACTAATGAGTTTTCAAAAATGCTCGTCTCTGATTGGCTGTGTTATTTTTTTAACTGGACGTTATCTATTGTTGAATAAATATCGTAATAAGTTTTAGGTTATACTAATTTTGTTAATGATAGGTGAAATAATTTAAATCTGTACGGGCAAGTCATTGATAATTACCTACATAATCAAGCGTATGTATATTATAGTATAAGTTATCGTACGTATGACCAATATGAAACTGTGAAGTAATTGTAGCCCTGAAAAGGGCTGTTTGTCATATTCCTAGCCCTGATGGGCTTTTGTGGGAATAATCTAGATCCGGATCACATTATTTCTTGTTCCAGAAGTGCTAGTGGGTCTGACAAATTTTCGGAGTCTGCTATGAGGCATTCTTCTTCCTCCATAATCTCACTGCCACAGGGAGGCTCAGTAGTCTGTAACAACTGAATTGCTTCAGGCAACAACTCATTATGAACCTTCTTCGTTATTTTAGGCCTTATGTAGGATATGTGGGGATCAGAACTTATTAGAAGTCCATGAAGGATGTCTTCGTTTGTTGCTATTCTCCCTGTTTTCCGAGTGTGCCTCTCCCTGACGTTTCTGAAGTCCTTATTACGGGCTTCCGAAGCTTCTTCAGATAAGGTACCTAAAACGAATAAGTTATGTACATTTTAATTTCAAAACGCAATCGAGTCAAATAATACATCATACTATATTTATTTTTTACTTACCGATTGGCAAAACACCAAAATGGTTACAGATGTCTGCACCGTGCATTAGAAGTTTATGTACACTAACTGGCATGTAGGACCACGAATAGTGTTGCACGTACACATCAGCTGTTTCTCTACAGTACCTTCAAAATTTTTCACAGTCAATGTTTTTGCCTGATGATATGGCTTGTAGAATAACGGAAAATCTGAAAATCAGATTTACGTCAATTCCCGTTATTCTGGAAGATTTTTTGTAATCTTGGAAAAAGCGCCTCGCAGTATTCCCGTCATTTGTAGTTCCAAAACCCTAAAATGGGAAAACAATACTGTAATATACAATATATAGAGATATAATACACAAACAACATAAAAAGAGCGAAAATTAAATACATACCTGTTTGACTATATCAATCAGCATTCCAGTTTGCTCACGAAATTCTTGTTGCGTGGTATTTTTTTTAGCTTGTTTCAAAGCCTTATGTTCGCCTCGAGCAGTCCATCGCTGAAAATCCAGATTATAAGATATATGAAGAAGACATTCCATACACCGAATATTCATATGTAGTGAAGAAATTCCTTGTTTGTAAATTTCTTCACGAAGTGGTTTGGAAGCCAAAGCGTCTAAATTATTCATTTCGCTCGGTTTTGCCAAGCAAATGGGACACGTTGCAAATGATGGTACTTCAGCAATAATATTGGCCACTTTTCCATCAATCATGGTCATATGCAATTCATGTGATACAATAATATTTCCAAACTGTGTAGATATTCGTTCATCAATTTGTTTTTTCATCTCAGACTCTTCAGACTTTATAAAATCAGCTGTCTCTGAAGTGAAAGTAAACTTCACTGGTCGACAGTAAAGAGTTGAGCAAGGTGTGGGGTTCTCCCAAACTATATTTTCATTCCCAGATGATGGGCTAGTAGACACTAGCCGAAGAGGGACGATACTTATCATGACTACTGATGAATCATCGAACTCTGTAGCTGTGTTTGACGTTTTCTGTTTATAATTACTCTGCGACGAAGAACCATCAAGTCCCCATTTCCAGGTTAACTTGAGTTCTTCATTTTGACACCTATCAACAGAATTCATATCTAGTAAAATCCTCTTCACAGTGTGGTCCAATAGCGCTTGCAATTTAATGTGAGCTCCTTTTTCAGTAATCTCCATACTCTCTTGTGGTGGGTAACATCTCTTCTTGGCATTTACAAGATTTGGATAAGATGGAAAGGCAGCACTGTTTTCTTCTTTCAGAAATTGTCGAAGAGTATTTCCAAATTGTATTTCCATTTCGAGAGCGCAAGTGATGTATAAAGAGCTAAACACTTATCTTCAGAGACAGTACTTAAGCTCTGCTTCTTGAATAGTCGCTCATCTACTTCGGATAGCGCATCTGGATTACTGGAAAGGTATTCGACCACTTTTGCCAGATTCGTTTTGCCGTTGTCTTTCAATTTTGTTATGTACCAGTGCTGCAACTCTTCCTCGGAATTTTCTTCTACTATGGAAGTAGAACGTCTTTTTTTTTGCTTATTACTTAAGTCTTCGAACGTTTTTCTGTGCTCCTTTTCTGTAGATGTTCCCGCTTCCTCAGTACATACTGCAAGAGTAGGAACATGGGAATCTATATCCACAGGCTCAGATAAGGCTGCGTCTGAAAAGCCCATCTCACTTCTCAGGTCAACAGTGTCACAAACAGGCCATTTGATGTTTTTTTCCAACCACTTGCGAATACTTTCACGGTTCATAAAAGTTTTTTGATGTCTACATGACTCTATCCACTTTTTATTTAGATTTACACAAAAAAGTCAACAGAACTCCTTGATTCGGTTCTTGTCTTCTTCAGAAACTTCGGTAGTCAAGACAGAAATGATACTTTCATATAGAAACATATGATTTTTCAGATCACCGCCACTTCTTAATTTCACAAAAAGATCTAGGTTGTTACAAAATCCAGCCATAGTTCTAATGTAAATATAAAAATAAAAGTATTTCACTGTGTTCACAAATAAGCGACAAGAGCGAAACTAGATGGACTTAATGAATGTCTTTATTTTTATAGTCAGTGTTAATTACTCAAGTAGTGGACATAACAGTGAGTGAAAATTATTCAGCTAATCAGAGACGAGCATTTTTGAAAACTCATTAGTTATGCGCTTAGCCGAGTGCACAAACAAATGAGTCATCAATCACAATGCAGGTGCTACCGATAACATGCAATAATAACTAAATCTCTACCAGAATTCCTAGTTATATGTAACTATGCGCTATTAAAACTATATATTTAACTAATAAGAAGTTCAAAACAGCCAAATGAGACAAAAAATATACTTTGAATTTATTTTAAATGGCAAAAAATTTCATACAAAATATTTTTTTTTTACCGAATGATTACTCGCGATGCCGCAGATAGCCGGCGCTGATTTTTTTTTTATGGATAGAGAATGACCCTAGCTATCATATACTCACCGCCACACACTCAACATATTAGTACAATTGAAGAAAAAAAATGAAACGTGATTCGCTCCATACAAAAAAAACTAATAAATTTTTTTCAAGACAAACTATCAACTTTAGACGAAATTTTATAAGAATAAAAGTTGTTAGGAATATCATAACACGTCATATAAAAAAAAATCGCATCGATATTGGAACTTTGTTGCCTAAGTCCACAAATTTTCAGTATGGGCCCACTGTGCGGCGGGTCAAGCGCAGCAACCAGAACGCAGTGGGATAACTATAGCTTGTCAAGCGCAGACATATTAAACAAAACAATTTAAAAAGCCGCAAAAAGCTCATATAAATTATGCACATTTTTAGTTACATAATGAATACTTCAACATGAAATCAGCCGTAAACTGAGGTAAAAACTCGATTATTTTAACGTGTATTAACGTGAGTCAGTGCTACTGTCAATCTAAATAAATGTAAATTGCTAATGTTCAGTAGCGCAGTCTCATTAGAATAATCGAATTATTGAAAATTTCATGTCAGAAAACGGTGCGTGACGTCTGTCTCCGCACTGCAGTAAACAAGCTTAAATTATTTACAAAATGCAATTATTTTTCTCAAAACTGCTTGGAAATTCACGCATCATTTTGACAACCTACTTCGAAATGAATCGAAAATGCTGTACTTTTCAAATACATGCAAGCAGCAGCCGACAAAATTAGTATGAAAACCCAAATTGTGTTAGTGGCCGAATAAATTAGTATGAAAACTCATATCTACCGTGTAAGTTAAAAATGGAAGGAACTTTTTACCTCGAAACATGGCAAAACAAGGAGGTAACTTATCAAAGATTTTATTTAACCCCTCAATTGTCAATGTACACCAAGTAGGTACTTATACATAAGAGGAGTTATTTCCTCCACGCCCCCCTCCTCGATCCCCTGCTAGTTCTTCTTTCGAAACGTCAACAGTACACCTAGTGTAGGTACTCAACTACTTATTTCATTGTTCTATTGTCATTGATAAAACAATGACTTCACTGCGTCCATTCAACTACTCCAACACGTGGGGTGTTTCGACAGGTAGGCAAACGTGTGAGAGGTTAAAGGATATGGATTTTTGTCCCATACAAGCTTGGCCCAGAAATGTACCGCAACAAAATGTATTATGAAGCAATAATAGTGTTTCAAAACCCTACATATTTTTGTTTGTCGTAAAACTTGGTGAAGCGCCATAAGACCCTTCCCAAATCTGATGACTTCAAACCTGTCAAAAAAATTAAATTAAAACCTGTCGATCGCGGCGTAATCCACTATCTTCCAACAAATTGAATTTCACTCAAATCTAACGACTTTACCACAAATGATTCTTTCGCTATGCCCCAGTTTATAGAACGTTGGATCTCCGTTGGAAACCAGGCAAATTCAGAGTTGTCCGAGATGCGAGTTATAGTTATTGTAGCCGAGATAAACTGCAACGCAAAAATCCATAGTCCAATAAAGCAAAGTCACTCAGAAATGCAAAAAAGATAACCAGAAACATAGCCAATTATATTTTTTATCAAATCACAAGAAATCACAGTCACACGGTACCATAGAGTTATAATTGAAATAGAAAGCACTAAACCCGGCTGACAAGAAGGGTTATGTTTTTAACGCATGTCTTGGTGTAGTACATAGTTATGCTCTATGTATGTAGGATTATTTATTCTTTCATAGCATCCAGATGTCTGTCTAGATGCATTGTAATGATTTACATGTCGTTAGGTTTGTGATTTGTGATGACCGCCCAGCGTAACGCACGTCACTTTCGATCGCAATCCGATGGATTTTGGAGGTCTTGAAGGGTTTTGAATTAAAAAAGTTAGGTTTCACAAAATCAACATGGCTGACTTTATAACCCAATATCATATCGTCCTGAAAAAAGTCTTTAGTACCTACGTCAAAATAAAGGGCTCATGGAGACGATTAAAAAAATATGACTTATGACCGTGGGGTCACCACGGTCATTTATTTATTTTTATTGGTTAACTAACTAACAATTGTTTACACTGGTTTATGCAAAAGGTAAAATGCGAAGGTGTGTATGAGACAGTGCAACAATCACTTACGGTCATAAGTCATATTATTGGGATCGTCAAAAATAACTAACGGCATATAATATAAGCACAAAAGGGTACCCACTTTTTCTAACACACACAATGTTTCGTATGGAAAATAAGAAAAATAAAATATTGCGTAGCATTATTTATCTTTTAATGCCTCCTTTATGTTAGTTTTGACTCTGTGTAACATAAATGACATATGAAAAATGCATGACAATGACGGTTAGTGACAAATAATAGGAACGACAAAGAAGGTGCTGTCATTACATACGTTAAAAGACTAGACTTATGTATTTGTTTATAAATGAAATTGATACATTAATCGATTATTAAATATCATGTTCATACCAGTGCAGTTATTATTAATACGCTTTCAATACAGTTTCGATATTCTAAATTCTACTCATGAAATCATGTCAATTCTTACAATTAGCATGTCCCAATTAGCATCTTATTTCCAAAACTGGCAACATAAAGACCTCCCCGAATACTTGAATCAAAATAATAATCTTTTAAATTGAAATATTTTCTGCAAAGATTTGCCAAGTAACGAAAGCTTAAGAGGGATTTCAAATATTATATCTAAAGTAAACAAGAAATAAATGAACACATTGGCGCGTGAAAAATTGTTGCTTTACGCCATTATTTCTGGAATTTATAATAAATTTACCTACTTTGTTTGAATTTCCGCGAATTATTTGAGAAAAGTACTTACTATACAAGCCTTGGCCGCAACCAGGCATTGATGGATTCACGTAGGTGGATCTCGGTCCACATTTTCACATTCATCCATCAATGCCTCTTTTCGGCAAGCTGCTGCAGTAATGTACTATAACATCTGTAGTAGAAACAAACGCAGCTGTAAAGCGGCTCTGTTCCTCGCACTCTACTGTTTGTCATTTTGGTTAGACTGTTTTAATTAAAGTCTTGTCACGAGTCCGCTCTACCCTAGTTTTGAATGAATAGACTACCCTCTACCCACTAGCACGTTGTCAATGCCTTCCTCCAATTTCAATACTTGAATTTTCAAGAAGTCGAAAAGACTTGGCAACATAAAGCGAAGCTCAAAATATGAAACAGGTTGAAGTTCACTTGATCTCCTATGTAAGTTTGGCGCATCCCCCGTCCCGGTTCATCCCTTAATTACTTGTAAAAACTTAATCGCGTCAAGTTATTTGTTAGTGCTCTCGCTACACATTATTAAATTAACAATTTTCCATCTAATTTTAATCCTAAATGTTGCTCAGATTTTCCAAAACTAATTAACACGCTATTAGACGAAGGAAGATTAAATCTACTGCCCAGTTGCTGTTACGGTTGTAACTAGGGCTCTTGAACCCGGTGTCTCGGTGTGCGTTTGTCGTATTCTACGTAAAATTACTCTCTACGCAAAATTGGTACAGCATAACTTTTATTTTGACTGCTCAAAAATATGCGTTGCTCCGCACTAGTGCAGGATTTGATTCCTGAATCGGGAACAGGTGAAAACATCTGAGAATAAACCAGAGAAATATAGGCTCGCCACCAATTTATGAACGTGAAACTGACCGACCTCCGTTGAAGCTACCTGCATGTCTGTCTACGTAGCTACACTTAGAAAAAAAAAAACAAACTCTGTGAATAATTTTGAGTGATTCAGATGTTTTTGAGTATCGACTCGATGTGAACTTCCCAAATTATTACATTTAAATTCATTAATTACGCGTCGTTTTGTTTAAGTAGGAGCCGAGATATACATCTACTAATTTAAATTGGCTTTCGATATAGCGTTGTTCAATGATAAAGGTGTCACCGGTGAAAACTTGAATGGAAACATCTTTGACCTCGTCTTTAAATTAAGAAAGCATCGATCAAAGGTTGAGTATGAGTAATGTATGTAGTCTGGGTACATATTAGTTATAATATAAGTTGTTTATTAATAAATAAATAATAATAATAAATAAATATTATGGTGTAGGCTGAATTTGAAAGAAGATTCGGAAAGGTAGAGAGATCAATAGAGTTTGTATGTAGTGACTCAGACTAAGCCTTTGACAATAACAATTAATTGTTAATGTCATGTGTTCTGGAAAAAAAACAAGACATTACTTAAAAAAGCAGTCGAGAAGTGTAGTGGAACACCCGGCTGGAACGCGAAAGTGTCGTGACGGCCAAAATGTTACACTTTCTCCGGTGTAGCTCTCTGTCGCCAAGTGTGCAGAGTATAATGATCGATAAGGGACTTCGTTCCAACATGTAACGTCAAGTTTGATATCGTAGCACGGCTTGTGGTGGTGCCGTGCGGTGCGGCGCGGTGCGGTGCGGTGTGGTGCGGTGCGGTGCGGTGCGGAGTGCAGGGAAATAAATGAATATTGTAGGCTAGCGTAGCCGGTTAGCCATGTTAACTATACCTAAGTACCGTTATGGATGGTTGCTTTATATTATTACTAGCTGCGCCCCGCGGTTTCACCCGCATAAGTCTCGATCCCGTGGGAATATCGGGATAAAAAGTACTTATGTCCTTTCCCGGGACTCAAACTATCTCTATACCTAATTTCATCTATATCGGTTCAGCGGTATAGGCGTGAAAAGGGAACATACAGACAGAGTTACTTTTGAATTTATAATATTACTAGCTGCGCCCCGCGGTTTCACCCGCGTAACTGTCGATCCCGTGAATTCCCGTGAGAATATCGGGATAAAAAGTAGGTACCTCCATACAAAATTTTTTCAAGATTGGTCCAGCCGTTTGAGCGTGAAGAAGTAACAAACATATAAACACACACACACACACACACTCACAAACTTTCGCCTTTACAATATTAGTGTGATATATTTAGTATTTATATGGATGTTATAACAAATTATGTCCGTGTGAAGTTAATATTAAACATGTTATAATTTTGAGTGTAACCGGTCAAGCGGCGCGCGTCGCCCATTGGCGACGAAATAATAGAGAATCAATTGTGTCTCATTAGCCGAGCTTGACAGATTAAATAAATGTATTACTTATATTTTAATGGTAATTCCAAATACCAACAGATTTAATTAAATTGAAACGAGTTTTCGGAATAATTCCATGTTCATTGTTCAACTTGTAATTATACGACATTTGAAGCAAGCCGGGTAGCCGGGTAGCCGGGTACCCGAGTATCCGTGACCGCGGACGGTGAGGGACCGAAACATTACATTTAAAGGATGATGGCGACCTTGGCACCAGTTGCGTATAGCGACATAATATATTAAAAAAAAATGCTTTATTAAAGTTATATTAAAGAACCTAATTCAATATTTTTTAGAACTAGCAGTATGTCTGTAAAATAAAAATAAACATTTATATTTTTAAGCTTAATTAAGCTGATATTGATTCGGAACGCGCTCTCCATACGTTCCGTTGTACGTTATCTGTCCCTCCATTAGGCGTTTAAAAGATTTTTAATAGTATATCTAGCCATAATAATGTTTTGTTTATATCAGAGTTTACATTTTATAATATTGCATTTAGTGTTAAATACAGAGACTCTGTAACAGACAGAAAAAATATTTAATATGCGATGACATTTTTTTTACGTCTAATGAAACGCTTGACTGACAAACTGACATTGCGAATGATCAACTGTCAAAAGACTTAAAAGTCAACTCAATACTTTCCCTCGCTTCGTTGTGATAATTATTATTGCGCGCTTTTACACGGTTTTGGCTCCTCCTGATTAGTGATTAGGTAGGTACTTGATCCTCTGCTTTCCTACGGATCCCGATATTTGTTCCTTTTTCATATGTCAAAATCGATATAACCTATGATTTAAAAAAAACTTAAATAAAAAAAACAGTAAGTTTTTAGTGAACGTTTGATTTTAAAATAGCATGACAGCATAATAATCTAGAAGAATTCGATAGTAGTAGCAGTATACGTTAAAGAAAATATTGGTGCCAGGCATGAATGGAATGTCGCCATTCTCCTTTAAATAAACGCCATATAGCCCGTAAAGTTGGCTCGCTTTCAATCGCAACTTTCTAAAATGACCCGCTATTTGACTAACTACGTTACAGTAACGGCTCGTAGCTATTAATGGCTCGTATTTGCGAACACACAAAAATGGTCCAAGTGACGTACGGGAAACGCGTTGTTGGTAGGTGGGCACGGTACGAGCTGATAACTACTGGGCGTGGTGCCACTACAGCC